>OX596286.1:17025978-17500978 GCA_951394225.1 Harpalus rufipes
TTTTAATAATGTACTACTAATTTATTACCATTGTAAAGCAAATTTTATGTACTTTTCAAAAATATGTATGTTCCATTTGAAATTTCAAAGTTGGTACCACATACTCCGGAGCCGGAAGTAACAGAACGCGTCTTGATACGACATCTTATTGCCCATATTGTCTATAGTAAATATGTTTATTTGAAGATAATCGCTATCTCGCTTAATAACAGATATAATTGTTGGTTCATTCTTGCGTAATCAACCTATATACACACTATAAGGTGTAAGGTGTACAGAATTTAATCGTGTACAACTTTCACCCATACTTCTTATTCCTTGCTATCTACCTAGCGTTTTGAATAGTCAAGTTTTTCTTCTCCAACATCTTCAAGTATTACCTTATCCCAGTTGTCTTTAGGTCTTTCCGGGTCTCTTTTTTCTACCATGTTCGTCATCCATATTTGCCTCACCGGTCTATCTTCGTTCATTCTAATTATGTAGCCCCACCGGCTCATATTTTATTACTTTTTCTATGATGAAGTCTAATACAGGTACAGACTTGCATTGTAGTTGTTCTCTAATCATTACATTTCTGATTTTATCTCGTAGGGTTAGGTACTCCCAGTACTCTACTTAAATATTTTTTTTCAAGTGCTTGAATTTTACTTTTCATTGTCCTAGGTAATACCCATGATTCGCAGTCGTATGTTAAAATGGATCTGTGTATTGTATTTTATACTGTTATTATCGTTTTTATGTTAATCTCTTTCTTTCCTTTCAAGCTGTTCTTCATTGTATGGAAGACTTTCGTTGTTTTCTGTATTCTGACGTTTATACCACCCTCTTGTAATCCATTATTTTCATTTTGAACTCCTAAATATTGGAATTTGTTTACTTGCTGTATTTTTTGTGAAATTATCGTCAAATTTATTGTTTCAAGCTCTCTTGGTATTTTCAAGACCGTAGTCTTCCTTGTGTTAATTTTTAAATCGTACTTTGATATGGTTTCATTCCACACATTTATATTACATTGCAATTTCTTTTCACTGTTTGCTAGAATTACTACGTCGTCTGACAATGTGCACATTGATGTTTTTATTACTTGTAAGTTTCTGTATCCTAAGCCTAATTTTCTCAGATATCGCAATCCTTCATAATATCAACCATGATTATTGTAAACAGGATTGGGCTCATGACACCCCTTTGTTTCAAACCATTTTTTGTTTCGAAAATTTCCGATTCTGTATTTTGGCTGACAACATAATATGAGTTTTTTACACCTCTCACTAAAAGAGGTATTGGATTCATGCTAAAAATCGCATATCCAGATTTTATTGAATAAGCACGTGTTAAGGTCCCTACAATCCGATTTTAACATTTTTACGATGATGTGTGTGTGTGTGTGTGGATGTGTGTATGCGGATGTGTGTTTGTGTGTGTGTGTGTGTGTGTGGATGTGTGTGTGTGTGTGTGTGGATGTATGTGTGTGTGTATGTGTGTGTGTGTGTGTATGTGTGTGTATGTGTATGTATGTGTGTGTGTGTGTGTGTGTGTGTGTGTGTGTGTGTGTGTGTGTGTGTGTGTGTGTGTGTGTGTGTGTGTGTGTGTGTGTGTGTGTGTGTGTGTGGATGTGGATGTGGATGTGGATGTATGTGTGTGGGATGTTGGAAGGACGATTACTCAAAAACTATAAGACTTTAGGTATATTTGTTTAACTACGTATTTCCCAATCGGACATTCATGGGAAGATCTAAAATGGTTTTGGCAACAATTAGACAACCGGAAGTATAAGATTCTTGAAAAAAAATCTTCTAAATATTATTTCTTGGTAATATTAAAGAAAATTCAATTCTCTATCTGATACATTTCAATATTTTATTATATATATTCTATAGATTTAGAGATAAAAGAAATATAATATATAAAATAATCTGTTGTAATAAATTTTACAGCCGAAAAAATGCCATGGAAAATATTTAAAAATTTAAATTCTTTTTACTTAACTGACAGATAAATGTCAGTGTCAGAAATACGGAGACATTACTGAAGATTTTTTCTGGTCAGTACATACATTATATTATTTCTTAATGTATTAATAGTTAAATATTTAACATTATAGGTATATTACACATACCCTTCAAAAATACTCTTACTTCCGACAATGAATTGGAAACATCTCAAAATATAGGAAAAGTAGGACAAAATTTCTTCATAGAATGAATTTATATATAAAAAAACAAAATGTAAAGAATAGATATAAGCGAGAATACAGCTCGAAGGAAGACGATATAGAAATGTTATAAATACTAGGTGAAAGTGAAGATGGTCTCCACTCTGCAACGTAAAATACAGAAAAGTTGTATCTCATCGAAATAATGAGTATTGAAAGAAAAATGTACTTGGAGAATCTCTTAATTCTTGACCTGTGACTATTATAAAGAACTTAAATTTGTTTCAAACATTATTGGACAATGTACACCAACACTGTAGACTAGAGTAACATTGCACTGCGAAAAAGCTATCAAATTCTTCTCAAATAAGTTGTAAAAATTGACAAAATTACAGATCGTTATAGAATAATCGGAGTACAATCTATCCATCACTTTATTAAGGGGAATTAATGTGTTATTTAGATATAACATGTATGAAAAAATAAAATGTTAAAGAAGATATGTAAGAATAGATGCACAATCCAGATATATACATTTTAGACCACCCAAAATTAATATTTTTACCAGAAGAATATGAAGAGAAAGTAAACAAGAACGTTGTTCGAATTGAAAATCCCTGTTACCAGCCTAAAATTTATATATGGTAAACTCTACTTTGTAATTTATTGTAAATAATTTATGGTAAAATATCCAATAGATTTTGTAAATATATGTGAAAATTGTTTTATGTTCAGACATGCTCTTATTGAATGATAAACAAGTTTATACGTCATAGACTTATATGAATATATTATTTGTATTTCTAAAAATATTCTTTGCTTTATGCATACAACCAGGTAAAATATACGGCGAGAGGTTATGTGTTGGCCACATCAGATTTTTTGTATATAATAACATTTACAAGTTTAGCCGGTATATTTCTTCTTTCTAGGATTTTCCATACTTCATCCCTATTCACGGTTCAAATGCCTTCTGTAGATAATTTTTGTATTATATTCTTTATGGTGAATATGTGATCTTGAGCGCTTCGACCTTTCCTGAATCCACTTTACATCTCTGACAATGTTGGTTCGATTCTGATTCCGAACCAATGGCTCGGTTCATACATTGTATAATCCATTCCTTCGACCTACATAGATCACGAGATGATCTACAAGTTCTTCGTACACGTCAATGATCTAAATTTCTAAATCATCCAAGCACTTTATTATAATTGCTCTAGACTCTAGAGAATGATCTCCATTTTGAACTTGAAACTAGATCATAATCCAGATTAATAACTAGATCACCTTAAATCACATTCTAGTAATAATATAAAATCCAAATCATGAATTAAAATATCATATAAGAAATTAAACAACGCCTCAACTCAAATTGTATTTCAGAGTTCCGGGTTAAATTAAACAAGTATCTATTAAAGCAAATACTAGGAAATGTTTTTTTTTTTTTGTATTTCAAAAAGACAAGAAAGTATATTAAAAATTTCTCATTATAATTATTATAAAATATTCATGCTAAAAGCTGCGTTTGTAATAGAAAAAGGTCAAAATGTTGACAAGAACTTCTCGTGTAATTTTACAAAACATAAATAGTTTTTTTAACCTCCACTATCTTTAATTATTCAAATTATAGGTTATAAAGAAATGGAACTTCCTTTTCCCAGATATTACTCTTTTTATGACTGTTTTAATTTTATTACATACAGAAGTTCGCAGTCTACAATGTGTTAAAATGTTTCATTATTTCTTTTTATTTATGTTCTGTATGAGTCTTTAGCTTTTATGCTGATATAAAAGATAAAACTATTCACTTAGTTATAACTGAAAGAAAACTTCTACCAGTAAATTTAATAAATTAAATTATAACTTACTACTTGAGAAGATTTCAAATTTATAATTTCATCCATTTCTTGAAACTCCATCGTTTAATTAATACAAATACAATTCCGCAGTCACTCAGATGTAAATAATTACATAACGTTGAAAATGTTGTAAGCGCTGAAAGCTAATATTCATAAACACAATTTTGTACAAACAACAATCTATTAATTCAGTTATATAACTATATATTTGCAAATTAACTGAAGAGTAAATGCTCAAAAACTCATCAATTTTATAATGTAACACAGTACCATCCAAAAGGATGGTACACCTCCCGAATTGTAGAAATAAATGTAATGAAACATAACGAACGAGCCTTCATTGGCCACGCAATTTTTAGTTTTAGAAGGTTGGTCATGGTCGTAATTTATCTATGTACAAAAATCAGAATTGACATGAACTTTCAAATAATTCAATAAATGTTAATCCAATGTTACTTACCAACTACAACATTACACATACAAATTTCCCTAAATCAACTCGGTTTAATATAGCAGTTTTTTTAAATATTTTAGTATATAAGAGACGCAAAATATAAAAATAATATAAAGGACTAATTTCATAAGACTTTTTTGCACTTGTCATTTAGGAAACTCACCAGAGCTCGTTTTCTAAATGTTGAGGCGTGCGAAAAAAACATATCTTATAAAACTCGTTCTTTAATACAGTGGTTCTCAACCTTTTCAATACCGCGAAACACTTTTGAGCAAGAACTCCTGGCAGAATACTTGTTAATTAAAATAGAAAAAATAAATAAATTCGGTTTTTCCAAAGATTAATCTTTTTATAGAAGGCTGATAACTTGTATGTCATAATTAAAATATCTTTATTTTTACCCAGGTGTAATGATTGACGTTATATTATTTTTAAGATCCTGCACGAATAATATGTTTTGATTTTGAAATAAACGAAACAAATCTTTTCTAAATTCTAGCATCATTTTCTTCGACGGCTTGACTTCTATGTTAACAACTCTACTCAGTGTCGGATTGGCCCGCCGGGCAACATCATACTCCCTAAAAATTGTCTAAATACATACACACATACAGTGTTCAAGATCTAGTTATTTTATTATTCATGCGCGTCTGTAATACGTTACACATACACCAGCTATCTGTCTTTTTCCTTCTGCGACATCTGCGGTAGTACCATTAGCCATACGTGGATGTTTTTTCGTTAATTTTTAGAATTAGGTACTTAATTATTATACCATATTAATAACTAATGTTTAGGTAAAATATTGTAAAATGGTACTTATTTGAAAGCTTTATTTATTTCTCATTTTGTTTTTATAAATATTTTATGGGATCTACATCTTCCATCATTTTTTACTTAAAGATAAACAAAATGCAAGTACATATTCAAAAAAAATTAGGGCAGTATCAAATTAGCCAATTGCAACTTCCACAAACAACGATACAGTTAAGGGACTAGGATAAGAAAATGTTAATATACAAGATACACGAGTTACCTGAAAAACCGCAACGTAATTTAAATGTAGCAAGCAGCACTGACTCTGATTCTGAAACGGAATAAGTAAAAACATTTATGTTCCCTTAACCTTATACGATAACTACTACTGAATTAAGAAAATTGTTCTATATTGTTTATATAATGTTTAGGAAAGCAAAAACTAACATCAGTAATGAAGATGTGGAGAATATTAATGTTTGTTTCCATCAAATAAAAATATCGTTAATGCATTTTTCAATGCAAAAAATATAGTTCATCAAATGGATTATAGTATGTTTTTTTTTATTTCGAATGAGTAAAAGCAAAAGACAAGTTCACGTAGGAACATTAAAAAAGGCGAATAAAGTGAAGATTAAACACTAAACTTCTGAAAAGAACTCATTATATTTCTCCAAAATTGATAATGAAAACAAATCGGAAAACAATGGACACTTGTACGCTCAATTATCTGTTGTAAAATTCATAACGGTTGGTCCATATAATTTGCGAGAGTAAGAACATCTTACCAGCAACCTATCACAAGATTTATTTAAGGCGCGGTATATTGAATCACTCCTCCGAATTAAAAAACAGAGTATAAAGACCAGACCATAATTTGTCTATATGACATAATAAAATTATACACAATATTCGCAATGAAATTTCTCTTGCTAAAATTTAAGTTAGATACTTTTATAATAATTACAATTTTTGAGTTTTTATTACTTTTCATTTATTTATTTTTAAAATTTAGTGGATTTTATCTTTTTTCTAATATTGAATGTATGTATTTATTTTAGCATTATATAATAATAAATATATGATATTTTTATTAAATTAAAACTAAAGTTTGCTGGGTTCGTGTTCCGCTATATAAATTTATTTTGCAACATATATTTGTGTTTTTAAATATTTTTCCCTGGAGTCAAAAAATATATTTTGCCCGGTGGGCCAAAATCTGTCAGTCCGACATTGACTCTACTCAAAATATTCCGCAATTATACAAGGGATGTTTTTGCAATAAGTGCTTGTCTATGTAAGAAGGAATAGTTGAAGTAAATCTTAATTTTGTTTATGTGAAAAAACTACAATTCCCGGCTCCTACCATTAATGGGGCTCCATCAGTGCAAATTTCAACACATTTTCATATTATCCACATCATTCATATTCATTTTTAATTCACAAAGCATAGTTAAATTACTCGTAAAATTGTCAAAAAAATTCGCGCCGGACAACGAACCCGCCAAAAACTGGGTTCGATTCAGGTTCAGGTTAATTCGTTTTTTACCTTCCGTCAAGGTAAAGAAGGTATTGTCTTTGGTCAAAAAATTCGGTGGTGAGTTTTCATTGAATAAGCACGTTTTAGGGTCTTTACAATACGATTTTACTATTTTTACGATGATGTCTGTATGTGTGTGTGTGTTCGTGTGTGCGTGTGTGTGTGTGTGTGTATGTGTGTGTGTGTGGCCGCCGTTTCGTGCACGATATCGCCAATACTAGAATTCCAAAAATTACAATTCTTGCGTATTCCACTTCCTTACAACCATATGCAGACTTGTTTAGATTTTGGTTATAATTGGTCAACCGGAAGTACCCTCATTTGAAGATTTTAACAGTTTTTCTTGGAAAACTCAGTTAAATGTTATTATAACTTAAAGAATATATTATTGTCTATACGATTTGATTGCATTTTATATTTGATATTCAACAGATATAGAGTTAAAGAAGAATAAAGATAATAAATTTGATATAAATTTCATAATTCAGCCAGCTATGCTAACTTAACCATGGAAACTGCTAATATATTCAGGTAATTCAAATTAACAGATGTCAGTAATGAAAGAATAAGGGAAGTAACTCTAGTGTTAGAAGTTTCTAGATATAAGAGAGACGATTACATTGGTTTGAACATGTTATGAGGAGAGATGCATATATTAATAGAAGGTGGAAGAAACATAGGAAGACCAAATATAAGATGAAAAGACTGTATTGTAGAAGACTTGAGAGAAAAGGAACTGAATGAGGACGACACGCTAAACAAAAATGAGTGGAAGAAGAAAATAAAAAATAGCGTCCCCCTAACGAATAGGAAAAACTAAAGAAGAAGAAGAAGATGTCAGTGTCAAGTGCAATTTGCATAGTTTGTTTATGAAATAACTTTACTGGAAATATAGGATCTTTTACAAGAAAATTTATGTATGGGGCGCGTGCAGTAACATGACTTTTAGCCATGTCAAAATGACAGCAATTAATTATGTCCATAACTGACAAGTGTTATAATTTTTCAATCAAAATTTCATAATTTTTTTATTTCATGTGGTTTGTTTGTTATCAGGAGTATCAGGAGTATGGAATTCAGTTGCCGCGAAAGGCATAATATCAATATATAATAATCACATAATACCAAAAATTTAGAATCTTTTGCAAGCAAATTTATGTATGGAATTTGTACATAATACACAGGATTGACGGAAAGTATTGTGCTGGCCACATCAGATTTTTGAGAGATGGGTTTGGCTGCGGTTCTGGTTCAAACATTAACACAATTGGGTTCAGGTTCGGTTCGACATAATGAAAATTGAATTAATGTTTTTGGAATAACAATCATAAATATAGAAATAATGCGAGCCGGCATTTACATAAGACAAGAACCCGAACACAATTTTCTTAAACAGACAAAACAGGCGTCGATTATCGGTTGCATTACGATTACGCTTACGTTTCGAACTCAAAATGAACCTGAACCGGTGCTGAACCCTGAACCCGAATTTTAATACCCGGTTCAGTTCCGACTCGGGTTCAATGAAAAATATATTTGAGGTTCGGTTCTGGGTTTGGGTTCGCTAAAATGTTACGGTTTGGTTCCGGTTTAGGTTCGGGTTTGAAGCCCTGATTTCGCGGAACACCGGTCGAGAACCACTGCTTTAATATACGTACTACTCCAGGCTAAATAAAGCAAATATACTTCGATTTGAAACATCAATCAACATTCAAATAAATAAATAAATAATAAATATATCATCACGGTATATTACCAATTGCTGTGAAGAGTGCACCACAGGGGCCTATTTTGTGCCATTAAAATTCGATGTAATTTTTGGTGACCGTCAGGATCGAACCCAGGTCCTCAGATTCGCGACCAGACACTCAGGCACACACCCACAAGACTCCATAGCAACATTCAAACATTCTAAAAATAGAACGTTGGTTTGCACAAGTCTGCTATACCCTAATATTAAAGTTTTTTTAAAAGGGAAAAATGTGTGAGAAAATAAGGAAGAAGAAGAAGGAAATGTGGAATGTTAACCAGAAATGAAGGAGGAAGGGAATTATGAGAGGATAAAAAAAGACGTAGGACAGATGGCTGTGAAGGCAGCTGAGACATGTCTAAAGCTAGGCGCAAATTGAGACACGAGCGGCACGACGCGTAGGTACCACACGCGTAGCGTGGTGCTCTGCATATTGGGACGCAATTTCCAAGTGATTCGCATACCACCCGCAACCAAAAATGTGTGACTCGTGATGAAAACATTTGTTATTAAACTTGAGTTCCGAATCAGAATCAGAATCAGATATTGATACTGAAGACGAAGTTTTCCTTTATTCCTTGATGAAGAAGAAATTTAAATCGCCAAATAAAACACTCTGCTCTCCCTTACCGCCGTTATCAACTTTTCTTCTGCCATAAGTATTAAAAAAGGGCATATATTACTAGTAAATAAAAATTCCACAAGACATCCTGACGCGTGTAGTACGCGAAACTGGCTTAACTAAAACGCCACGCGACTGTGAGTAAACGCGAGTCGTGCCACCTCGCGTCATGTTTCCAATTTGCGCCGTTATATTTAATCCTACAGGTTGCAAAAACATGTGCTGCGCTGCGCCACGTCACCCGCGCTATACGTGTAATTTGCGCCTAGCATAAAGACAGATTTTACTCTTAAAGTTGATAGAAAAATTCAAATAATTTGAAAAATAATAGTAACTGCTAATATTGATCCAGTTACAGACTAAATTACACAATAAGTTTAAAACAAAATAAATTATTTGTTTATTAATTTATCAAATTGAAAAATAAACTAACTAGAGCGTATACTGCAATTACAATAACAGCAATACGATAAAACTAAACAATTACTATTACCATAGAATAATATCAATTGTATTCAGTTTGCTCATATCGGACCTAATTACTACGTCCTGACTACTGAGCTAATGCTAATAATGTTTCAAGTGGTATAGGGATTTATTTATTCAAGCGCTAAACAAGCTCTTGAGGTTGTATCGGTAGCAGTAGCATTGTGTTATGCTATCATTGTGGCCAGATACTAACGAGTTCTGGAGTAAGCTATGCATTAACAACCTGGAATTAAATTGTATCTTATTGAATTGATAACAACCTAGATAATATTTGTCACACATTTGTCATCACATTTGTATATCTTGTTAATTTCGGCCTAAATACAGTAGTGGTCACAAATAATTTAAAATACAAATTTAGGCCTGGAACGTAAATTATTAAATGTTGAAAGGATATATAATAATTAATTGGAACTACAAAACAGTAAAATTCAAGTACTTGAAATTAAGTAACACTACGAGATAGAATATGAAATGAGATGATTAGAAAACACTAAAAATGTAAGTCTGTACCAGTATTGAACTTCATCGAGGAGAGACAGCTAGCTTGGTGGGACCACATGATCAGAATGAATGAAGATAGACAGGTGACCGGTGAGACCAGTGTGAAAGATGAATGTGGTAGAGAAAAAGACCGAAGAAGACCTAAAAACAATTGGGATAATGTAATACTGAAGATCATAGAAAAGAAAAACACGACAACTGAAAACGCTTGGAAGTTGGCAAGGAATAAGAAGGAATGGGCGAAATTCGTATATGATTAAATATATCTGTGTCTAAATCAATTAAATCAATTATATATACACCCTGCCCAGTATGTATGGAATATAGTATATATCTCGGTAAATAACGACTGTATACAAAAAAATCTATATACAAGTTGTTTAACCTTTTATTTCCCATAATAAGGCAGCATTCAGTTGTTTTTATTTCAGAAAACAAATGAGTAACGAAAAACAATTGAATTTTTTTAAATAGCAATGTACCCTTTCATTAGGCTCATTTGACAGAGTTTTTTTTCTCTTTTCGATGACGTAACAAGTTAGGACCCTTATCAAAAAAAAAAAAATCCAAAAAATTTAAAAACTCTTTATTATGTAATTACATCAATAACATTAATCTAGATATCCTACATCAAAATAAAACAAATGAACGAGTACGTTTCTTATTACACCTTGAAGACAAACCGAAATTAGCAATAAAATCAACCAATCAGCAATAACCTGTCACTTTTGCGCACTAATGCAAAAAGAAACAGTTCTAATTTATAATAATTCATTATTTGCTCCTTCTTAAATTTAAACGGAATTAGAAAAAACCTAGTGGAGTGCGTTCAAAGTGTAGAGTCGGTTCAGCTGCGGGAACGGGCAGAGCTAATTTTTGTGAACTACACCTACTACAAAATTTGACCTACCTCTTGCTATATTACATTCCACTCCTTACAAGAACGGTATATATTCACCCTCATTCATTAAAATTATTTCCTGAAATATTTTGCAAAAATGAGCATATTATAAAAAACCGTTATTTCCTTTATACAGATATAATAATAATACGGGTCCGGATATTGCTCAGGTTTTTGCTGACTTTTTCCAAAGTGTTTATTGTTGTAATAATGAACATTTGAACCACTCTAATTTTAATATAGACTCAATAAACACAGTATCTATTTCTGAAATTTCGCATGATGAAATATCTGTTACCATTAAACATCTTAAAAACACTAAATCAGTTGGTCCAGATGATATTCCTGTTTTCATCTTTAAGGTTTGTATAGAATCATTTTTATATCCTTTACATATATTATTTAATCTCAGTTTAAAAACAAATTATTTTCCCGATAAATAAAAATGTTCGAAAATATGTCCTAATTTGAAAGCAAATGACAAAAATAATATATGCAATTACCGGCCAATATCTTGCTTAAATTCTGCTGCCAAAATATTCGAATTCATATTATTTAAACATATCCAAACCCAAACCAAAAACTATATACGAAAGTATGTACCAACATGGTTTCATCAATTGACGATCTACCATTAGTAATTAAACAAACTTTGTACAGTTCATTTTTAATGCCTTTGAAGATAAAAAGCAAGTAGATGTAGTCTATACTGATTTTTCAAAGGCTTTTGATATTGTGGACCATCAAATTTTATTACATAAACTAAAATGTATCGGTTTTTTAAATAATTTATACAACCTATTTGTCTCATATTTACAAAATAGAGTTCAATATGTTTACTGTAACGGATTCATATCCTCAAGCTTTGTAGCGGTTTCTGGTGTGCCCCAAGGGTCAATATTGGGGCCATTACTATTCTTATTATTCGTAAATGACATTACTTCAGTAATAAATTTTTCTAGTTATCTTATGTACGCGGATGATTTTAAATTATTTAGCACGATAACAAATACGAGTGAATGTAATCAACTACAGCAAGATATAAATGCCTTGTACAATTGGTCACTTGTAAATAAACTTCATTTTAATTTGAGCAAATGTCAAATAATCACTTTTACAAGAAAAAATCTGATGTGGCCAACACAAAACCTTCCGTCAATCCTGTGTATTATGTTCAAATTTCATATATAAATTTTCTTGCAAAAGATTCCAAATGTCCAGTAAGATTATTTCATAAACAAACTATGCAAATGGCACTTGACACTGATATCTTCTTCTTCTTCAGCTTTTCCCATTCGTTAGGGGTCGCTATTTTTATATTTTTATTCCACTCATTTCTGTTTTGCGTGTCATCTATCTCAACATCCTCATCTCTACCACATTCATTTTCTTTTCAGTTAGAATTTTCTTAATATAGTAGCTGTTTCCATGATTATAGCATAGGTGGCTGATTTATAAAATTTATTTTCTTTATAATTCTTTAACTCTATATCCATTGAATATGAAATATAAAATGCAATCAATTCGTATAGATAATAGAATATTCTTTACTATTTATAATAACATTAAATGTGTAAATAATATTTCATAGTTTGTTTATAAAATAATTTTACTGGAAATAGAGGATCTTTTGCTAGAAAATTTATGTATAGGGCACGAGCAGTCACGTGACTTTCTGACTTTGGCAAGCAGATGTGGGGGCCCGTACCAGAATGACAGCTATTAATTATGTCCATAACTGACATATGTCATAATTATTCATTCATGTCACTGCACGCGCCCTATACATAAATTGTCTTGCAAAAGATCCTATATTTATTTCATAAACAAACTATGCAAATTGCACTTGATACTGACATCTTCTTCTTTAGCTTTTCCCATTCGTTAGGGGGTCGCTTTTTTATTTTCTTCTTCCACTCATTTCTTTTTTGTGTGTCGTTCTCATTCAGTTCCTTTTCTCTCAAGTCTTCTGCAATATAGTCCTTTCATCTTATATTTGGTCTTCCTATGTTTCTTCCACCTTCTATTAATATATTCATCTCTTCTCATGACATGTTCAAACCAATGTAATCGTCTCTCTTATATCTAGAAACTTCTAACACTAGAGTTACTTCCCTTATTCTTTCATTCATTTACTTTTTATTGATACTGACATCTGTCAATTTGAATTACTTAAATATATTAGCAGTTTCCATGGCTAAGTTAGCATAGCTGGCTGAATTATGAAATTTATTATCTTTATAATTCTTTAACTATATATTCTTTAAGTTATAATAATATTTAACTGAGTTTTTCAAGAAAAACTGTTAAAATCTCCAAAAGAGGATAATTCCGGTTGACCAATTATAACCAAAATCTAATCAAGTCTGCATATGGTTGTAAGGAAGAAGAATACGCAAGAATTTTAATTTTTGGAATTCTAGTATTGGAGATATCGCGGTCGAAACTGCGGTCACATACACACACACACACACACACACATACACACGCACGCACACACACATACAGACATCATCGTAAAAATAGTAAAATCGTATTGTAAAGACCCTAAAACGTGCTTATTCAATGAAAACTCACCACCGAATTTTTTGACCAAAAGCAATACCTTCCTTACCTAGCTAGAGGTGACGGAAGGTAAAAATAATCCTATTACCAACCAATACACAATAAATGGTGAAGTATTAAATCGTGTATTCATTGTTAAAGATCTAGTCATTTTTCTTGATCAAAAATTATTATTTGTTTATCATATTGAATTTTTAGTGAGTTCGTCTTCAAAATTACTTGATGACTCAAATTTATTGATGAAACTCAATTTCTATGTAAACAATTGTAACACTAGAAATGAAAACACATTTGTCTGTAATTTATCAAGAACAAATTACCATTTCAATTCACCCATTAATAAAATGTGTCGTTCGTACAATACAGTTTGTTTCGCATTTGAGTTTTGTTTTAATTATAAGGAATTTAAAGATAAGTTAATTCTTTTGATGTAGCATTTTCTATGTCTGTATTTTATTATAAATATATTATTCTCGCTTATGTCAAACCTTTTTGTTGATATTATTCTGTAAAAGGGATGTATTTCCCGTTGAATAATAAACATTATTATTAATATTATTATTATTATTATAAACTTTATTGATACGAAATCAATGGCGAGGTTCAGCCAAAGGCTGATCTTCCGTTTAACTAGTATACATCTAAATATAGATTGTATTAAAATAAAATAACATATTTTATAAACAAAGTTTTAAGTACAATATTACATACACTTTTAGAAATACCACCAATTCTGCCAATGAATTGGAGGAACTTCGAACATTTAGAGTACGAGAAAACTTGCTCATAGAATGAATTTAAAATTATAAATATAAAGAATAAATGTAATTAGATTTTTTTGTGTGTACAAGAAATGTTAAATATAATACTTATAAATCCCACAATGGAAAGAGCGAGAAGTATTGTGTTGGTCACAACAGATTTTTTAAAAAAAAAAGTATCTTTATAAATATTATTTTTTCGTGATTTATGTCATTAAAATCAAATGTTATGCAATTTTTAAAGTAAATTTAAAAATCTTGCAGTCTACGCTTAAAGGTAACCACAACTCCTTGGATGATATATTTATTTATTTCACATAGGCTTTGCAAATAAATCCAATTACAAAATAAAAATAAAATACATCAAATTATGATTAAAAAAAATTAATAAGAGAACATGACATTGAATACAAAACAAAAATATATGTAGATCAAACCATCAAAGGCAAAGCAGAAAAAGCATAACAGATAATGAATGTGAAAAAAATAACTAGATTTTAACAATGTAACAATGAAATTTCTTTGAAGTATGTATATTGAAAAATATCTACATGACTGAATTTTTGGTTAAGCTATGATAAATTAAAAATATCTGTTGAATATATTCAAACGTAAGTAATTTGTATTAAAATTCAGCAACATGATTTTCAGACTTACAAAAATAGAATATTCTGATATTAGTCTGGTGAATATGGCTATATTTGTATAAAAACTTTTCAAATGATATCGTAGCGTAAAAACGACATTTCTTGTTTTAAAATCCAATTACAAATTAAACATATATCACATATCTTTTTATCCGGATGAAAAATTGATGTTACCCAGACAGTAAAAAAGGTTATATATCTTTCGCCGTAACTTTATCGCAACTACATTTTTGTAGTGATTGACACGATACTTTTTATATGCAATTTTTATTTTCAACTTTGACCTTATCCAAAACTACATGAATGACACTTCCATATAAATTTGTATACAAGAGTTAACGTCAACCCATATACAGTGTCGCAAGTCACAAGTATTATTGTCCTTTCAAAATGTAGGACTCATATTACTCTTACAAAGGGATCTCACGTTCATTACATCTTATTGAATGTGTTTCACACTATACAGAATGTCTCCACTATTGCTTACTTTTCATATAAAAAATCTGATGTGGCCAGCACATAACCTCTCGCCGTATATTTTACCTGGCTGTATGCATAAAGCAAAGAATATTTTTATAAATACAAATAATATATTCATATAAATCTATGACGTATAAACTTCTTTATTATTCAATAATAGCATGTCTCAACATGAAGATATTTTACCATAAATTATGTTACAATAAATTACAAAGTAGAGTTTATCATATATAAATATTAGGCTGGTAACAGCAATTTTCAATTCGAACAACTTTGTTTACTTTCTCTTCATATTCTTCTAGTAAAAACATTAATTTTGGGCGGTCTAAAATGTATATATCTGGATTGTGCATCTATTCTTATATATCTTCTTTTACATTTTATTTTTTCATACTTGTTATATCTAAATAACCTTAATTCCCATTAATAAAGTGACGGATAGATTGCACTCCGATTATTCTTATATCGATGTGTAATTTTGTCAATATTTACAACTTACTTGAGAAGAATTTGATAGCTTTTTCGCAATTCAAAGTTACTCTAGTCTACAGTACTGGTGTACATTGTCCCATAATGTTTGAAACAAATTTAAGTCCTTCAACCTAGACTTGTCATCTCCATAATAGTCACAGATCAAGAATTAAGGGATTCTCCAAAAACATTTTTCTTTCATTACTCATTATTTCTGACACTGACATTTATCTGTCAGTTACAAATAATTTAAATTTGCAACTATTTTTCATGGCATCCTTTCGGTTGTAAAATTAATTACAACATTATTTTATATATTATATTCCTTTTATCTCTAAATCTATAAAATATGTATAAAAATATTTAAATGTATCAGAAAGAGAATTTATTTTTCTTTAATATTATCAAGAAAAATTTTCAAAAAATAATATTTAGAAGATTTTTTTTCAAGAATCTTCTACTTCCGGTTGTCCAATTGTTACCAAAACCTTTTCAGATCTTCCCATGAATGTCCGATTGGGAAATACGTTGTTAAACAAATTTTAAGTCTTATAGTTTTTGAGTAACCGTCCTTCCAACATCCCACACACACACATCCACACACACACACACACACACACACACACACACACACACACACACACACACACACACACAGACATCATCGTAAAAATGTTAAAATCGGTTTGTAGGGACCTTAAAACGTGCTTATTCAATAAAATCTGGATATGCGATTTTTAGCATGAATCCAATACCTCTCTTAGCGAGAGGTAAAAATTACTACTAATGTTTAGAGAGGTTATAAATAAATAATTTTCGGACAAGAATAAAATAGTATATTACAGGTGGGATATGTTTCATTACAGCCGAGGGCGCATGCATATTACCAAGAGGCGAAGCCTCGAGGTGAGATACAGCGCGAGGCTGTAATGAAACTCCCACCGAGGTATACATACCTTTCACTCATTTCTGTTTTGCGTGTCGTTATCATTCAGTTCCTTTTCTCTCAAGTCTTCCGCAATACAGTCCTTCCATCTTATCTTTGGTGTTAATCTGTTTCTTCAACCTTTTATTACTAAGCTATTCATTCTTCTTCCAATATATTCTTCATCTCTCCTCATGACATGTTCAAATCAAACCAATGTAATCGTCTCTCTTGTATCTTTCTAGAAACTTCTAACACTAGAGTTATTTCCCTTATTCTTTCATTCATTATCCTATCTTTCCGTGTCTTCCCCAACATCTATCTCAACATTCTCATCTCTGCCAGATTTATTTACTTTTCATTGATATTGACATCTGTCAATTTAAATTATCTAAATATATTAACAGTTTCAATGGTTAGCATAGCTGGCTGATTTATGAAATTTAATATAATTTAAGCACGTTAAAAACTTACTAATTTTCTGACCAAAGGCAATACCTTCCTTACCTTACCTAAAGGTGACGGAAATTAATAATTATAAAGAAATATCTTAATGAATCCATTATTTAAATACTAGCATTTTGCGAAGAATTAAAAGCTTATGATTTACAATTCTGAAATATTGTGAGATAATTTTATTTTTCGTTTCTGTCGATATTAAATTTTCCTGATTTAGTATTCAAATTTAGTAGAAAAAAGTAGAAGAAATATCCTGTCAAACGAATAATCTTCTAGTATTGTTATATTGCACACAATAACTGGAAAACTGTTGATTACAACAAAAGATTTAGTAATATTGATTACAAGAATGAACCTAACAAAGGAATTTTCATCAACATTTCCAAACTAGCATTTTTCGGAGAATCAAAAGTATACAGTCTGACCGACGAGTCGTGATCTGTTATAAATAGCAAAATCTAATGCTGGTTGCAGAAACATTCATCAACGCTTTGTTTAATTAACGGACCATCAAAATGAACAAATGAATTAGTTTCCTTATTCTTATGCCATTTAAATCATTGCTTTTTTGTACAAAAAATTACGAGCTTATAAAATTTTGATACGAGCCACTGTTTTTTGAGAAAATGGCTAAAAACACTTTTTCTGCACCTTTAATCAAAGGTGGCAGCTCGCGCCGACTTTCCCCAAGGTCGAAAACTTGATTTTTTCATCAGAATCTCGACCTAAACAGATTATATTATATGATATCTTCCACATTTATTATGCAGCGGCGGCTCGTCAGGAAAGGCAAGGGAAGCACAACCTCCTCTCAAGAAATAAAGAAAATGTGTGCGTTTAACAAATATTTTATTTTCTGCAAATAAGAAATGGAATATTATGAATTATTTACTATTTAATATGTAATATTAAAAAAAATATTAGTAATCATTTTTTTGTTCCATTATATGCGTTGTTTAAAAAGAGAAAGCAATATTATTCAATGAACCGGGTGACCGAAAAAAACATACATTTGATTATCAAATAATTTTCAAAATATTTACTCTACTCGTCTAGTAGTTACGAATAAATTAGTAAAACAATATTTATGAAACCAAATGTCCAAAATAACGTATAATTCAAATGGTTCATTTATAATAAACAATAAAAGAAATTTAAATACACATATAAAGTTTAAATTGTTTGACAGATAGCAGCACACGAAATTGTTCAATTTTTTCCAATGTAGGCCCCTTCTCGAAGGGGTTTGATTTTAATATGCATTTAAATGCTCCAATAAACAATATTCCCAAAGCAAAAAAATTGTATCGACATGTATGGAATGGAATCAGTTTCACGTTCCACGATCGAAAAATCAATAAAAGTGATCATGCGCAGTGGATTAAATTGCGATTTCTGGTATTTTAGAAAATATTTAATTAAAAATGTATTTGCATGAAATTCAGAGAGATTTAAAAACTGTCAAAGCTGTAACACATTTTCAAATGTACCACAAAATTTCTTGAAATCGGCTTGGTCAATTGAACAGTCGTTATTATTTATTTTCGCCTATTTACACAATACATCAACGGACTTATTTACAACACATTAAAAAATAGTTCAAAAATTTCACCATAGAGTACAGTAGTAGTATTAAATTGGTGTTAATTTTAAGAAAATCCATTTCTTAGCTAAAATTAAAAATATTTCGAATATGCTTGCCAGGTAATAGTAAATTGTATACCAAGGCGGGAAAGTGTATGTTTTCCGGGCTGAAAGAAAATATTGCCAGGCGAGGCGTAGCAGAGGCTGGCTATTTCTTGAAGCCCGGAAAATCATTTTCCCGTACTGGATTACACAACATTTATTATCCTATACGACAAACATAAATTTGAACAAAAGTAGTTTATTTGAGAACAGTCTTACATAATGAAGAATTTACATGGAAATTTAATTATTTAAAATGTTAATATTAAATACAGGATTATTAATTGTATAATTAGGAAAAGAAATACCTTGTTTTCTAAATAGATGTATTCACAGTGTCTGTGGTATATTCATATTCCCCAGTGAGGGGCTCTTCTATAGTCACATTTTCCTAACCTTACATATATATAAAGCAAGAATACTTTACTTTGACAGATGCCTAGACATATGATTGAAGTGCCATTGTCGCCAGTACCAGCTACTGGCGAACATCGATGTACTTTTTTCGCGGCTAGTCGTTTATATGTTTTTACCAGGCTAGCCATGCAAATTTATATTTTCGCTTCCTTACAGTGGCGCGAAAATTGCATTTTCGAAGGGTAGGATAAAAAAAATATTTTATTAAAAACTATTATAAATTATATCATAATTCAATGATTTTGAATATTTCAGCATACATGAAAGTAATTAGAAATATTTTATAAATTTTTCACGTATGTAGTACAAATTTATTGACTACAGCTATCAATACAGACATCCAAATTTTTAATAAAAAAAATATTTTGAAAAATACAGTTTGTGTCGCAAAGTGAGATACATTAGCGGTTAAAATGGAAGATAATGTCAGCCATTGGACAGATCGGCCATAGCTCAGATGGTAGAGCGTTACTCCAACAAAGTAATGGTCCTTGGTTCAAATCCAGGTGGCTGATATCTTTTTACAATTTCATAATATATTTCGAACATTATGAGCCAGTTGCATAAAACGTTGTTAGCTGATCATGTGTTTAACTACACATTGTAACCATGGATACGTATCAAAAATACATTGGAAAATTAGCCTTGTCAAAGTTAACTACGTGATTAAAATTAACAATGTTTTATGCAACTGGACCATAGACTGTTAACTCTATCTTAATTTCATTTAATTGATTTTTATGTGTCTTATGCAGAAATCTATAATTTTTGAAAAATGTTTCAAGATTTTAATCATTTTACATACATATATAGAAAAGTACATAGAATCGAATGGCGTAACGCCAGTCAATGTATCTTTTACAGTTTATGAATTATAGGCCGCCAAAGTCAAAAAAATATATATCCCCCTAACTCACTCGTTTGGGTATATGTGGGGATAGTCAGTGTCTCAGTGCAGAATGCAGTCTGCAGTTTGCAAGCGAACAGTGACGATGCAAATTGCGCGATCTGCGATCTTCATATTTAAACTTTAAACTAGTAAGTAATTGAAACTTAAATATTTGTAGGTTTCTTTTTAAATCTAGCATTTTTCATGAATTTTTCGACTAAGTAGAGTTTCTAGTTTTGAGTACAAAAGTTTCCTCCTCATTCCTAAAAGGTACAAGCCGCTACTGTTATTATGTCCATAGTAAGTTGAGGGTTTTCGATTGCGTGGCCGACCAGTGTGTAAGTGGATGGATGTGATTGGTAGGGTGCATAAAGAGAGAGCGTTTCCAAGTGTGAAGAGAAGAAGAGCATGTATGAATGCGATTATGAGTGTGGCCGAGCCGAAAGAAGTGCCTTAGATAGGAATGTGTGGCGAAGGATGATTGTTTCCTAACTATTATCGTGATCCGGATGCGGTATTTCGCTACCGAAAATCGGTCACTTTAATATGTTTAAGAGTAAGGATTTGTTGTATAATGTTGATGTTATTCTTATTGTTATCGGGTTTGTGCGAACCCATTACGTGGGACACGCGTGATTTTATGTATGTATGTATGTATGTATAAAAACACGGTTAATATGTATGCTTATGTAGCAACCTGTACTTGCATTGTAACTCTTAACATTTATTGCGTAGATTGGTTGTCGAGAGAACAAAGTAACCAATTAGCAAAGGAAACGGATGTGCAGCACAGAGAAATTTCTCTGCTTTCATACATTACATTATTTACATTCTCTGCAAGGTGTATGTGAGGATGTGTGTGATTAACTATCAACCAATTAAACTTAAACTTGTCTCCTTGTAAGATAACCCGATCGACGGATACTTTTTCTAGCTGTGACAACATCCTATTGTGTTCATTAAAATTAATGATAAGGAGAAGTGATTTAAGTAAGTTCTTGTTTATGTGTGTACAAGCAGTCAAGCATAAATCGAAGAATGTTGAGAACTTAAGAAAACTGGAAATGGAATAATTTTATTAGTATAGTATTATAGATATGTGTTTATTTTTAGAATGTACTTGAACTCTTGAAATATACAAATAATTCATAACTCTTGTAATAATAATGAAATGAAACACGAATGAAATGTTTCAGTATAATATCAAATATGTATTATTGAAATAAGTAATTATAACCACAGTTTACTCTAAGATAAAAGAAGTGTAAGGATCATACTAAAATAGCATATTAGCCAGAAAAAAGTATAATGTATACAGCAGGATTTAACACAACCAAATTTCATACTAAAAACTTCATCTGATTCTTTTCAAATTAAATCCGACATTTTTTAATTCAAGTTTCACACTAGACCAGCCTACTGTACGCACAGTAACATACAGTAAGTAGGGACCCGGAACGGCACAGAAACAAAAAGGATAACAAAATAAACGAAAAAAAAAAATGCCGGAACAGGAACAGAAACGAATCGAAATTCTTAATCTTATTGTTAGAACGAAAACGAAATAACCGAAATAACAATTCTGGTTAATAGTTACTATTTTGTTCCTATAATATTACCCTTTATTTACTTGGCATAGCAATGAATGTTATTGCTGATTCAACTACTCAAGTTATAGCTGAGAGAGCATTTTTAGCCCTAAAATTTATTTTATCCCCTAATAGAGCTAATATTACCGAATATTATAAAGGGTGTAACAACTAAACAAGCTACCTCAAATAATTTTTATATTATTGAAAATACAATCTTATAGAAGATCAAGGGTGACATCCGATTAGAGAATAAATAATTTTTTAAACCAGTGGTTCTCAAATTACAATACGAAGTTATATTTTTACTTCCTTGCACGTAAGTAAAGGAAATATTGTAATCGCGAAAAATTTCGGTTTTCAGATTTCAGCGGACATATCCATTTTGATCATCCCTGAATCCATTTCGACTAATTTCGTCGTGACGTCTGTACGTACGTACGTACGTCCGTACGTACGTGTCTCGCATAACTCAAAAACGGTAAGCCGTAGAAAGTTGAAATTTTGTATTTAGGACTACTATAACATCTAGTTGTGCACCTCCCTTTCTGGTTATTACACAATTTCCAGAAGTGGCACTTTACATGAAGCCTATAACAGATTTTAACGAAAAACTGTTTTAAAATATAATCCAAAACTTTTCAAATTTGGTATACAAGACTTTTATGTCAATCGAAATAACATAATAGATTTTGGTTAAAATAGGTTAACCGGAAGTGGTATATTACTTGAAGTTGTTAACAGTTTTTCTTGAATAAAATGATTTTATTTTGATTTTAGAAATAAATGCTTCAAATAAAAGTTTTAGAGAATTGATTTCTGCGTTTAAAACATCAAGTATTATTAAATTAGCCCTTTGTATAAGCGAGATATGTAAATTTAAAAATTATATACTTTTTTTGTTTTTGTAATAAAGCTTGCTATGGATTAGAACAAAAAAAATATTCATGTCGAATTACGTTAAATACGTGCAATTTTATGATTCCTACAATAACAAATATTATATTTTTATTGTGAAATTAGTCATATTCATTGTTGTAATCAAATATTTCTTTGTTGTAATCAAAACTCTCTTTAAAAAGAACCGGGTTAGATTATGGTCGCTATATATCTTACCGTTTTGAAGTTAAAATTAATATTTTGTAATTTAGTTATTGAAAAATATGTATAGTTTGGTGGTCGTGTGGTGTACACATCAGATTTTTTAAATAGGATGATATACATTTTTTACATAACAAAAATATTGAGAAAAATTCAACTGAAATTTAAAGAAATTTGATTTTTAGTTATTTTTCAGTAGGCTATGTATGAAAAACAATTAAGCTTAAAATGAAACAAATATTTGTTAATAACGTTATAAACAGCGTTCTATTTGATTTCTATCCTAAAGTACTCAAATTGACAAATAGCGTGCTTAGACAGGAATGTGTGGCAATAGCGGAGGATGATTGTTTCGTAACTATTATTGTAGTCCAGATGCGGTATTTCACTACTGAAAATCGGCCATTTTAATATGTTAAGATTGAGGAATTGTTGTATGATGTACGGTTAATAAAAATGTTGTTGAAAGAATGGGTGATTAGTGTTATTGTTATTATTGTTTTCGGGTTTGTACTAATCCGCTAAGTGGGACATGCGTGATTTTATATATGTATGTATATTTTTTGTACATAGCTTACTGAAAAATGACTATAAAACTAAATTTATTTTAATTAGCATTTCTCAATATTTTTGTTATGTAAAGATATAAAATGATTACATAGTAATAATAGAAATAATCACATGGTTGAATTCAGAAAAAAATACTCTATCGAATGGGTCTAAAAAATATATATAATCCCATTTAAAAAAATATATCTTTGTATTGTAAGTTGAGAACCACTAGTTTAAAAAAAATGTTTTATCTACACCTGTTTAGTAATATATTGATTATGTACGTAACCATGGATACATAATACCATTCATTAACCACGCCCCGTGGATTATGAGTCATAATCCACGGGGCGTGGATTATGGGTCATATATTCTATATTTTGTAATAAAAAAAATGATCAAATTGTATCATGGCTGAATCGATACGAAACGAAAAATCTTTTCGTTCTGTGGCGATTGCATGACGTAAAACGACGTCACCCTTAACATTTTGATGCTATTTGCCGTATCGCATATGCGATTGCCAGGCGATTCAGCATAGTCCCAGCACTGGGTCTTGACAGTAAAGCAATCTGGGCAACGTTTTTAATAAGGATTTAAATTAATGCCGACTAGGAGAATTTGTCAAATATGTATGTAAACGCTAACGCAAACCATCATTTCGTTTAACAGGAAAAGAAGTTCTCATAATTTGATTTTATCATTTCATTTGAAAAATGAACATAATGTGCATAAAGTCCGTTTCCATGACTTGATCCTCACGTCATTCGGAAGCATATAGTTCAAATCGGCAGGGGCAGGGACTTTATGACGTCATGTTGTCGGGTGAAATCGTGTGATTTCCGAAGTATTCATACATATCAAAACTAACAACTGACGGTATTATAATATAACCTATTTGTGTCAATTATGTTATTTATCAAAATTTGAAGTATAAATAGTTATTTAGCAATAATAAACCAATTGAATAAATACGATATAAGTATAATAGATGAAATGCACCTCATTTTATTGTGTAAAAACAATATATTGCAATAATTGTCGGCAATCTTAGAAAAGCTGTCTTTACAATAGCAAAATACACAATACAATTATCAACGCCAGTGGTCAAAATTACTTTAATCACTTCATGAATGACACGAACGACATGAATATTCAAATATTCAAATAATTCAAATATTTTAAAATTACATTTATTACCGCGGTTATAATACCGTTTCTATTTCATTTTTGCCATTGGTTGGATGGAGACAGCATATAATAATAATAATTATAATAATACTAATAATAATAATAATATCTATTGATCAAAAAGTAGACCAGAAGCAAGAGTTCAGCAATGCTGTTAGTCCACTTTGCTAATATATAACTGTACAAAATATAATAACAAATTTAAATATATGTACAATATACAGTGACAGAAAATCTATGGAAAAAAGAAATTAAGCATAATCATTACATCAATGAAAATACATAATTTAATATATTGCCAGAATAATTAAAATCTCAATTACAATTACTAGAAGAAAAATTACAAAAGCAAAATTTACTTAAACAGATAATCATCAAAAAACTCATGTGCTGAACAGTATTATTTATCAATTAAAAGGTTCTTGAAGGTAGAAAGCGCTCACTTTTTGGGTAGAGCCTTTAAATTCTGTGGCAAGCAATTGTATGTTTTAACTCCCATGAAGTATGCACTGTGCTCATAAGAATTAGTTCTATGCCGTGGTATTTGTAGCATGTCCCTCTGCAACACCGACGATAATGAGATAGCGAATAATAGTCTCATATGCCGTATATACGACAAAGATGCTAGATAAAAGTTTCGTAATTCTTGCATCAAAAATTGATGACGTGAAATCAACAAAAGGTACAGTGTACGAGTACTACAATTCAAAAAAATATTCCAGAATTTTTGACAAAGAAGAAAAGGTTGATGCACTGAATGCATAGAAAAGAAATTTAAATATCTTGCAAAATTTGATATAAAGCTCCAGTTCAGAGTGCATGATGAGTATTTAATAGGATGAAATATATAAAACCACACTGTGGTTTATAAAATTGTTTATTTATAATAAGCTTCCGATGATTGATTTCGGCTATGGATGGCCATTTTCGGATCGAGAGCTAAAAATGATTGAGTAACATAACATTTAAGAAAACAAGAAAGTTAAGTTTATAATTTACATGAAAATTTTAGAAACATGTGGTTTTTTTACAATAGCGAATTGTAGGTGAAACAAATGTGTAATAAATAATTAGAAAAACACGCGTTATGTTTCACAAGATTTTAGCATCTGAATCAATCTCTCGGTCATTTTTCAGATGCCCAGCTAGTAACTACAGATGCGTTTCGCTCTTATTGGAGCTCATCAGTGTGGTGTAACTGACGTCTCTTTGCAGATACAAACAATGTAAAAGTAGTTAGTCAATTTTTTTGAATTTACGCCTGTGATGACCAAATAATTTTAATTTAAAAAGTAAATCTACCATGTTATTATTTCAAAAAATAAACGCCGGATTAACTGTCAAACCAAGTAATAAGTACAGAAGTGGAATTTTTAATATTTAGAATTTGTTTTAATTCATATTGTGCAAAATGACGTGATTATATAAGTAGGTACTATAAATAACTCAAAGAATAGCTGTCATTTACTAAAATGAAAACACTTGCTACAAGTCAGGTGTTTGATAAAACAGTATTACTTACGTTAATCAATGTTATTTACTTCTAATAAATTTTTATTTTCTTTATAACTCACTAAACAATTTGTGCTAAGTTTTAAGTACTGTCATTAACTAAATTACAGCCAATTTTAAACGCATCAATCTTTTAAACAAACTCTGTACTTCGAGTTTAAAGAACAGAAAAATAAAAGTATGAAGTGTCTTCTTTTTCAGTAAGTTAAACACCTACTCACCATAAAGAACAATAGGTAAACAATATGAAAATCATAATAAATTCCCATAATGACTCTAGAAAAATATAAATTATATATTATTATAATAACATTTCTAAATATGGGTAAGATATTTGAAGTAAATAAACATGTGACATTTAATATATCTATGTACATAGTTTATTTACTCAATAATTCATAATGAAAATGTTAACAACTCTGTAAAGAAGAAACAAGGTAACGTAAATAAAATTATTTTCTCGAAAATACACATTCTGATATGAGTACTATAATTGCACTTTATTTCGTTCACAGGTTTAGACGTTTAGATAGGGAAGTGATTTCTGCCTTCTAATTGGTCAAAACGAAAACCAAACAAAAAAATTCAATTATCAGTCGTCAATTATTGGCAAATAAATCGGCATTAATAACTGGAATTTTATCAAGTCATTGATTTTGCCTTTATAATTTATAATTTTAGATTAATATATTGCGTAAAAAGTGCGGAAAAGCACGTATTGCCCGCAAGAAGGAATAGGTGTTCCACACCCGTGGCATACTATACTTTTTCTACGACCACACTTTTTGGTAACATATAAATAATTCATTTTTTATAAAAAACATATTTTTTTCAATAATTAATTGAACTTTAAAATACTTTTACTATATATGAAAATATATACATGGATAAGTAATTACCAAATATTTTGTAATTTATAAATCTAAAAATACATATATAAATATTAGCATTACAGTTGGCAACTTGTGTGAGAAATAACTTCCGGGCTTTGTAAAGCATGGGAAAAGTGCAATTTTTCTGTAGTAGTCGTATAGAAAGAAACTTTTTTCATACTAATTACAGAACAGTATTATTTTTCTGCAGTCAGTACGAAAAAGTGGGTTAGCAGTTTTATTGTAACAAATAGCTTTATTTGTTGTAAATATTAACAGTAACATTTTTTATACTTATTCCAAACGGCATTAGAAAATATAATATAAAAACATATATTTTTCCTTACTTGTTGCAAAAATAGCTCTTTTCATAGTAGACTAGGATTTTCTTATACAGAATATGAAACAAAAGGAACCCAATTATCGTTTTATGGGCTTCAAACTTCTTGTAAGCCCTTGAAAAGCCATAATGCCGTATAAATAAAAAAATCAAAGAGTGGGTGAAATCAGCCTTAGGCTCATACTACAGACAATCCAGGCCTCTATCAGGCGAAGGAATTCATTTTCCCCTTCATCGACAAACGCCTAAGAGTTACTAATTCTAACCAAAAGAACCTTAGAATTATAACAGGTAGCCTTGGTGATCATTGTCCTCTGAAACACCATCTACACGGCAAAAAAGTACTACTTAAAAATATCCATATTATCCGTATTATACAATTTTTTACCTTCCGTCACCTATAGGTAAGAAAGGTATTGTCTTTACTCAAAAAATTCGATGGTGAGTCCCTACAATACGAATTTACTATTTTTACGATGATGTCTGTATGCGTTTGTGTGTGTGTGTATGTATGTGTGTGTGTGTGTGTGTGTGTGTGTGTGTGTGTGTGTGTGTGTCTGTGTGTGTGACACAAATTTTTCCTTCGATAACTCCAATACTACAATTCCAAAAGTTATAATTCTTTTATATTCCTGTTTCCATATGTACATTTGATTAGATTTTAGTTATGATTGGTTAACCGGAAGTTATATATATATATATATATATATATATATATATATATATATATATTATTTATTTATTACTTCTTATTTTAAGAAACAGGTACTTTTTAGGAATAGTACGTAGAATTGAAGGAAGGTATCGTGTTAGCCACATCCGATTTTTTTCATTGAATACTACGTGGGGAAACTTTTATGCAAAACAATTAATAAATATATTTTCAGCACGGCGCACTTTTAGTCAATATCCCCTTAATAATAATAATTTATATTTAAAATGTCAACAGTATATCGATATTTCATAATTTTTTCAAGATAACGTGAGTAGATATGTACGTAAATTCATATCCATACCTCAAAGTTTCCTTTTTCCTTCAAACTCCATTAACTTTACAACAAATAATTACAAAGTTTCTTTATAAAGTTTCCAAAATTAGAAACATGATTTTGCAAAAAATTCTGTAATAATACTTTTTTTTAATAAATTCTAGGTCTGTTTGATAAATATCTTGAAAATAGTTTTGCAAACATCTTCGTAGAAATGCGTGTACTTCAAATCAGTTTAAGTAGAGACACGATGATATATTTACATAACATATATACTACATAATTAATGAAATTTCGCCGCACATTTGAGTGAAATTTCGATAGTGGTTGTCAGGGAATAATTCAGCGAAGTTCGAAGCTGCGGATTACATGTAGCCATCATCATCTGACATGACATTTGTTGTCATATGCCAGCTCATGCGTAATTGAAAATTAATTTTGTACCAAGGTTAGCTGTAGGAATGATTTTGCACTCTATTTCAGCTGCATAAAAGTCCAACGTAAAGAAATTACTAACTGGAATTAAGTTATGGAGTTGTGTTAACCAAATTAAAGGAGGACTTTACTTATAACTCATTTAGTATTTATTATTTTATCTAATACCTTCAATTAATAACGCTATAACTACGATGATATTAAATAAATTATCTTATTTATATTCAGTGAGCTGAAAATCATAACACGCTGGCTATTAGCAACGTGAAATAAAAATTCAATAATAACATCATAGTAATGCAGTTTTATATATACATATAGATAAACTCATATATAAACATACAATTAATACAGGGTGCAATAGAAATAAGTACATTAAATTTAACCAGAAACAGAAATCTTCGACAGCAACAATATTATTTCTCAGTAACTTTTTCCGAAATCTATTTATTAGTATTTTCTAAGCAGGTAATAAAAAATAAAATTCATGAAAAAACTTTAAAGATTTGTAACATAATATCTAGAAGGTTTACAAAAACAAGTTTCTAAGAAAAATTGTTGCTCTCGACGAGTTGTATTACTGGTTAAAAGGCCAATTCTGAACAAATCTGTAAGTCTTACAGATCTGTAAATCTGTAAAAGACTAACAAAAACACATTTTTTTTGTTGATTAATATAAAATGATACATAAGAGTGGCACGTTTCGTTGTGATTTTGTTCATTATTTACAGATTTACAGATTTGTAAGACTACAGATTTGTTCAGAATAGAGCCATAAATTTTATATAAAATCGTTTTTGAAATAGCTAGGCGAATTATTGTGAAACGAATATTTAGACACTTTCACTTATTCTTTTTCTAAACAAACTTTATAACGTAATTCTAACGTAACCCAACGTAAAGTACAAAATTAACCCCTACAAAAATTAGGTCGAGTTTTGTGCGTTAAGTTAGGTTATGTTAAAATATATTTAGAGCAGGGAGTCGAACCCGAACCCGAACCTCAAAACCCAAATTATCCGAAAAAAAATCTGAAACCTGAACCCGAATCCTAACCTTAATTTTCAATTTTAAAAGACCTAAACCCGAATCCGAGCCAATATTTCTTAATGGGTTACGTGAAATGCATGAGGGTTCACATCATGATAAACATTTGCTTATTTTTAAATTTATAAGATAATTATTCACTTTGAAATAAAACGAATTTATGTTGAACTTGCATTATCTTTATTTGTAACAAACATAAAATTGTGGTGGGTCATCACTAATATTCACCCCCACAACACCAGATCGTATGTTAGGGAATTGTCAGTAGTATCAGATCACCTGATGACGACAGCAGATTTAAGCTGTCGAAACGTTGTGAATAATTTTATAAGTTTGTTACAAATAGAGATAATGCCAGTTCAACATAATTCGTTTTAAACATTTGCTATTACCTAACTCTTCAATTCTTTGCAATATGAAAATCATATTATAGAAAAATTTAACATAAGAGCCTTTGGAAAATAACAAATGTAATATTACACCTGAATTGCATGTCATAGTGCAAATTGCATTGTTTATACCGTCGTAAGTGAGTGTTGAACAATTATTTTAATGACTAATATTTCCGTAAAAATTCAATAAAGGAAAACGCACACACACACACACACACACACACACACACACACACACACACGCGCGCAAACGCACACACAAACGCACACACACATTTAGAGTGACACCCTAATAACAATACTTTTAATTATTTATCTATTGCATTTTTTTAAACCGAACCGATATGAACCGGTATTTTAAACGGTTACCCGGAGCATTTTTTTTTTTGTTTTGAAATCCGGAGCGGCAACCCTAACCTTTATTTTGCTTGGGCCCGAAACCAAACCCGAACCTAAAAAAAGGTCCGCCTATCTGATTTAATGAAATATTCAAATTAATTAAGTCCAAAACTCATCATTTTGCATTTCGCCTAATCATTTTAAAAAATACTAGGATATGTATTATAAAAAGATAGATTTACAATATGTCTAGGCTTTTTCAAAATGGCTAAGCGAATTATTGAAAATGAATATTTGAACATTTTTGCTTAATTTTTCTAAACATAATAAGTTCAAAACTTCTGTTTTTACAATTCGCGTAGTCATTTTTTAAAACCATAGGTGTAATATAAAAAGACTGATTTTGCAATATGCCTAAGATATACCTACCTACATACACATACAATATAAATAAAAGAAAAGTATTACCATATTCATTGCATTTATTTAATTAAGTAATTCCAAAATACATCAACGTATCATAATTATTTTTAAATTGTTTTGCAATAAGATGAGAAGAATTGAAAACCGCAGTCTAACGCAAAGGCATAAAAATTATTTATTATGCTATTAAATTTAAATCCACAGCTGTATTTCTATTTTAATTTAGGAAGCAAAATTAAAGATAATTAAATATTATATATATTTGGACGAAAACTTCAATAAGACGACATTAAAAATACATTTAATATATTAATTATTCATCGTATATCCTTTATAACAATACACATTTTCATACCAAGTACCATAATTCCGCAGCATTATCAGAAAATATATCAATAACTTAACGTCGGTTTAAAAATTTATATGAAATTATTGGTTTTCACTTTCTTTTCCCACCGTCCTTGATAACTGATACACCACATTGTTAAAGAAAGTTTATATAATTATTGAATTCTTAATTCATTAATTACACAATAAGATATATATATATATAACGTTCTATAAAATTTTAATGCTCTGCTACATGGTAACATCGTGTATTTTCAATTTTTTATTAGTACTTGCGTATAAATTTAGACATTTTATAGGGTATTAGATAATGCTACATAGCTTTTCTTTTAAGTCTCCCGATATTTACATGTATGCTTTTTTTCTAATCAATTAAAACTGATTGATACAAAAATGTTATTTTAGAATAACTTTAAACTGACCCCAACTAAAATAATAAATTTGATGACATAAGTATATTACTCACACAACCTACTACAAACAAAAACACCATTAAAAAAATCTGTTGTGGCCAGCACAATACCTTCCGTCATTCTCGTGTATAATGTATAAATTCCATAATTTTTCTTACAAAAGATTCTAAATTTCCAGTAAAATTATTTCATAAACAAACTATTCAAATTGCACTTGACACTGGCATCTTCTTCTTCTTTAGCTTTTTCCATTCGTTAGGGGTCGCTATTTTTGCATGTCGTTCTCATTCAGTTCCTTTTCTCTCAAATCTTCCGCAATACAGTCCTTCCATCTTATCTTTGGTCTTCCTCTGTTTCTTTAACGTCCTATTACTAAACTATTCATTCTTGTTCCAATATAATTCTTCATTTCTCGTCATGACATGTTCAAACCAATGTAATCGTCTTTCTTGTATCTTTCTAAAAACTTGTAACACTAGAGTTATTTTCTTACCGTATCTTTCCGTGTATTCCCCAATATCTACTTCAACATCCTCATATCTGCCACATTAATTTACTTTTTATTGATACTGACATCTGTCAATTTGAATTATATGAATATATTACTAGTTCCCAAGTTTGGCATAGCTGGCTGAATTATAAAATTTAATTTCTTTAAAATTCTTTAACTCTGTATCTATTGAATATAAAGTATAAATTGTAATCAAATCGTATAGAGAATAATATATTCTTTAAGTTATAATAACGTTAAATGTCAATAAATCAAATTTAACTGTTAAATCTTCAAATGAGACTACTTCCGGTTGATCAATTATAACCAAAATCTAATCAGTTGTTCTTCTAGATGTAAACTTGAGGAATACGAAAAAATTATAATTTTTGGAATCGTGGTATTGAAGTTATGGAATCCGGAAATTTTGTTACACACACACAGACACACAGACACACATACATACAGACATCATCGTAAAAATGGTAAAATCGTATTATATGGACCCTAAAACGTGCTTATTCAGTAAAAACTCATCATTGAATTTTTTGACCAAAGACAATACCTTCCTTACCTAAAGGTGACGGAAGGTAAAAATCTGATGTGGCCAGCACATTATCTTCCGTCAATTCAGTGTATTATGTACGAATTCCATACATAAATTTTCTTTCAAAAGATTCTATATTTTCAGTAAAGTTATTTCATAAACAAACTATGTAAATTGCACTTGATACTGACTTCTTCTTCTTTAGCTTTTCACATTCGTTAGTGGTGTGGGCACCGAACGATGCTAATACTGGTGGACTAGCACTTCTTGCACTTACTTAATTTGTTCATTTACTTACCAACGATGACAACTTTATCTAACTGGTGGTCGCCTGATTGAGGTCCACTGCTTTACTGAGGAGGAACACATACACTGTCACTTATCTTCTGATGAACAGATGAACACTTTATATGGAAACAGACATTATTTGGATTTTCAACTAAGTTTGATTTACACATATTTACATTTAAAGATTTAAACTAACTTATTATTAATGTATTGCACTAGACATAACTAAAAATAAACTAAACTGTTACATTGTTCCAAAAAAGTTGAAACTATAATTTAGGAAAGGTTTATAAAAAGTCATTTACTTTCTTGCCTTGTTACACTATCTCCTCCTTAAGACATAAATATATTGCAAAATTGAAATGCTCACTAAAGTATAACGTATAAATTCTGCAAACACAAAAATATGATGCACATAAAACACATACATAAACCAAATTAAACATAAAACCATAAAACATCAAACATATTACAAGTATGAAAACCTTATCTACGAACCACAAAAAAAATACAAGGATCACTGCACTCACACTAGGGGGTGGGGGTTCTTCACACAAAAAACTTACTACTGATAGATACTGTAACACGAGGAAGGTGTTACAGAAGCTCTGATAATGGTGGTCGTACACTTCTTTTACCAACGATGACCACTTTACTAACTGGTGGTCGCTTGGCTGGTTGACCACCCCTTGATTACGAAGGACGAACATACAGACTTCACTTGCACTTGACTTTGATGGCCGATGAACACTTACATTATGGACACAGACATTTGTTTGGTATTTAACTAATTTCTTTATTTACACATATGTACACTATCACTAATCATTATTAACTATTAAACTTATTATTATTGATTACTAAACTGAACATAACTAAATCAAATAAACCAAACAGTTACATTGTAACTCAGCAGGCGGGCGTTTAGCCCGCACCAGAAACTAAAACGCAGACTACATGTCTCGTCGTCGACATGAGTATCTAAGACCGACTACCTAAAACAAAACGTTAACTTCATGAGAGGATTATCTCAGAGGGGTTGAAGAGGGTATCATATGGCATCCATATCAAAATATCAACCCTGCACGTAGGCTTGCAATAACTTCTAGACTTAATTGTCAACAAATAACTGTCTAGTCCGTTGGTAGTCATTCTAAACAAATCGCTTTGGGAAAAATGATAATTATTTCTAAACACAATTTTGGCTAACAAAGATAACAAACTTGAAATATTGATCCTGAAACTATAATTTAGAAGAGTGTATAAAAGAGGATGACGATAACACTAGTGGCGTACCTTCCATGGATGCGGCGCGAGACTTGTATTTTCACAGATGGACAGGCTACGTTGTCCTTGTCGAAGTCCACGTCCATGTCCTCATCCACCATGTCCTCTTCGTATAACATTTGCTGTTCCATTTCGTGCAGGTTGTTGTCGTCATATACTGTGTCCACAATATGTTCATCAGCTATGTCGGTGTCTTCTTCAGCTACGTCACTGTGTTCGTCCTCAGCCTCAATATCAACTATTTCCTCCGACAAGCAATCTTCTTCAGTCATTTTTCCTTCCTGTTCGCCCTCATCGTCACTAACTGTAACGGATGTTGTCGCGCTTCCTGGAGGTGGGATGTCTACCACCGCACGGCGATCCTCTATTGCCAGCAATGACTCAATTTCTTCCTAACTGATCCATCCTACTGGCAACCTGTGCACTCCAGGCACAGCAAAAGTAGCGTGGCCGTGAACCACCGACGGATGCCCTGGAGACAACGAATCTACCGGCGCCTGCGGTGCGTAAACCTGGCCACGCTGGACCGTAAAATCTTGGCGTACGAGATGGAAAAACTGATAGTGCCAGTGGTATGACGCTTATACTCTGGAACTGAAAATATAATTCCCTTGCCTTACCACTGAGCCTAAACACTATTGCACTACCGAGAAAAACTTCATCCCAGCTGTATCTTCTGTTGGCTGAAACCATGTTGTGGATGTATTCTTCCACACTGCCATCACCAGAAAACGAATTTATGGAAAGTGATACGTTCAGCATATCTGGTAACGGCTGATACGGCCTGGGTGGCTGTGTCATCGTTGGCGTCATGGTCGAAAACGGATACATATTTCACGCTGATTACCCTCTCCTCTGTCTCAAACTAATATAATTTCAAGCTGATGTAGGTACCTTTCGGATAAGTACTCAGGGTAAAAATTACCCTGATTATCCTATCGACGACTGCGCCACTGTAATACGAGGGGGGTTACAGTAGCTCTTATGATGGTCTTTCTGCTTTACCAACGATGACAATTTTCATTAGCTGGTGGTAAATGACTACAGTGAGAAGTAACACATACAGTTGCACTTATCTTATGGTGAACTGATGAACACTTTATGTATGGACACAGACATACTGTGATATATACTAACTTTTATTTACACAAAAAAGCCGATTGACACACCCAGCAATGGGTAATATGCCGTGATGAAATATTTATTTATTTATTTTATTTACACAAATTTACATTTAAACTAACTTATTAATAATTTATTACATTAGACATAACTAAAAACAAACTAAATTGTTATATTGTTCTACCTTGCGTACTAGCATCTAGTACGCGCTCAACCTAAAACGCAATACAACATGCCTTGAGTTTGTAAGACAGACTGCTTAAAAACAAAGCATTATCTTCGAGAGAATTATCTTAAGGGTGCAGGGTGAAGGCTTATCATAGGGCATTCATGGTGTCCTGTATCTCGCTCACATATACTTAACAATTTAAAAGACTTAATTGTCAACAAATAAATGTCAAAGGCCACTGACAGCTAGTCTAAACATTCAGTTAGTTTTATTATTTGTGAAAAATATATTATTTTATTAGTGGTTTCTTTGCGTTATGTGACGTTATTGTTATTGTGTTTGATTAAATTGACTAAATATAACAACAATAACACATGAAAATGATTATTAATTGCATGAAAATTACAATCGTTCGTTTTCGTGATAAAAGTTGGGTATATCGGATAGACGCTAAGACGCTGTTCATTCTTCTTACAATACGTATATTATTCATCTCTCCTCATGAAATATCCAAATCAATGTAATCGTCTCTCTTTCTAGAAACTTTTATCTTTCGGGCCATTTCCCTTATCCTCTCATTCCTTATCCTATCATTCCGTGTCTTCCCCAACATCCCATCTCTCTGCAACATTCATTTTCTTTTCGTTGACACTATGATTTAGAATTTTCTTAATTTTTCACTCTATATCCATTTAATATGAAGTATAAAATGCATTCAAATCGTACATATAATATTCTTTAATATTTATAATAATATTAAATGTGCAAAAAATGATATTTAACAGCATTTTTTCATAAACAACTGTTAAAATCTCAAATGAGGATATTTCCAGTTGACCAATTATAACCAAAATCTAATCAGCTCTTCATATGGATGAAGGAATACGAACGAATTATAATATTTAGAATTGTAGTGTGGAAGTTATCATCTATGAAAAAATTGTCACATACACACACACATACAGAAATAATCGTAAAAATGGTAAAATCATATTCTAGGAACCCTAAAATGTGCTTATCCATTAAAAACTGATCATCGATTTTTTTTTACCAGCCAATACCTTCCTTACCTAAAGGTTACGGAAGGTAAAAATGTGGTCAGTACTTTACTGCAAACTTGTGCAGGAGACATCTAGTGATATGTATATCATATCCACACTCGTACAAATTTTGGCTGCCTCTAATGTCCCAGTTGGAGACTATCGCTATTGCCATATTTCTTCAATTTTAGAGTAAGTACCTAGTTGACGCTTCGGGTAATCATTATTCATTTATATACGTGTATCCGATATAATATACTGTTTAGCGCTTATATTATTGCTTTGCATATATGCTTAATCTGATATGTATGTTACAAGAAAAATATTTGTGTAGGTATATGATGTCGAGATACTCTGTTGTATTGTTAATCGAGTAGCTACTGTAAGATAGAAAGATAGTAAATTGAAGTGTTCGTTATGATACATACACTTTTATTATATGTTCATTTTAATTTTAATGTAAGTAGATCATGATATTCCGTTATTATTTTTAATATCATTACCGATCTCTTTACTTTATGAATAAAAAAGAAATAATTATTCTGATCGTACCAATTACTATAATTACAGTTATTTGTTAGCATCGAGTAACTTGTGGCATAGCAATTTTTGTATACATGAAAATATCATCGAAAAAATAGGTACATCTAGTAATTACAGGACATGCAATCAAAAAACAATTAAATAATTTATAAATTTGAAATAAATGTTATAAACATTTAACCGATAAATAAATATTTAGTAAATTTAAAATTTCGATTCTTCTCTCGAATACTCGGACATCCGAATTATTCTAACATTTCCACTCAGCACCAACAGGGGTTGCGTCACAAACTGATTTCATAAAAAATACTTTGTGTTGGTACTGTAAATAGGTTAAAAAAATAAGTATTACTTTACTTAGTATTTAAATACTTTTCTTGTAAGTATTTAGTACTTAAATAATTGTTTTTGGAACTGGTCCCAGTTCTGTCGCGGATATCCGAATTAGATTGATAATTCCATTTATAATCTGTCATCCAATCACAGTATTTTAGTGAATTGAGCCATTCACATTCGAATTTCATTGACAATTTTCACTTTTCACTAGTGAAAATTGCAGGCTGTAATTTCACAACTAGGCGTTGCTTAGACCACTCCTAGGCAAGGTCGTATTCTCTCTGTCTAGTCTACGGCTACGATTTGTGTCGAGAGTGAAATAGAGAACTGAAAGGGAGAGAGCCTGTCGTTCTATATTTTGCTACAGGTTGTACCTGTGTTTACGCTATTAAATTTAGTATTTGCAGTAGTGATTCTATATTATATTTTCTAAAATGGATAGAAAATGTTTTGTACCTTTGTGTACTAGTAGTTATAATAGTAATAAGAACACAGTTTATTTTCTGTACCTAAAGACATTAATACTAAGACAAATTCCGAGAAAATCATTTCTGTGGAGCAGGTATTATAAGAACATGGGGTGATAGAATAAATACGGTAAGGAATAATTGTTTAACTGATACAGTAAGGTGTAATGGTTGTAAAATGTTTTTAAGGTTATGATTTATATCATTCTTGTTTTTATACATATTGGCTGGTAGGTACCACAAGCCTGGTTTTAACAAAAACGCTGTTTTAAGATATGTCAAATTCAAATTTCAATATTTAATTTCACCCTTACGTTTAAAGAGCGATTTTTTTAAAAAAATATTTGTTTGATTATAAACTAAGTTCTGATTTAAAATCATATTTTGATGATTTAATATTATTTATAATTAATATTAAATAATGAAATTTGACATTTCTTAAAACATCGTTTTAGTTAAAGCAAAGGCTTGTGGTACCAGCCATTGTGTATACGCAGAATATATTTTAATGGAAATATTTATTCCGGAAAAGTGTACCACGAAACTATATTATCAATAATAGAAAATTACAAACTTTCTTTACCTCGTATGGAGCATAAAATTATCGTATTTTCTTTCATTGCACACGAATTATTATGAGAGTACGACAGTATTATCATACAAAAATATATAAGATCTAAATCTAAAGAATACAAGAAAAATTCAATATTAAATAGTATTCGTCTGTCGGTAGTTTAAAAATCAACACCAGATAGGTATCTCACTCTTAATGGGGTACTCCGGCTTTTTTGAAAAAAAAAAACTAGTTCAGAAGTGTAGGACTATGAATATCTAATTTTGAGTAAGAAAACCTAAAGTGAGATATGAATTTTTAAAAAAATCGTCGAAATTCAAACTTTCCATCATCGCGCGCTTATGACATCTGTTCCAAACTTCAGCACCTAAAACCACGTGTTCATCAACACTTATTTGCCTGTTTAAAACTTTTGAACAAGAAAACGTAAATAAACAAACAAATACCAAAGAAACACGTAATAATTACAACAAACGAAATTAATAAAATATCAAATACAAAATGCACGCGCGTACTTGCTACTAGCGCCATCTGTGTCCCTGAAACAGTATATATTTAACCTGAAATGAGCAACAACATATCGACCGATGTCACAATTTTCAAGCACATTCCTGATTTGTAAAGAATTTCAATTTTCTAACATCAAATTATGATTGAAAACTTTTAACTAAACATATTTATGAAGAAGTAAACTATAAAAAAATACTGTTTTACATAAATTCCATATTACCGGAATACTCCATTTCAGTCGGGCGTAGACACAAAATCTTAATCGAAATATGAAAAAAAAAATCGTTAATTATTCATTAATTTTTTGTTAATATGAAATTAATACATTTTAGTAAACGTTTATAAACAGCTTCTTAAATAATTTCCTTTTGAGAATCTGTAGTTGCTGAGATTTAAAAAAAATGAGATGATTGTTGCTAAAAATAATTACGTAACACTTATAAACAAATAGCAATTAATTTTTGTTTTATACCATGTAATTAATACTAAAACAGTCAGATAAAATACTATTTTATTTCTAACACGTGTATAAGCGTAACTTATACGTATTTGTATAAACAAAACATATGTATTTGCTTTTCTGATTTACAGTTTCGCGTAACAAAGAAAATTACGGAAATTACGGAAACAAGAGACTGTGAATTTTTCTTCAACCATTGTTTTAGAGTCACTGACATATGATATGTAAAAATGAGCCAATTACGTGCTAATTGTGTGTACGTTTATAGCAAATGTAATGGTTGACATTGAATCCTTATGTACTTTTTCTGTTGACAGTAAGTCATGAACATAACGAATATCATTTAAGAATATAAGTATGATTACATACATACATGCAATTGCTCCGCGCGTATTTGTTACTGTCGTTAAATAGTTGAAATCTATTATATATGTTTAAGTGTTTATGTATGATTGCTTATACATTCATTATAATTGGTTTTATGCTCGTATTCATTACAATGTTTTATACTTTCAAATCTATTTTAGTAAGAAAGTTTATATAAATATAACTACAATTTAGAACTATCCCAGTAGTACTGAAACTGCAAGTTAATTCTAAATTCTAAGATTAAACAAGTAACTACTGCTGAGTTTATACGCAGATATCGCTAATGATGATATATTCATACCGTGCGTGCGTTTACCAGGCGTCACTTCACACACACTCATTGCTGAAATGAAGAGTGCACCACACAGATACCTTTTGTGCCACTTAAATTTCTGAATAATTTTGACGTCAGTCGGGATCGAACATGAGTCACCATAGGACCTAAATATAAGCATTTAATTGTTATTAATTTAAATACATACCTATGGGGTCTCGTGGCCCCGTACCTAAGTGTCTGGTCGCGAATCTGGGCAACCGGATTCGATCCCGACCTACGCCAAATATTTCGAATTTTAAATGACACAAAATTGCCCATGTGGTGCACTGTCCACGCTAGCAATGAGTGTCCTTGAGGTGATGCTCGCACGGTACAAATATGTTAGTATCATTACCAAAATATGTGTACAAAGCAGATTAGCACACCCAGGAATGGGTAATTTGCCGAGATGATACATTTATTTATGTATTTTTTTTTATATATCAGTTAGATACATTTGAGCTGACTTACACTGAACTGTGTAACTATGGAGTTCTGTTTAAATCAAAGGCTCCGGGATATAATTTTTATATTATTTTATAAATTTATCCATAAAATTATAGAAAACGTATTAATGCAAACCTGTAGAAAAATTAATAACATTTAATTTTTATAATAACAAATTGCGAAAAAATTACATTAAAAGGCATTTTTTGAAGAAAAACTATTTTGAGTTTCAGTTAATGTGCCATTTCTGGATATCCGATTGACACCAAAATCTAATGGCTTCTTTCCATATTAGAATAAAGTAGAAATACATGGTTTCAAAATTTTCTGAATGATAGTATTTGAGTTATAGCACCCAGAGGATCCACACTCACACACATACACACACACATATATATATATATATATATATATATATATATATATATATATATATATATATATATATATATATATATATCATAATCATCGTGAAAATGTTAAAATCGGATTTTAGGGACCTTAAAACGTGGTCATTTACCAAAATCTGGATATGTGTATTTTTAGCACGATCCCTATACGCCCCTCTAGCGGGAGGTAAAAAAAACGTGTACTTGGCCGGGTTTATTCTAACAAGTAACAACTCAACAACTCAAGTAGGGTAATATTTACAATTTACTTTACACCCCCCCCCCCCCTGCAATGACGGCTCGTGGTTCAGACAAATGGGATTTATATCACCAGAAAACGTCTTAAAGGAATTACAGAAAGGAAACAGAAGAATGGATATTTTAATTTAAAGTTGATCTTACTTTTATTTATAATTAGTTCTAGAAGTTATTTTCAAAAATATTGTATATAACTGCTAAATATTGTTTTTCTTTATTTATTTCCATTGTGCTATTATGTACATGCGCTGATTTAGGTAATGTTTAATATTTATAAACCTAATAGGTATATGTTTCATTTAGGTATTTAATATACCGGGTGAAACCGGAAGATGGGCTATCAATAGAAAGATAAAAAAATTCTATGTCAAATGGCATCCAATACATGTTAGACCCATAAATTAATTATTAAATTTATTCAATTCCTTATTAATATCGATAGCCATGATGGCAATTGAATAAAATGACAAACAAATGTTTTACATTTTATCTTTCAGAATTCGTTAGCTATAATTTTTTAATTTAATTCTTTTTAATATTTTGTAACATATTAGAAATGTCTTGAAATAAAATAAATTAATAAAATATTAAATGAAAAAAATCTGTTGTGGCCAGCACAATACCTTCCGTCAATCCTGTGTATAATGTATAAATTCCATACATAATTTTTCTTGCAAAAGATTCTAAATTTCCAGTAAAATTATTTCATAAAAAAAACTATTCAAATTGCACTTGACACTGACATCTTCTTCTTCTTTAGCTTTTCCCATTCGTTAGGAGTCGCTATTTTTGCGTGTCGTTATCATTCAGTTCCTTTTCTCTCAAGTCTTCCGCAATACAGTCCTTTCATCTCTTAGAGTATAGAATAGGACTAGAGAGTGTGTAAAGTATAGATGTGGACAGAATTATTGTCGCCATGAGACGGAAGGGGAATCTCGTGCCCGCCATCTTGGTACGGTCTACATTATAATGTATTTAAATGCGCTTTCTTCGGTTTTGTTACAAAAATACAATAATGTAACAGAAAATGAAGCTATTTGTAATTAGCAAGCATTACTTCAGTCGTACGTATTAAAATTAATTAAATTTATATTTGAAAGAACCAGAATATTGTAAAAAAAATCAATATTATTTATAGAAATTAAACTGTTCCAATTTTATGAGAATTGTAATGATTAAAATAAAAACTTACAAAAACTAAGTACCGAATGGGCAAATAATTTAAGGCTAGAAACTTCATATAAAATATATATTTATGATGTTTACAATAAAAATAAATATGTAGCGAAGTACAAACACATTTATTACGAAAATAAGTTTGTCTGTTATAATATTCTAATACATAAATAAAAGTGAAACCAAAAATATGTACTTCAGATAATTATATTTGTCATACTGCATACTGGTTTCTAAAGCAACGTTTTTTGAACGATTTATAAAACAAAAATTGAAACATTAAAGTACTAGAACTTTAGTTCTAGGACTTTAAAACTTTACCTTCACACTGAATCATTTATTTATGCGGCATTAAATTGTTCGTCACCTCAGCAGCTTTATCCAAAATATCTCGACGAATGTATTTTTCATCAATTATAACAAATAAGAAACCAGAAAAATTCAATTTCAATCTGTCAAAATTTTGCTAGGATTTTCGAATTGCCTACTTATACAAAACTCACTGCTATAAATTGCTGCATATTTCTTTTAATAATTTAATAACTACAAACCAGTATAAAATTATGTATTTACCTCAGACGAAAAGTGTCTTTAAGGTACTTACAAGTAATTACGGACGAGGCTGTAAACAATTTGCTACCTTAAAGATTCACTTTTCGTCCTACTATTATTCTATTCACCACCCCTGAAATAAAATTAATTTATTTAATTCTTGACGTCTAGTTTCGGATGTATCACGACTATTTTTAATAATGTAATGTAGCCGTGTTACTGTATATTTTTCCAAAGGCACTACACGCTGGCATGTTACTACAAACTTTTCACACACAAATAAAACTAATTAAAGAGGATTCTTAATGCAAAATAATCAAATACCTATAGAATGCTTGTATACACCAGACCTTACCAAGATGGTCGCCGTACAAATACAAGCTTACCCCGCGTGACATCAACTTTGAGTGTATAGGCTCCCTCTATATGTATGTATATTTTATAACTCTATGTTTCATCTTATCTTTGGTCTTCCTTTGTTTCTTCAACATCCTATTACTAAACTATTCATTCTTGTTCCAATATAATTCTTCATTTCTCCTCATGACATGTTCAAACCAATGTAATCATATTTCTTGTATCTTTCTAGAAACTTGTAATACTAGAGTTATTTTTTTACCGTATCTTTCCGTGTTTTCCCCAACATCTACTTCAACATCCTCATCTCTGCCACATTAATTTACTTTTTATTGATACTGACATCTGTCAATTTGAATTATATGAATATATTAATAGTTTCCATGTTTAGCATAGCTGGCTGAATTATAAAATTTAATTTCTTTAAATTTCTTTAACTCTGTATCTATTTAATATGAAGTATAAAATGTAATCAAATCGTATAGAGAATAATATATTCTTTAAGTTATAATAACGTTAAATGTCAATAAATCAAATTTAACTTGTTCTTCTGGATGTAAACTTGAGGAATACGAAAAAATTATAATTTTTGAAATCGTGGTATTGAAGTTATGGGATCCGGAACTTTTGTCACACACACACAGACACACATACACACATACATACATACAGACATCATCGTAAAAATGGTAAAATTGTATTAGAGACCTATGCTTATTCACTAAAAAATCATCATTGATTTTTTTGACCAAAGACAATACCTTCCTTACCTAAAGGTGACGGAAGGTAAAAATTTGACCGATAAATTGTCAAACATTTGTTTGTCATTTTGTTCAAATGCCATCATGGCATGGCATTAATATTTAATAAATTTATTAATAAATTTATGGGTCTAAAATACTACAAATTTACATGTATTTGATGTCATTTGATGCAGAATTTTTTTTTATCTTTCTATTGACACTACAACTATTGTTGTTAGTTGAAAGAGGGAGCAACAGTCTGAGAAAAAAAAAATCCCGTGTTAACAAGCTATGTTCGGGTTTCAAGTACTCGGTATGTGCTTATAAAAAAAGTATAATTTGTCTTTTTTATAATGCTCCACCTTATCCAAATTGCTGGGTGCGCCACTGCAGTCAATATCTGCTTTATGAAAATTACTCGTGCCGTTTAAATTTCATTTAAATAATGTGATAATATTCAAATTATAAAAAAGTAAAGATTGCACCGATATTTATCAATCGTTATGAAAAAGCAGGATAACATATCAAGCTGGCATATCAATTTGTATTTTCATATTTCCCTGATGGCATTACATCTCGACATTTTTATTAGATCATGAGCATCGCATTTAAGCAAAAGTGCAAGGCCATCAGTAAAATAAATATTGATTCCCGCGTTTTCCTGCATTTATCGCTCATATATTTCTAAATATTTAATTGATAAATTTCATCGCAATAGATGTCAATCATAATTTTAGTTAATCGAACTTATCATCATATATTTATCAAGGAAAATATAGCAAAATAATTTAGATATTTTAATCCTAATCCGCTAGTCATAAATATGCTGCTAACATAAATAACAATTAATGTCCATAAAATGTTATAGAGGAGATAAATAAAAGTTCACGAAGTTACTGTAAGTAAGAAATATGTAAGTGTATTTACGTAATTAATTAAAATAAACATAAGTGTCTTCGGTGTCACTGAAATAAATCTTGGAAAAATAAACTGTTCCAAAGACTAACCGTATCCAGTTAGTAAAATAAATATTGTTATATAAATGACAAAAATAATATAAATGTGTTCAAGGAAGCAAATTACGATATGTTTATTTTCATACAAATTATAAACTAAAATGGAATTCATTCCTATTGGCAACACTGTTAAACATTATCCAGCGATTCTGAATAAACCAATTTGACAGTAATTTTGCCCTACCTTAAAGTCTAGTCTTGACAATGAAGGTTTTTACTTCTAAACACTGAAACCCTCGATTTTGATGAATTTTTCCCTTTCGGGAAGGTATTGTCTGGTCAAAAAATTCGTTAGTGAGTTTTTAATAAATAAGCACATTTGGGAGTGTGTGTGTGTACGCGCACGCGCGTGTGTGTGTATATGTGACTACCGTTTCGGATCGTATAACTCCAATACCACGTTTGCAGAAATTATATTTTTTTCGTATTCCTCGAGTTTAGATCCATATGCAGACGTGGTTAGACTTTGATTATAATTAGTCAACCGGAAGTACCCTCATTGACAGCTTTTCTTGAAAAAAACACAGTAAAATATCATTTATTGACATTTAATATTATAAATTTTAAAGAATTTATTATTCTCTATACGATTTGATTGCATTTTATACTTCATATTTAATAGAGTTAAAAAATTATAAGGATATTAAATTTCATAAATCAGCCAGCTATGCTATCAATGAAAACTGCTATATTCAGATAATTCAAATTGACAGATGTCATTATCAATGAAAAGAAAATAAATGTGGTAGAGATGAGGATGTTGAAATAGCTGTTGGGGAAGACAAGGAAAGATAGGATAAGGCATGAAAAGATAAGTTTCTAGAAAGATACAAGAGAGACGATTACATTGGTTTGGAAATGTCATGAGGAGAGATAAAGAATATATTGGAAGAACAATGAACAGCTTAGTAATAGAAGGTATAGGAAACCCAAAGATACGATGGAAAGACTGTATTGCGGAAGACTTGAGAGAAAAGGAACTGAATGAGGATGACACGCAAAACAGAAATGAGTGTCAAGTGCAATTTGCATAGTTTGTTTATAAAATAATTTTACTGGAAATATAAAATGTTTTGCAAGAAAATTTGTACATAATACACAGGATTGACGGACGGTAATATGCTGGCCACAGCAGATTTATTTAAAAATGTAATAAAAATTACCGCAGAAATTAGATTAAATTACAATTTTATAGATGCTAGAATTAAGGAATTGAAACAAAAAATCAAAGTAGTTTCTCACAGATGTGTCACTTTTTATCTCTCATATTATAATGGGGTGCGGTAGTTATTTTTTATTTTTAGATTGACTGAATTTTAACGTTCCAAATGTCTATGGTTTTCGAAATATTTTTTTTTTAATTTTACCGAATTTTAAATGTATTTGTGTGGTGTGAGATCTTAAATTACATCTGTCGACTGTCATCCATTCATGTGCTAGCAGTTTACGTTGTCATTCTAAGAGAGGTTTTGTTTACTGTGTTTTTTACCTTCCGTCACCCTTAGGTAAGGAAGGTATTGTCTTTGGTCAAAAAATTCAATGATGAGCTTTTACTGAATAAGCACGTTTTAGGGTCCATATAATACGATTTTACCATTTTTACGATGATGTCTGTATGTATGTGTGTCTGTGTGTCTGTGTGTCTGTGTGTCCGTGTGTCTGTGTGTCTGTGTGTGTGTAACAAAACTTCCGGATTCCATAACTTCAATACCACGATTCCAAAAATTATATTTTTTTCGTATTTCTCAAGTTTACATCCAGAAGAACAACTGATTAGATTTTGGTTATAATTGGTCAACCGGAAGTAGTCTCATTTGAAGATTTAACAGTTAAATTTGATTTATTGACATTTAACGTTATTATAACTTAAAGAATATATTATTCTCTATACGATTTGATTACAATTTATACTTCATATTCAATAGATACAGAGTTAAAGAATTTTAAAGAAATTAAATTTTATAATTCAGCCAGCTATGCCAAACTTGGGAACTAGTAATATATTCATATAATTCAAATTGACAGATGTCAGTATCAATAAAAAGTAAATTAATGTGGCAGATATGAGGATGTTGAAGTAGATATTGGGGAATACACGGAAAGATACGGTAAGAAAATAACTCTAGTGTTACAAGTTTTTAGAAAGATACAAGAAAGACGATTACATTGGTTTGAACATGTCATGAGGAGAAATGAAGAATTATATTGGAACAGAATGAATAGTTTAGTAATAGGACGTTAAAGAAACAGAGGAAGACCAAAGATAAGATGGAAGGACTGTATTGCGGAAGATTTGAGAGAAAAGGAACTGAATGAGAACGACATGCAAAAATAGCGAGCCCTAACGAATGGGAAAAGCTAAAGAAGAAGAAGATGCCAGGGTCAAGTGCAATTTGAATAGTTTGTTTATGAAATAATTTTACTGGAAATTTAGAATCTTTTGTAAGAAAAATTATGGAATTTTTACATTATACACGAGAATGACGGAAGGTATTGTGCTGGCCACAACAGATTTTTTTAAATAATTTTATAATGTATAAAACATGAAAGATGCTTTTGAGCGAGCATATTCAAATTATTTCCAAATAATTGATGTCGAGTTGGTTAACTGTCACTTTCAAAATAACAATAGTTGTTCCTTGTCAAAGACAAAATCTGTTATTATAAAGATTTTTAATAAATATGTTTTATTTTAATAAAAATGATGTTTCATACATTTCCTTGTAATATAGATAAATAAATATGTGGATTTTATTTTCGCAAACTTTGAATAATATAAAATTATATTCTTTTAGCTTACTAATACTATAACTACATTGCAATTATGACATCATATCGTTATAGCGCCAATAGTTTTTATTAAAATTATGAATGAAAAGTTTTATATATTAAAAATATTTTGTACAAAATCATTTAAAATTAGTCATATTTTGTATGGAAAGGAATACAAGGCCTGTTTGACGATTTTTAAGATAATATGACTATATTTAATAAATTTATAAAACGGAATTACATATTAATACGATTTATTATTAATAATATATAAATTGTACAATTCAACAAATTGACAAATTTGTCACTGAATTTTTTCATAAAAATTAAAAATGACTTTTGACATTTACATTTTATTTTTATTATTGTTGGTTGCTATAAATATGTATTTGTTTTTAATCACTTGTGATTTAATAATACATTAAAACATAAGTTAAAGAAAACAACCTATTTTACCACGAATTAGAAATACAGATACGAAGGGAATGGTGAGTGGGTGTCCGAACAAGTGCTTGAATAACCTTTTGTAACAAGTGTTTTATACTATTTCCTCTGTTTCGGCTTTCATTTCCAGTATTTCTTTATAAAAACAGATGACAATTTCTATTAAAGGTTATTTTTGATAGAATAGTTAGGTTGGTGGCAATGATTTGTGTAACAAGTAATAAAATATCACCGAAAATAGTATAAAAATATTATATAATTCTTATACCGAACTAGAGAATAAATTTTTATCCACTCTCATTATTAAAATGTTGCTTTAGTAATATTTCAATAGATTACGTGTTACTTTAAAAATAGGGGTCTGAAAAAGTATTTTTTCTACAATCTTGCGGTACATTTAAAACTCAAAATGAATGTGGGAATAATTCAGAATCACGAATTTCTCACACTTGTTCGAAAAATAACTATTTTAGCCTTAATAAATATTTTTTAAACGAAACCAATACTGTGCACTTTAAATTCTACTGGATTTCAAATTCTAGAATTTCGTAAAAATAATTAATACAAATATTATTTTATCCCAACTTTTCAAAATGCATGTTAAGCATTAACGATAAAAACGAATTCGACTGCTTCAAATGCAGAATAAAATAAATGGGCAAATGGCAAATAATGACATATGCAAATACTATAAAATTAGGGGGAAATAATTCAAAGCTGTAAATTTAAATAAAACCATGTACATAGTACTTTGTTATTAAAGACTATAAAATTTATTTCTTAGTAGTACAGATATCACATATTTACGTACATAAAACATTATTTTGGCGCCAAAATTTTACGGTTCGAGCAATAAATCATAGCTAATATTGCAGAAAATTTATGACAGTTATAATATGGACAACTTGTATCTTTCTAGCATAAATTCAAATAAAAAATGTAATTTTATTTATCACTACTTGTTAAGTCTTGTCTAATACAAAATTCATTTTGGATTGATTGTTATTGTTAATTTCATTGGTTGAAAAAAATAAACTAGAATTTTATTGTAAATGAATTATAAAGAATGTATTTTATTCCACAGTAACAGTAATATACAATGATTTCTATAATTAACACCATGAAAAAAAAACCGCTAGTTAGCGTTGGTAAAATAAATAATATCATCCAAATATTTAATGTAAGTTTTTCAAATAAAAGTTTAAGTTGTTTAAAACTAAAAATATCTGCAAATTTTCAGATCATATATTTAGCGTGTTTATTTAAATTAGTAATTAATAATTACATTACTGAAATATCGCAGAATTTAACTGTTTAACATCTTGAATTTATGATTACAAATGTTACAGACAAATGAATTTCAACAACCACTTATTTATAGTTTGTGAGACAATGGGATTATAATTTACTCCTAGAATTTAAATCATAATTAATACAACAATGTTAACTCATTTTAAAACTAAAAAATGTTTGGCACCATTGTTGCAAGGTATAGTAATTTATGAAATAAAACATAATTCAAATACATAGAAAAACTAAATATTATTAATTACAACAATGAAAATTTAAGGAAACATTTGCGCTACATTTCTATTCATATTCGCTATAAAATAAATATTTTTACATTCCCCTATCATAAAATATCTAATAAAACGATTCTCTTATCAGATGAGTACATATTTATCTTAACCGTTCCAGTTTTAATTGTATAAACAGAGCTAACTTTTGACATTTGAAAACTTTTCCGCGCTCAAACTTTCTTTCAACAATTAAAATTAAACCATCGCTTACCTTTACTTGTCTTCTTTACACCATATTCTATCTGGAACCACTCACAATAAACCAAAACACAATAAACAGAAACTAAAATGTCACTTTGAGTTCTCGCGCGAGTCCGACGCGATAGATTTTCACGGGAAACCGACGCCTGTACGCGCGCGAAGCCGGTAGACAAGCGACTGCTCGCTGAGAGCTGCGAACACGAGCCACTGTGCTGCTGCTGCCTCCACAGGTGGTGGAAAGAGATCTTATCTCATTCATAATGATATATAGATTGCGAAGATGTGCGATATTTCATTGATTGAATGAATAGTTTTGGATGGATTTTTTCCGGCAACCAACTTTTCCTCAGGGTTCTGTTGTGTAACAACCCTTACTAACTTCAATATGTTATGTAATCGGTGAAACACTAATGTTTTGTAGGTGGTGGGTATTTTCTTATTCATAGTGACCCTACTATTGATTTTCCTTTATGAAAACTTAATCAGTTATTAAAAAATCTGTTGTGGCCAGCACAATACCTCTCGCCATTTTCATTTTATCTTGAATAGGGCGCGAGCAGTTATGTGACTTTGTTGGCCTTAGCAAGCAGATATGGGGGCCCGTGTCAGAATGACAGCTGGTAATATACATAGGTGTCAAGTATCATAAGTTTTCATTCGAAACATTATGATTTTCTTAATCCATGTGGATTATTTTCCTCGACAAGTATATTCCATAATAATGGATGACAAATAAACAGAATATTATGAAATTTTGAATGAAAAATTATGACATATGACAATTGTGACATCTATGTAAATAACTACTAGCCGTCATTCTGACACGGATCCTCATATCTGCTTGTCAAGGCCAACAAAGTCACATGGCTGCTCGCGCCCTATAAGTAACGAATTTAACATTTCTTGTACACAAAAATAATTGAAATTGTTTCTCTTCTTTCGTTCTATGAGATATTTTATCCTACTATTCTAATATGTTCAAAATACTTCAAATTCATTGACGGTATTAGAGGTATTTCTTAAGTAATATTGACATACCTGCAATTTAAATAAATATTTAATTAATAATACAATAATATATATATATATATATATATATATATATATATATATATATATATATATATATTAAATGTACTCATACCTCCCAGAACTGACACTGACATTTTGCATTTATTTGTCAATTACAAATTTTTTAATATCGCAACTGTTTTTCTGGCAACGAGATTTATTACAACAGATTATTCTATATTATTATATAGTATATCTCCCAACCTATACGAGATATAATAAAAAAAAAAATGTGTCAGATTCAGAATTTAATTATCTTTAATATTTGTAGTAACAAATTTTCAAAAAATAATATTTCGAAATTATTTTTTTTTAGAAACTACCACTTCCGGTTGTCCAATTGTTACCAGAACCTATTCAACTCTTCCCATTACTGTTAGATTGAGGAATCCGTAGTCAAACAGGTCTTTAGTCTTATAGAATTTGAGAAATCGTGTCTCCAACAACCTCACACACACACACACACACACAGACAGACATCATTGTAAAAATGTTAAAATCGGATTCGATGGACCTTAAATCGTGCTTATTCAATAAAATATGGATATGCGATTTTTAGCATGAATCCAATACCTCTCTTAGCGAGAGGTAAAAATCTGATGTGGCCAACACATGACCTCTCGCCGTTTCCATTTTATGATATATAAATAAATATATCATCACGGCATATTACCTATTGCTGGGTGTGCCAATCTGCTTTATACGCAAAGTATCGGCAAATGATGAAATATTTGTACCGTGTGGACTCTGACCAGGCGTCACCTCACGGATACTCATTACTGTCGTGGAAAGTGCATCACAGGGGTCAATTTTGTGCCATTATTTTTTTTTTAAGAAAGTACCACTTCCCCAATTGTTACCAAAACCTATTTAACTCTTCCCGTTAATATTAGATTGCGGAATCCGTAGTTAAACAGATATTTAGTTATATAAAATTTGAGAAATCGTACCTCCAACATCTTAACACACACACACACGCACACACACAATCATCGTAAAAATGTTAAAATCGTATTCTAAAGACCTTAAAACGTTCTTATTCAATAAAATGCGGATATGCGATTTTTAGCATGAATCCATTACCTCTCTTAGCGAGAGGTAAAAATCTGTTGTGGCCAGCAAAATACCTCTCGCCACTTCCGTTTTTGGTTACATAAATATAGGGCTCGAGCAGGCATGTAACATTGTTTAGTAATTATGTACATGAATGTCAAATGTCAGAATTTTTCATTTAAAATTTCAAGATTTTCTAATTTCTCAACAGGAGTGTGGAATTTACTTGTCGAGGAAAATACACCACATGGAATTGGAAAATCATTAAATTTAGAATGAAAAATTATGATATTTGACATGTATGTACATAATTACAAGCTATCATTCTGACATGACTGACATGAGCCCCCATTTCTGCTTGTTAAGGCCAACAATGTGAGATTTTTCGAGATGTTTCCAATTCATTGTAGGGATTGACAGTATTTTTGAAGGGTACCTATAAGTAATATACCTATAATTTTAAATATTTAACTATTAATACAATAAGAAATATTATAATGTATGTACTTCTCAAAAAAAAATCAGTAATGTCTCTGGATTTTTGACAGTGACATTTATCTGTCAGTTACAAACATTTTAATTTTTCAATTGGTTTCCATGACATTATTTGGGCTATGAAATTTATTACAACAGATTATTATATACCTTATATTTATTTATCTCCAAATCTATAAAAGATATAAGAAAATATTTATATATATTAGATAGAGAATTTACTCTTTTTAATACCAGCAAGAACAAATATTTTCAAAAAATAATATTTAGATTTTTTTCCGGTTTTCTAATTATTACCAAAACCTTTTTAGCTCTTCCGATTGAGAAATACGTAGTTAAAAGATATTAAGTATTATAGTTACACACGCATATGCACACACACACACACACACACACACACACACGCACAAACACACACACAAACACACACAGACACACATTATCGTAAAAATATTAAAACCGGATTATAGGAGCTTTAAAACGTGGTTATTCATTAAAATCTGGATATCCGATTTTTAGCATGAATCCAATATCCAATACCTATCTTAGCGAGAGATAAAAACTTATATACTTTAGTTTTATTTTCAAAATCGAATAATTATACCACCATGTTTATATATCTGTCCATTTATGTGTTATTACACCAAAAATCGTACATATACATATTTGGGTAGAAAGATCAAAATTTTCAAAAATTAATTTCTGTACTTCTACTCCAACATAAATTATAAATTTTGAAATGTGAATATCTTTTTTTGTTCCCGAGATATTTGACTTAAAATTTATACCACTAAGTTGGATTGTATATGTATCCATATCCAAATATATATAGCCATTTAATTTTTCGGACAAAATTACATAAAATTACTGGTATAATAATTTTTAGATTATTTAGGTTTTGAGCTACAGATTAGAGGTGGATTTAACATTCTAGGGGTCCACAACGTTACACATTTTTGGGGGCCCATATACTGTACCATTGGCTGTACCACGCTGTACTAAATACTATGAACTGCTCTCAAACATCTTTTGACCTACTGTCGTATCACAGATGGCGTTGATAGTATTCTTGCTAAATTCCATTTCCTGTCCTAATACCATTCAATATTTACTTTTTATATTCACAGATGGCGCTAATAGTATTCGTATCAAATTCCTTCTACTGCCCAAATATAATAAAAAAAAAAAAAAACTGTTGTGTCCAGCACAATACCACTCGCCATTTTCATTTTATGTTGCATAAGGCGCGAGCAGTCCTGTGACTTTATTGGCCTTGGCAAGCAGATATGGGGGCCCGTGTCAGAATGACAGCTAGTAATAATGTACATAGGTGTCACGTATCATAATTTTTCATTCAATAAATCATGATTTTCGAAATGACATAAGACAATTGTGACATCTATGTAAATAACTACTAGCCGTCATTCTGACACGAATCCTCATATCTGCTTGCCAAGGCCAACAAAGTCACATGACTGCTCGCGCCCTATAAGTAACGAATTTAACATTTCTTGTAGACACAAATAATTGATATTGTATATCTTCTTTCGTTCTATAAGGAATTTTGTCCTACTCTTCTAATATGTTCAAAATATATGTAATATTAACAAACCTATAATTTTAAGAACATATTTAATTAATAATACAATAAGATATATTAAATGTACTCGTACCTTCTAGAAAAATCTTCCAGTAATGCTGATTTTTGACACTGACATTTTGAATTTATCTGTCAATTACAAATATTTAAATATTTCAACTGGTTTCCATGGAGCTTTTTGGGCAACGAGATTTATTACAACAGATTATTCTATATTATTATATACTATATGTCCAAACCTATAGGAGATATAATAAAATTTTAAAATTTATCAAATAAATAATTTTACATATAATAAAATTTTTCAAAAAAATAATATTTAGATTTTTTTTATACTACTACTTCCAGTTTTCCAATTGGTACCAAAACCTATTCAACTCTCCCCATTAATGTTAGATTGAGTGAGTCAAACAGGTCTTTAGTCTTATAGAATTTGAGAAATCGTAACAACCTCACACACATACACACACACATCCACACAGCACACACACGCACACACACACACACACACACACACACACACACACAGATATCATTGTAAAAATGTTAAAATCAGATTCTATGGATCTTAAATCGTGCTTATACAATAAAATCTGGATATGCGATTTTTAGCATGAATCCAATAAAAATTGACCCTGTTGGGTTCAGCAATAAAACTATAAATATCATTATTATGACAAAGCGGCATATCGCTCATTGTTTGCTTTATAACGTTGGATGCCAACGAGCCATTATTTTCGCCACTCTGTTGAAATAAAGACATGCTCTGTATAGAAATATAGTAAAATAATCTTACTTTCCCTTAACATAAATGCTATTTTTGTTTGAAATCATTTTTGATGAGAATGAGAACTGTTATTTCAAAAAATATTTCAACAAAAATAACATTTATGTTAAGGGAACAGTAAGATTATTTTACACAGTTCACTCAGAACAGGTAGAAGCACCCTGCAAGGCATGTCTTCATTTTAATAGAGCGTCGTGAATAATGGCCCGTTGGCATCCAATATTATAATGCAAGCAGTGAGCGATATGCCGCTTTGTCATAATTACGATATTTATAGTTTTATTGTTGGACCTGACAGAGTCAATTTTTCTGAATACAATAGATAAAATGCGTACACAATGTATGAAAAATAATTTTACTGTATTCTTGCAAGTAACAACATTAGATAGATAAGTAGTAATAGAAATACAATTCAGATACAGTAGTAGCGAATTTAACTTTCTACGGATCCGGAAAGCGTTACAAATTTTGGAGCTCACTGTACATAAATTCGCCAATATTACTGATTCAGTTTATTAAATAAATATGAAAATTTCTAAAAATGTTTAAAAATCATAAAAAGTACCTAAGGATTTTTCTTAATTTTGGCCATTTTCTGGCAATTTTTATTAATTTATACCAATATTATATTATAGAAATTAGTAATATGTAATTTTGTCCAGAGAACCGAATAGAGGTATCGCCAAATTCGTATGCTACCCAGAACTGTATATTATTCGGTACAACTTGAACATAAATCTCACGAGAACGAAAAAAGATATATAGATCTACGATTTTAAAATATGGAATCAGCATATTGAACAGTTGGTATCGAAAAATATAAAAACTGATTTTTTTTAAACTTTGAACTTATTATCCAATAAAGGATGAAAATGACAGAACCAATTTGGCGAAATTATCTTTCGTTCGTACCACGTATAAAATTGCATAAAGTATATGCCAATTTTCAGATTATCAAATTTGGATTGGCCTTGTAAGTAAGTAATGGGGTCTCGTGGCTGTGTGCCTGAGTGTCTGTCTGGTCGCGAATCTGAGGACCCGGGTTCGATCCCGACCGGCGCCAAAAATTACTTCGAATTTTAATGGCACAAAATTGACCCCTGTGGTGCACTCTCCACGCAAGCAATGAGTGCCCGTGAGGTGACGCCTGGTAAGCGCCCGCACGGTACAAATATTTCATCATTACCGATATTTGTGTACAAATCAGATTGGCACACCCAGCAATGGGTAATATGCCGTGATGATATATTTATTTATTTACTTGTAAGTAATGCTAAATAAAAGGTTTATAAATTAAAGTTCTATCTATATTTATTTAACACAAAATTAAAATAGTAATTTATGGTACAAACCTTCGAACAAAATAAAATCAATTTTAATACATATACTATAACACTGCTATTGTTTAAAGTAACAAAGGTCTGTTATTTTTGACTGGTGTCATAAAATTACATTTCTAACCCAAAAACGAAACATTAAAATGCCTACTTTTAGTAGATTTGTAGAAAAAAATATATTTTGATATGTTTTTTCTCCTTCGAACATCATGAACAAGCTCATAAATTATTTAATGTAATTATAGCATGTGAAAAAGCATTTCAAATGAATTTTCTATTGAAGGTCTATTACCCATTAGCAAAAAAATTATAAAATGTCACCTTACAAAGTACTTTTAAAAGCTATTTTTAGAAAATTCGAAAAGCATGCTACACTACGACGCAACCAGAATATGAATTAATTTAAAAATTTATTGAACCCGCATTATGCAGGTGGAATAGTTATCATTCTCATTGGTAATGACTTAAAAAAATAATTATTTATATGAATATGGACATAATTTTTAGGAATAACGTATGTACCATAAGTTTTGGCACAAATTTCAACAATTTTTTACCTCTCGCTAAGAGAGGTATTGGATTCATGCTAAAAATCGCATATTCAAATATTATTGAATAAGCACGTTTTAAGTGTGTGTGTGTATGTGTGTATGTGTGTATGTGTGTGGGATGTTGGTAGGACGATTACTCAAAAACTATAAGACTTTATATTTGTTTTTCTATTTCGGTGTTCTTATGTTTCTATAAACGCACTGTTTTGTACTGCAAACACGACGTTTAGAAGATCTATAAGCGTACTATTTTTGGCGCCTTTCATGTACTAGAGTTGGTAGTCATGCTTTTATAACTGACAGATTACAGGTAACCTCAAAATGATAAGTTGTTGATAATATTTCAACATATTACTTTTAATTATGGATTTTTATACTTTCTTTAGGTGATAGGACTAGAAAGAAATATAATATTAATTTCACAACCAGAATCAGACCTTGAATCATAAATACAATACACCTTGCAATACACTAATTAATCAATAGTTGACAAAATATGAAATTTCAATTGTTAGCGAGAAGCGTTACCAACATAAACATAACTAACAAAAAAATACCTAGTCATAATTTGACGTCGCAATTTAAATAAATTTAATCGTAAAATTACCTCAATAGAAAAAATAGTATAAAAAACACGTATCATAAGGCCTGTTGACGCACTCGTCCTTTGTAAAACTCGCCTTGCGGCTCGTTTTCCAAACTTGGACTCGTACGTTAACAGATTGCCTTATGATACTTGTGTTTTAATGTACTATTAACTACGTATTTCTCAATCGGACATTCATGGGAAGATCTGAAAAGGTTTTGGCAACAATTGGATAAACGGAAGTAGAAGATTCTTGAAAAAAAATCTTCTAACTATGAAATATTTTTTGAAATTTTTTCTTGGTAATATTAAAGAAAATTAAATTCTCTATCTGATACATTTAAATATTTTATTATATATTCTATAGATTTAGAGATAAAAGAAATATAATATATAAAATAATCTGTTGTAATAAATTTTACGGCCGAAGAATGTTTGTAACTAAGAGATAAATGTCAGAGTCAAAAATCCAGAGACATTACTGAAGACTTTTTCTGGGAAGTACATACATTATATTATTTCTTAATGTATTAATAGTTAAATATTTAATATTGTAGGTATATTACACATACCCTTAAGAAATACTGTTACTCCCGACAATGAATTGGAAACATCTCGAAAAATTAGAAGAGTATAGGACAAAATTTCTTCATAGAGTGAATTTCAATTTTAAAAATTTAAATATAAGGAATAGATATAAGTAGAATTTTTGGTGTAGAGTGTAGGTATACAAGAAATGTTAAATATATTAGGGCGCGAGCAGTCATGTGACTTTGTTGGCCTTGACAAGCAAATATGGGGGCCCATGTCAGAATGATAGCTAGTAAGTATGTATATAGATGTCAAATATCATAATTTCTCATTCTAAATTTAGTGATTTTCCAATTTCATGTGGTTTATTTTCTTCGACAAGTAAGTTTCACACTCCTGGTGACAAATTAACTACGTGAATGTAGAAAATCTTGAAATTTTTAATGGAAAATTCTGACATTTGACATCTATGTACATAATTACTAATTATCATTCTGAAACGGGCCCCCACATCTGCTTGTCAAAGCCAACAATGTAACATGACTGTTCGCGCCCTATACTTATGTAGCCAAAAAAAGGAAGAGGCGAGAGGTATTACAACAGATTTTTTGTAATAAAAAAATGCATATACTTAAAGTTTTGTAATATTTAATAATTAACTGTTTCATAAACAACGAAAGTATGAACATAAATAAAGAGGACCGTGTTCTTTCACAAGGCACAACTTTCTGCGGACACCTAGTTTTAGGTTTTGGGCTACATTTACATCATTTCTCGTACTTCATATTCACATGGAGCAACTCCGAAAATAATGGAAATGATGGTCTTTATAGTGTCATAATATTGCAGAGGTCCCTAATAATGTCAGATATAAACAAAAGTCAAATTAGCAGATATAAGGTGTTGGTATGGTATGCTATTTCCATGTAAGTGACATGAAGCCCTAGATAGTCAAACGTACATCGATAAATAGTCTAACAAAATTGGTTAATTTTATTGAAGAGGAATACGCTGGGGATGATTTTATCTTCTGGCCAGTCCTGTCACTATGCAAGACAAACTCAAAATTGGCTAATAGACCAAAATGCACCATTTGTTCCGAGAAACGATCTTCCCCAGGCTCGTCGCATAGAATATTTTTGGGCTCTTTTACCTCGAAAATTTACGATGGAGAATGGGAAGCCCAAAATGAGTACGAACTTCAATGTAGAATATATAGGATTCAGGAATGTCCAAGACATCGATTGAAATGTCACCCAAAACCTAATGCTAGGTGTCTGCTGAAAGTTTAGCCCTTACGTCATATATCTAAGGTTGCGCCTTACGGAAGAACACGGCCCTATTTATTTATTTTAAGTTCATAAATTTATTGCTATGAAACATTTAATAAATGATTTTTTTGCCGATTGACATTAAAAGTGTGATTATTTTGACAGCTAACAGTCTATAAAAGGTGACATTTAATGTCTAGGCAGTAAATATATTTTTACTACCTATTACATAGGAGCCGCTCAACAAACGCATAGCAACCGTTCAAGAAACGCATAGCAACCGTTCAAGAAACGCATAGCAACATAATAGCTTGATGGAGATAAATTTCAAAACAGGTATTAAAAATAAACTTTAAATTAATTAATTAAATTAAAATCGGCAAAAAATAATGTGTTCAACACGGCACTAAACACAGATTTGAAGCTTCGGCAGCGTCTGCTGTAAATCTGATATTTTAGTGCCTAGTTAAACAAATAACTATTTTTACAAAAAAAAAAAAAAAATGAAGAAATTTGTGCCAAAACTTATGATATATAAATTACTGTTAACAGATATTTATACACCGAGTTAAGATAATATTTATTCATGATAAGAAAGTTTAAGCCACCAGCCCGTAGGGCGAGTAGGTTTTATTCTTTAAGTCAATAAAAATTCTTAACTCCGGTGGTTTATATACAATATTTTATTCAATTTTGACAAAATAATAAGAAATACCATTATAATATTTAATTTTGACAAAATAGAAAACTAATCAATTAGTAGGTTGTGCGTGCTTGGGAATGACAATCGTCGTTGATAGACGTTAAGTCGTTTATTTATAAATTATAAACAAACTTTATTTTTTGTCATTTGTGAAGTGAAAAATAATGAAAATGGCTGATCTGTCCAACAAAGACTGTGGTGACTTTTATTTTCGTGCCTGACGTTACTTCAAATGCATTTTTTGTTGCAGAGTGAGTTAAAATTATCTGAGAGTGACTTAATTTTTTACCTCTCGCTAAGAGAGGTATTGCATTCATGCTAAAAATCACATATCCATATTTTATTGAATAAGCACGTTTTAAGGTCCCTACAATCCGATTTTAACATTTTTACGATGATGTCTGTGTGTGTGTGTGGATGTATGTGTGTGTGTGTGTATGTATGTAGGATGTTGGAAGGACGATTACTCAAAAACTATAAGACTTAAAAATTGTTTAATTACGTATTTTCCAATCGGACATTCATGGGAAGATCTGAAAAGGTTTTGGTAACAATTGGACAACCGGAAGTAGAAGATTCTTGAAAAAAAATCTTCTAAATAATATTTTTTGAAAATTTTTCTTGGTAATATTAAAGAAAATTAAATTCTCTATCTGATACATTTAAATATTTTATTATATATTCTATGGATTTAGAGATAAAAGAAATATAATAAATAAAATAACGTTATAATAAATTTTACAGCCGAAAGGATGCCATGGAAAATAGTTGACCAGTTGAACTGTTTGTAACTGACAGATAAATGTCAGTGTCAGAAATTCATAGATATTACTAAAGAGTTTTTCTGGGAAGTACATATACATTATATTATTTCTTAATGTATTAGTAGTTAAATATTTAAGATTATAGGTCTATTACATATATCCTTCAAAAATACAGTCAATCCTGACAATGAATTGGAAACATTTCGAAAAATTAGAAGAGGACAAAATTTCTTCATATAATGAATTTAAAATTAAACAATCTAAATATAAGGAATAGATATATGTAAGTACAATTTTTGGTGTAGAATGTAGGTATACAAGAAATGTTAAATACAATAGGGCGCCTTGACAAGCAGATATGGGGACTCATGTCAGAATGATAGCTAGTAATTATGTATATAGATGTATCATAATTTCTCATTCTAAATTTAGTGATTTTCCAATTCCATATGGTTTATTTTCCTCGACAAGTAAATTCCACACTCCTGGTGACAAATTAACTACGTGTATTTAGAAAATCTTGAAATTCTGAATGAAACATACTGACTAATTATCATTCTGAAACGGGCCCCCACATCTGCTTGTCAAGGCCAACAATGTAACATGACTGTTCGCGCCCTATACTTATGTAACCAAAAAAGGAAGTGGCGAGAGGTATTGTGCTGGCCACAACAGATTTTTTTAATTCACTTGCAAATAAACAGTTTCTTATAGTTGTTGCTACGGAGTTAATAATGACTGTTCAAAACGTCAAAATTGAATAAAAAATATTACTGTTATATTTGTCAGATTTTTAATATTTAAACGGAAATCTGTTGTAGAAAAGTTTCTTTTCTAAAATATGACACATGGATGGAGTTACATCTTTATTACATTATTTATTATGACGTCACAAAATACATACGCTTGGAAACTTGGATATTTTTATACCTGTAAACAAGGTTTTATAACCCTATATAAAAATATACCACAATTTTTCAAATAAACACTTTTTATGGCATTTTAAATTTTAATAGTTAGGAACCGGATGTTATGAGTGTGTGAGATTTTTCCTGTTTAGATTACTAGTAATTATTTATTTATAAAATTCTATGCTCTTTTTATACGATATTTTTCATAGTTTCATAAAATAAATTGAACATATTTTATATTAATAATTATGTATAAGAAAAAAATTCCAAATTTATTACTTTTACCAAATACATATACCGGGTGACACTGAAAAACGAGTCACTTAAAATAACTTTTTTATTTATAATTATTCATTAATTTTTTTTATTTATTTGTAAATTAAGCTTAGATGCTCGCAAATCATGCAACAGAGAAAATTATGAATAATTAACCTGGTGAGCCATGGTAAGCCAGGCAGGCTGTGAAAACAGTTTGATCAACAAAGGATAAATGCAAAAAATATTTGACAAGGTATAACTTTGTTACAGTAAACAATTACTTCAACTGTTTTCATAACGTACCTGGCTTACCAAGGCTTACCGGGGTAATTATTCATAAATTACTCGTATGTTTTTGTAACTTATATCTTCAATAAAAATTCACTTCAAACATTTGTTAAATTCGTAAATTTACATATATTCCAAATATATAAAATTATATTCGGTGTCCCATTTGAAATATGAGTATGTCACTTCCGGTTTAACCGACGCGTTACCATCATACCAAACATCATGATTGGCATGATTTGTGAGCTCCTTAAGCCTAGTTTTCAAATATACAGGTGTATTACGGAAAGTGAAACATTAGACGTTTAACATGGATCTTAGTTTTTCCGTGCGCATTGCTCCCCTAATTATTTTAGACAAAAAGTTTCAAATGGATGTTGTAAAGCAAAAATTTCTACATTCGAATCAATAAAAAAAATCATTTTGGCTCCTTCATAACTGCAGAAATAAAATTTGAAAATTCACGGAATTACAATTTAATAGTATTAGCCATGGAATTAGAAACAAAAAACGAACAAAAGCGTAACGTTTTATACGTCAAATTATTAGTATTTATTTTGAAAATTATTATTCTGACACTGACGAAATAAAACATTACGCTTTTGTTCGTCTCTTGTTTCTAATTCCATGGTTAATACTATTAAATTGTAATTCCGTGAATTTTCAAATTTTATTTCTGCAGTTATGAAGTAGCCAAAATGATTTTTTTATTGATTCAGATGTAGAAACTTTTGCTTTACAACATTCATTTGAAACTTTTTTTCTAAAATAATTAGGAGAGCAATGCGCACTGAAAAACTGATTTCCCATGTTAAACGCCTATGTTTCACTTTCCGTGATACATTCTGTATAAAGAAAATTAAAAAATATTAATAAATAAAAATAATAATTTGAGTGGTCCGATTTTCAGTGTCACCCGCTATAAATATTAAAATTATATTCTTATATTTTAGTTATTATAACATCCCAAGAAAATAATAATCATTATTTGCAATTGATATATTTTGATTGCAACATAATACATACCGGGAATTTATTTTATCATTAAACATAGGGTATATAACCATAGTTACAGTATAAAATGATTGACAATAATGTATTAAAGCGTTTGTTTTATAAGTAAACATAGGGATAATTAACATAGACTAAAATAAATACTCAATTATGAATTAAAGAAATGAGAAATTATTTATTTAAGTTTAAGAACTATATTCAACTAGTGAGGAATTTTTATTATAACTTATCAAATACTCAAAATTGTCACCATTAACTTCTAAACAATATTCAATAAACGATTATAAAAGAATTAGCATTCCGTGGGGAATAATATTTTGTGAAGCTGTACTAATTCTGTTTTTTAATTGTTGAATGTTCATTCTGTCACCATTGCACACATTTTTTAAATGTCCCCAAAGAAAAAAAATATTTCGTGCAAGCTATAATTTTATAATTATTATAGATTTTTCGGATTGATGCTGGGCAGGGTCTTGTTCAATTATTAAATGTAGCAACAAATACATCTGAAACTTGATTATTTGAATTATACCATGTTATAATCTGCACTTTTTCTTCAATTGCATAATATATCATGTTGAAATGTGACAGTTTGCCGAGTCTGACAACTATTCTCTAGGTTTATTCATAAAATAAACGCTTTAATACATTGCTGTCATTTTGTAACTATAGCAATTAAACTAATCTATGTTTACTAATAAAAAAACAACTCTGTATAAAACCATGTTCTTTATTCTACTCTGTTTAAAATTTAAAGAACGCGCGTGTTCGCGCCTGTTTGAAATTTCAGTTTGATAACGCTAGAGTTCAGCACTTGCTTGAAATGAGATGTGATTATGTGCGATAGATTTAAATGGCCCCTTGTGTTTTCTAACGTTTTGTTTGTTATTCTCTTTCAACTGTAAGTTTATTACTATATTTATTATATTTTTTATTTTACTATTAGTTAATTGACTGCTGCTTGATGAATAAATCAATATACAATTTCATATTCTGGATTGTTAAATGATATTGATGTTAAATTGTTGACAGTTGGCCGCACAATTATTGTCATTAATATATTATTGATAATTCATTGTCATGCGTATTATTGTTTTGATAGATGTGGGGCATATATCACAGGTTAATTATTTTGAACAACTATTCATTTATTTCATTTCATTTTGCTCTTGTTTTTAAGATAAAAGAGGCGTGGTCGTCAAGATAGCATGCTGTCATATACTTATTGATCTGTTTACTTCTATTTTTTTAATAATCCTACGCATGTTACATATTAATTTAAAACAATTATGAATATTAATTATTTTATATTATGATTTTATAGACGCTAGACAACTAACTTTCATATTTTATTTGATAGATGTTTATCAACTGTTTCGATTATATTTTATTCGATACAATATTTTACATAGGTATGTTGATTTTGTACTGAAATACAAACATACTTATAAAGAATTCATGAACAACGAGCGCTTATAAAGTGACAAAACTGATAATGACTAGTCAGTAGATGCTTTTCCATTCCGCGGGTGATAAGTGTGGTGTTGTTAATTGAAGTTATACTTCTAGGTCTAATCTCTTAAACTAGTAAAGATGGAAGATGACGATCATGATGATCTTCTTCGGTGCTCCGATGAAGATTCAATGACTGAAAATGAAGAACCGTGCTTGCCTTCTGATAAACAAGGTTTCATTCCCACTTCTACCCCATACTCTGTTCAAAACAAAGCTCAGTTTTTATTTATTGGGTTTCTCCTTATTATTTCATCTACATTCCTTGTTATTCTTCTTCCCGTTTATTTAGAAACTATTAATGTAAAAGGAGATGCTTATACTATGATTCATTTTACATCTCTTGCTACTGTTGTTATTTTACTCTTCTTCACTTTTGTTTCGAAGAAACTGTGCTCAAAAAGCGCTCCAAATAAATTATTACAGCCTCCGATTGAGTGGAATAAGTTAATAAAAATCGGAATCATGTATGGACTGGCTGGGTTTATGGTTGTTTATGCCATAGACCGCAAAAGAGTAATGTGTCATCTTCAAGATCCAATAAAAGGAATTGTATTGGTTTTCTCATTGGTTTATTACTTCTTTTTCTGTAGGAAAAGTAAGTATATATACAAATATTTAAAGATTTGTTGTAAAGGTCGTGCAATATTTTAGTGATGGGATTACAACGCATATTTTCGAGTACAACTATAATAGTTGGGTTGTTTATTTCTGTCGATTATGGCTTGTGTGATGAATTCCGATGTCGTGGTTTGGAAAGGGAACGAAAATCGGACGATGCAGGCATTTGGACTTGGCAGACTCATGCAACTTGGGCTGCTGTGTACATTTGTGGATTGTCTATTTTTTCTGCACATTATACTCTACTTGAAAGATATCTCATTCCTACTCAATCCGTAAGTAAAGATATTTTGCATGACAATGGAAAATGGAGTTTATCATTAAAAAAATTAATTATTTTATCTTTTATGTAAGTATTATTTGTTACAGCCTTAATTTTTATGTCTTTAAAGTAATAAAATTTATCATAATATTCGTACATTAATATTTAATGTATATGTAAAATACCATACATTTCTATTTTCTGTTTAACTTTACTTGACACGTTTCGATGTATTGATTAATTTTACTTAAGACAAATTACTAAAAGTTTTAAGTGGCGATAATGAAAATGTGTTCATAAAACAGATTTTATAGCTATTTAAGTTTTATATACAATTATTTTTATTTGAAATAAAATATTTTTAAATCGATTTTATTTATTTCTATAAACAATGAGGTGTTGCAAAAAAATTTAACATATCTTTTTTTATTCCGAAATTCTATAGTATTAGAAAATATGAGTTTCTGTTCAAATTTCTGTATATATTAAACAGTAACAATTATACTGTTTGAATTGGCGCCAAATTACACTGCATGTGACGTCCAAAAAATACTAGCCAATGACAGAACTGTAAAGATAAAAATTAAAAAAGAGTTAATATTTCATATTTAATTATAAAAATATTTATGCTTACAGCAAAATGATCTTCACAGAATGAAACTTTGATTTTGTAAATGGTTCTATGTTTACTTGAGATAACCATTTCATTATTCTTTTTTCTTCGTTTTGGGGCACTACTAAAACTGTATTTTTACTATTATTACTTCTATTTGGGCACACTAGCACAAAACTCTTTTCTATAATCATGCTTGAGTCTTTACAAAATATAAAAATCAATAATATGGATGGAACTAGTAGCTAGTATATAATTGACAGCTATCACGGCTGTAATTCGTTTAAATTCTGTGGGCGGCAAATGTAAGCCACTTCTTCATTGGTGAGTTGTTTTCTGACGTCAGTAGGTGACAGAAAAGGCGGCAATTTAAATATTGTATTTTCAGAGACAATTTTCTCATGAATAATGAGTAATATAAAAGACTATATCATTCATTAAGTTGTAAACCAATAAGAATGCGTGATTTTCCTTAGTTACCACGTATTACAGCGATTATTATTAAGTAACCATGGTGAACCTTTGTATATTCGAATATACCTACCTACCTTCGTATATTGACTTATAAGTGCGTTTGGTTATTTTGTTCTATGTACTCAGAACTGGCTATGTCATTTTTAATTATATTTACGGACATGATCTTTTTTCTTCGAACACAGTATCGAGTATATAAATGAATCTGTAGTTAGAGTTTGAGGAGGAAAATCGACCGTTGTATGCTTTAACTAGACATTTAAAATCACACTAACAACTTCAAGTGCACGGAAACAAATAATTGAACGCATCTATTATTTGACAGCAAGGCATTATTGAAGTAAAAATTTGACAAGTAAACAAATAATTATTTGGATCACAAATCTAGAAACTGCACTGTTGCTAGTTTATTTGAAATACAAGCATTTATTTTGAAATACGAGCATTTCAATGTAATATTACATACTACTACAACTATATTTGAAAAGATAGGTTATGTAGCATACATTTTGACGTTTCTGTCAAAATAAAATAGACCACAGGTCTACGTTAAATTTACTATGTATTTTTTAATTTATTTTTTATTCATGATATAGTCTACCTGTATACAACTCGACAATAGAAAATTATCGACATATTCAACGAGTTGCCTATTGGAAATACCACTCGCCCTTTGGTCTCGTGGTGTTTCCAGGCAACACGTTTCGTATAATCGAGAATTTTCAATCGTCTTGTTGTATAATATATGACAATAAAAATACGGGTAAAATATTTTTTCTTATTCTTTTGATTAAAGTAAAAGAAAAAAAATGTGCAACACCTCATTTACTTTGTACAAATTTATTTAAAGTATTATTATGTACAAATCAATCGTGTTATGGTTATAGAGCTTGGTGTATACGAGTTTATCTTCATCGCTGTTATCTACAATTTCTAAACTTGTCTCGAACCGAGATTCTACTATCGGTATGTCTGGTCAATCCGTCTCAACTTCCTCGCATCCGTTAATTACTTCTCAAGCTCCAATTAAGAACTACTCTGCATTACATTTATCTCTTTGGTTACACATTATCTGCTGGATTTTGTCAGTTTTCCTCGTGTGGACTGACGTTATTCCTTCAATAGGAAGGGTATGATATACTTTTGGCATTCTTTTGAAGGAACGAACAGAATTATTAACATCTTTACTCTTTACAATTATTACAATTAATCAATGATTAGAAAACTGAATATTTAGAGAGAATGCCTGCGTTTAGCACGTCACATCGCTGAGTACCGAAGTTTGCCGAATACAGTTGCTGGACCAATCGCATTGCTTCGGCACTCAACGCTGTGATGTGCTGCACACATGGGTTGCAGTGATTTGGTCAAAATGGTGGATGAAATGTTAGTAAAGCATCTACAGGTAAACACGAAAATACGTGACATATGTGTTTAACATGAGAAAATAGATTTGTCACATAATCTGTCTCGTAAGATTTTATGCAATATAGTATCCATACTCGTATCCATAGTATTTTAGAGCATAAAATTCTGGATGTTTTGGTGCCAAAAATGTACACCAATCCATGTTTGTGGTGTGACTGTCACTTGGCAAGTCAATGAGTGGGCGGCAATTTGAAAGTAGCTTTCAGTTGTTTGTTGTCTGGTTAGGCTTTAACAACTTGTCTTTGTTTTATGCTTGCTATTACATCAGTCAGTACAGTTTTGGTTTGTACTCATCATGTTTTCTCTTTATATAAATATTTTCTATTTTTGCCGAAATGTGGATTTATTTTTTGTCATGTTGGGGTTTAGGTATTGTATTATTTTATATTTTTTCTACTTCGGTATTCTTGTAAGTCTATAAAAGCACTGCAAACACGTCGTTTAGAAGATATATAAGCGCACTGTTTGATACAATGTATTAATGTATACTCTGTTCCAATTAACCAATTCAGTAGATGCATCATCTAATTAATTTGCAATGTAAGCACCTTACATTGGAAATTAAAAATGGCAGTATTCAACTGCTGTCATCTGATTTTTTTTTTAAATATATTGAAAAGATATCGTAATGCCATTGAAACTTTGTATATTCTAGTTAGTAAGTGTGAAATTTAAATTATTATCTACCTGCTTTGTAAATCGTATAAAGATGGTACTTAAAATTGCACATAAAAATGACATGAGATATCACATGTCATGTATACTGACACTAGTCTAAAATTACATTGAGTAAACTTGGATTCAGTTTCAGCCAATCAGAGAGTTCAGAACTATTCTCTACAATACTGAATTGGTAATACGGAACACGGTATACAGGATGACTCTGGGACGCCCCCCCCCCCTTTAACTTTTTTTATTATAAGTAATAGAAAAAAATGGTTCATATAAAAAAGTTTTATTATTTTAAATATACTATTTCATGGAAGATGTAGATATTTTATAAAGTCAGGTTTACAAGATACGACTATCACCTTTATTTTTAAAATAGCAACCTATAATTATTTTACTAAAATGTAAACCGCCATTTTTACCTTCCGTCACCTCTAAGTAAGGAAGGTATTGTCTTTGGTCAAAAAATTCGATGGTGAGTTTTCATTGAATAAGCACGTTTTAGGGTCTTTACAATACGATTTTACTATTTTTACGATGATGTCTGTATGTGTGTGCGTGTGTGTGTATGTGACCACGGTTTCGGCCACGATATCTCCAATGCTAGAATTCCAAAAATTACAATTCTTGCGTATTCCTCTTCCTTACAACCATATGCAGACTTGATTAGATTTTGGTTATAATTGGTCAACCGGAAGTATCTTCATTTGAAGATTTTAACAGTTTTTCTTGAAAAACTTAATTAAATTTTATTAGAACTTAAAGAATATATTATTCTCTCTACGAATTGATTGCATTTTATATTTCATATTTAACAGATATAGAGTTAAAGAATTATAAAGATAATAAATTTCATAAATCAGCCAGCTATGCTAACTTAACCATGGAAATTGCTAATATATTCAGGTAATTCAAATTGACAGATGTCAGTATCAATAAAAAGTAAATGAATGAAAGAATAAGGGAAATAACTCGTGTTGGGCGTTTCTAGAAAGATATAAGAGAGACGATTACATTGGTTTGAACATGTCATCAGGAGAGATGAGTATATTGGAAGAATGAATAGCTTATAACAGAAGGTGGAAGAAAGGAAGACCAAATATAAGATGAAAGGAGAGAAAATGAACTGAATGAGGACGACACGCAAAACAAAAATTAGTGGAAGAAGAAAATAAAAAATAGCGACCCCCTAACAAATGGGAAAAACTAAAGAAGAAGAAGATGTTATTGTCAAGTGCAATTCGCATAGTTTGTTTATAAAATAATTTAACTGGAAATATAGGATCTTTTGCAAGAAAATGTATGTGTAGTGCGCGTGCAGTGACGTGACTTTGCTGACTTTGGCAAGCAGATATGTGGACTCGTGTCAAAATGACAGCTATTAATTACGTCCATAACTGACAAATGTCATAATTTTTCATTCAAAATTTGATGATTTTCTTATTTCATGTGGTTTATTTATTATCAGGGGTGTGGAATTCAGTTGCCGAGAAAAGGAATCATAAAATACCAAAAAATGAAATTTTGAATGAAAAATTTTAACATGAGGATGATCCGCAAAACAGAAATGAATGGAAGAAGAAAATAAAAAATAGTGACTCCTAACGAATGGGAAAAGCTAAAGAAGAAGATGTCAAGTGTCATTTGCATGAAATAATATTACTGGAAATTTAGAATCTTTTGCAAGAAAATTGATGTATGGAATTTGTATATAATACACAGAATTGATGGAAGGTATTGTGCTGCCACATCAGATTTTTTTCTCTTTTCAACGATGTATTATAGTTTTTATTAACGTATGTAAATGTAGCAATGTTAATATCAACAAAGTATACATTTGTTTGTTACTTATTTATTATTACTTACTTATTATTTACTTATTTATCTATTTATTTATTTTCACATAGCCACCCACAATATTTGAATACAAATTATTTCTCATATATCTCAATTATCTTATTTTTATCAAAAAATTTCAAATCCATTAATAAAAACTAGTATATCGTTGAAAAGACGAAAACATGGCGGTTTATATTTTATTAAAATAATTATAAGTTATTATTTAAAAAATAAAAGTTGATAGTTGTATCTTGTAAACTTGACTTCTAGAAAATATCTATATATGTCATCAAATAGTTTTGTTCTATTACTTATAATAAAAAAGTTAAGTGGGGGGGAGAGGACGTCTTCCCAGACTCATCCTGTATACAATCAGACAAAATTTACAACACACAATATACGAACTCTCAAAAAATGAAATTTCAATTGTTTAGCGGAAAGCTCTACAAACATAATTGACAAAAGACACGAAATCATATTTTTGACAAGTCACATTTTTTTAAAATCTCATCGTTAAAGTTCTGTATAAAATAGCCTAGAAAAATCACGCGTTACGATACGTCACAATACGCCACGGCACGGTACGTTGCATTACAGCTTACGCTGTATAAATCTAGCATAAAATTACCTCAATAGAATTTTTTTTAGAAAAAACATGTTTCATAAGGCCTGTTAATGCACTCGTCCTTTGTCCAAACTTGAACTCGTACGTTAACAGATTGCATTATGATACTTGTATGCACTATAATAAGTGTTTATACGGCACAAGAGTATAATCTAGCAAAACACAAATACTATAATACAACACAAACATAATAAATATGAAATAAGTTTAAAGCAGCAGTAAAAATTAAAAGAACATTAAACAAAACACACCAAAAGAGTCAAAAAAGGCTACAAAATAAAAAACAAAATTACAAGTGAATAGAAAGAAACAACCAAACTTTTCAAATGTCAGTTTGATAGTTTCATCCACAGAACACTATTATTCAAATTGCCGCCAACGTAAAGTGACGGATTGGCCACTGAGAAAGGATCACGTGTGAGTCCGGGATCCATAGAAATCCCGGCCGAGCATGGGCGGGGCATCGTAGGCGTCTCTACAGGGGTCGATCCTACATGTATAGGGTGTGAGCAGACACGTGACTCGGGCGACCTTGAAATACTTGGAATCAACTGTTTTGTATCATATTTGTTATATTTTTCAATGAACTATTCCACAGTATTTTTATAATTTCATTTAAAAGTATAAGTAAAACTAAGACTAATGGTGAAAATATGCTATTAATAAGCGAGTTATGAACCCGTAAAAGTTATAATTACCCATTATTCTTGGTTTCAAGTAAAATACTGTATTGTTAATAATTTCGTCCGTTGTTTCAAATGAATCTTTACTGATCTATTATAAATATTATTGAAAAATATGATTATAGGCATCAAATGTAAGTGAATTTCTGAACTTTACGGGGCACGGCATCGCTTGCCACTTTACAGTGCCCACGGAAGCATCGAAACATTCCCCTCATGATTGTGGAGAAGTTTACATCTATGGTTGGCTGTTCCTATTGGCTTATATTATCTACACGTTGTCCTCTATAAGGTTCCTAATTATGAGCCAATCTGCGGTATTTACTGTCGCCATGACTACTACTGCTTTGCCTCTGACTGGAATATGGTGGTCTGTTTTTAATATGACTACCGCCAAAAATGGTAAGCACTCCATAAAATAATTAATGTAAGGAAAGAAAGAATTTAAAAATGAAGCAAATTGAGTGTTTACATTCAAATGTCTAGCATTGAATAAGTGTAATAACTTCTGACGATATTTTTTGCGAGAAACACATGTACCAAACTGTTCGAGATCCTTGAAAGTAGATGTCGCCGTATGTACTCATATTTACAATTTTTGATGTTTCGAGTATGGTTCGTTTTGTCAAAAGCTATATAATGGAAATGGGGTATGTGACCATCATGGGCGTCCGAGGGAATTTTTATACGATGGGGGCTGAAACATAATTTACTGTCGGTAGGGGTGTTACTGACGCATGGGTGCCGACTTTAAAAAAATCCTATTAGGGTAAAAAAAGCACCAACCCAGTGTCGTATGTATGGCCATTGGTACCGGAGTACCCTCCAATATAGCGCCAAAAGCGATTTTTTTTGAAATTTTCAAGATCAAGCACTCCATAAAAAGTTAGAAAATCGCGATACACAAATATTTCGGGTAATATTAACGATAGAGCAAAACTGTTTGCACATTCCAGGGTTAACTTTTCAAGAAAAGTTTAATAGTCGCCATAGGAATTTTCGATCTTCTTTTACTTTTGAGCTACAGGGAAAAACTCATTTTTCGCTAATTTCGAAAATATCTCATCTTATTTATTATGATAGTTACAGAAAAATTGTTTAGACAAATTTTGTACCGTTTTTTGGGTAGAATAAAATGGCGTAATTAGATTTTTTATAAACCGAACATAGGACTATAACATGTAAAATCAGACTTTCCTAATTCCCTGCTTCTCTGATTATTAAGGTAAAAAAGTTTCACAAAAAGTTGTAGGACAAAATGCTGCATCTGAATCAAGAAACAAAATTAATTTTGTAACAAAAAATTAACAAATGTTAACGATTTATCTGTCAAGCTAGGTTAATTTATTTTTATTATTATTTGTAATTTCTGTTCAAGTGAACAAATATCATTTTAAATTAAAAGATAATTGTTAACTGTAACAGAAATTTGAAATAATACCTAATAAAAATAAATTACCCTAACATGACAGATAAACCGTTAGACATTTGTTATTTATTTTGTCTCAATTCCTTGGCTATTGCTATTTTTCAGGTGATTTTCGACATTTTCATACTTCATTTCCGCCGTTACAAGGCACACAAAAATAATTGTGCTTATTGATTCAGATGCAATATTTCAAGCTCTACATTTGAAGCTTTTTACCTAAAATAAATTGAGAAGCAGGAAATTACGAAAGTCTGATTTTACATGTTAAAGTCCTATGTTCGGCTGTGCCGGTCACCATGTTGTATAAAATTGTAATAAATATTTATTTATTAATTGTATTCGTTTTTTATCGTCTTTAAATTCAAGAATATCCCCCCCCCCCCTGCGGGCGGCCATAGTGGAATTTCAATACATGGATTATAAAATATATAAATTAACCATTGTAGTTTTCCGTTATAATAACAAAAATTAAACATTATTTCCTAATGAAGTTATTTGCAATTGAATGTTTGGGGAGGAGATACGGGGACGCGAGCTTGCTGGGGGATTTACATCTACCATCATGACATTGTCGCGCTCGGTACATTGTGACGTCATGTTACCCCTTCTCCAAAACTTTAAGAATTTATTTCTTGTAAACTACAAATTATTAACCGATTTTAAAAAATAATAGTATTTTATTTTTTTATCTAGTATATGTGAAAAAATCAAAATTTGGAGAATTTCATAAACGAATATAATATATGTTTACCCATGTTCTATTATTAAAATTAAGTTCAATTTTCTAAATCCCATGAATGAGATATATGTTCAAAATATATCTAATGATTTTGTAGAAATTAATCTGTTCATCTACCATGAGTGATGTTTGATATTTGACCATGATAATTCATTATTATTATCTACAATTTAAATTAATTCAGCTCGTTTTTACTCAGAAAAACTGTATCTATTTACAAATCTATAATTATACCTTTTCTTGCAAATTGGTGTGCGATAATATCTACATTTAGACCGAAAGTAAAAATTATTCCTATTAAAACTAATTCCCATTTTTTGTGATATATAATTATACTGAATTCTTTTAAAAAACAATAATTCGTTTTCAGGTTTACTAATCTGGAATCCGTCTATAACTGGAGAGCTGATCTGTTCACTATTAGGTTTACCAATAGTTCTTCTAGGTGTAGTTCTGCTCTTTAAATCTCACTTCAAGGAGGTAGAAGAAGCCAACACGCTGGACCATGAATATTCTTCTGCATCTACTCAGCTTGCCTAACAGCTGGGCAACCCCAGTGGCTATCGCAGAGCACAAATCGTTTAGTAAGTTCCTTTCGTTCATTTCTCTTTGTTCCTCTTCAATCTTAAAATCTTATGAATCGATTTTGTTGAACCGAATTAATGTGATGAGAGATTTTATTTCTTTGTTTAAGAAGGAGATATCTTTTTGATGATTATTATTAGAGTTTGTATTTTAATATGATATATACATGTATGTCGTTTTCGGCAAAAATTTAGCCTGACATCTAGGTGTTGTGGATTAATTTATGAACAAAAATGTTAGCTTTTTGTATATCCATGACTGTTATTGCTGTGCTGTGCCAAACAAGAAAATTGCTAAAGAATTTTCTGATGAAGGATTTTATTTTCGAAAATGAACTTAGAATTGGAAATGGCTAAAGTCCCGACCACGGGATTGTTTGAAAATCCCGATTTCTCGATGAAACGTAGGACTTGATCGAACGAGGGCCCTTGTTAAAAAATCTGAATTATAGTATTTGAGTTAGAGCGTAAAGAGGATCCACACACACTCACACACACACACTCACACGCACATATAGACATCATCGTGAAAATGTTAAAATCTGTTTTTAGAGACCTTAAAACGTACTCATTTACCAAAATCTCGATATGTGATTTTTAGTACGATCCCTATACCTCCCTTTACCAGGAGTAGCGGGAGATAAAATTAAAATCCCTACAATGTTTGTTTTGCTAGATTCAGCATAATGTATATGTTGCAGCCAAATTTTGAAATCCGACTTTAATAAAACGCCTGGACATTTTATAAAACAATCAGATTGTCAAATTTTCGAGGAATAGCTTAGCTCGTATATTTCTCTAAATAACCGCACAATACCCGGTCGAGTTTTCCAAGCGTGAGTTATGTGCATTAGGTTATTTATGTATTGGGATATTGTACTCAGTGCAGTGCACTACGTAGAGATGGCGTTGTGTACCATACGTCAAAGGAGCACTTTTGTTAAATTTCATTAGCGTATCATTGCTGTCAGTAGTTTTTGTTTGATTTTTCTTGAATTTTGACTTTTCTTTCAGTGTTTATTATTATTTTAAGAAGAGTGTATTTCTGGGTTTCCTGTTTTGTTAGTTGTAACAATAGATTTTTACTTTTCATTTTAAATACTAAGCTACTAGTTGGTAGGTTATCTTCACATTTTAGTTTTTTCTTAGGACCACTTTTACAATAAATACTATATAATAATAGTTTAATTAATTGTGAATATTAGTTCTATTATCTATTTTCCACTATATAAACTTCGCGCCTATGTAGAAGTATACGAATCAAATAAAATAATTCCTTTGTTTTAGTTCTGAATTTCTGCACCAGGTTCGCATTCATATTTACATATCGCAATGAACTTTTCCATCAAAATAGAGAGGTAGACAAAAATGACGTATACAGGTGGTACTGGCATAGCCTGTGTTCATAGGACATGTAGAATCGGACTTTCCTAATTTCCTGCTTCCGTAAATATTTTAGGTACAAAAAAAACTTCAAATAAAAGTTGTAGAGCATAAAATTCTGGATCTGAAACAATAATAAAATTGATTTTGTATGCCTTGTAATGTAACGGCAGAAATTAGGAATGAAAATGTCGAAAATCACCTCTAACATAGCAATCATAGCAATAGCCACAGAATCGAGACAAAATAAATAACAAATGTGTAACGGTTTATTTGTCATGTTGGGGTATTTTATTTTTATTAGGTATTATGTATTTCTAATTTCTGTTCCAGTTAACAACTATTTGTTAATTTAAACTGATATTTGTTCACTTGAACAGAAATTACAAATAATAATAAAAATAAATTACCCTAACATGGCAGATAAATCGGATAAATCGTTAACATTTGTTAATTTTTTGTTTTAATTCCATGGCTATAGCTATTTTTAGGGTGATTTTCGACATTTTCATACCTAATTAATTTTGTTTATTAATTCAGATGCAGAATTTTATGCCTTACAACTTTTGTTTGAAGTTTTTTTTACCTAAAATAATAAGAGAAGCAGGAAATTACGAAAGTCTGATTTTACATGTTAAAGTCCCATGTTCGGCTGTGCCGGTCACGCATGTATGCAGTGCGCAGTAGGTTGTTTGCGCATTGGGGCGACGAGATACATTTCCAATACAATTTGAAGTAGCGGAAAGTAAATAACTGAACTATACTAAATTAATTCACATAAAGCTTTTATGATGATGAATATTTTAAAACAAGAGGACGGATAGATGGGAATCAGAAACGTGATTATATGTTCTTAAGACGCGAAATAAATACCACAAAATGACAGATAATTGCGTAGTTGCCAGTTCGTTATTAATAAAATTACAAACAAGAATAAAATTGTCTTTCTTAATATATTTTTTTGTCTTTATTAATAATTTATTTATAATCAAAGTCAAAATAATTTAAGTTTTTGTGTTGTTACAATACATTTTTAAATGTTTGTCTTTCTATTCATTTTACTTGACAACATGGTAGAACCCGTAGCACCACAACTCTAGTTCATAAGAATTTCACTACGTGGCGCATTGACACATAACGTCATGGTGCAATAAAAATGAAAAAGGTCCATACAGCAAGTATCCGCTAAATAAATTTTAAACATAAATTTAATGGATCATCATATTAGGTAGGTAATCCGTTCAATCGATTCAACTTATTATTATTTTTTAAATTTTCAAATACCACAAAAATGACGCTGTGGTGTTCTCTGCTAAAGAGAATTTAGATAAATTGTGTAAACCACTTCTCATCGATTTTTTATTTTTATTAGAATGATCCCGCATTTGAGACTGTAGCCATTTCCTTTAGAATTATACAAACTATGAAATAATCACTGAAAACTGGCCATTATTGTTGTAGTTCGAAATATTAGATTAGTATGCAGTTCATTTGTTTTCAGCGACTGTTTTTATGTTTGTAATGACCGTGTTAAAGTTATTAACTTTAGTGTAAGGCGTAGGCGTTTCATAATTGTAATAGCAAAACTGGTCGAGGTATATTAGATTAATATTTCATAGACTAGTAAAGTGATTGTGTGACTTGTTAATTATAATTAAGACGAATTTAAAATCAGTTTTTATATTACAATTATGGAAAGCAAGAAAAATATGAATTTTATGAGAGCTTTACTTAGTAGTATTATTTATTTTAAATAAGCATTTATTATCGTAAGTAAACGTAAACATCACTCGCTAGTGATATGGAATCCGTTCTCAGTCTTAGAATTATGTGTTGGTATTGAACTGAAAATTTTTTAGCAGCTAACTCAATAGTGTTTTTATATAGTAAGTTATGTAATATGTGCCAATTATTAACATTATATAAAATATATATCACTGTTGTCCATATATATAAAATATAACTAACATTTATATAGGTTGTCAATTTGGCTATTGAAACAAAATTTAGAGGTTTGATAAAATAGATCAATATTTATGCAGGATTTAACTAGTTAAAATCAAAAAATACATTAAAATGTAACCGTGCTCAGTAATTTATACATAAGCATACACAGAAACGTTTCTAAACTTAACAATGTTATGAATTTTTAAAACGTCCAAGAAATGTACAAACGAATATTTCAATATTATTCAGCGTAATTTTGCCAGTGCAATGTTTGCATATGGTTATTCTAAAAAATAATTTAAACTGGTTATTAAATTGTTCATGTATTTTTTAATCAATTTGTATACAAAAATAGTTTGGATATATAGAAAATGTATGTTTATTAATACTTAATAGGTGTATAAAATTTAAAAAAAGTGTTTCGTGATGATACTCGGCATTTCACTATTATTTAGATTAACACAATTCATTCTGTCTTTATAACATTATAATAGACTAATAGACTAAAATATGTAAGTGTTCAATCTATCTATTGCATTCTTATGCTATAAGAAAGATTTTTATAATTTTTGAACTGGTAGTGATAAAAAACGTATTTTATTTGAAGAAATGTTACTTTTTTATATGTTGTTGATGAGATATTCTTGTATGAATTTACAAAAATGTGCATCTTTTAATTATTTATATTTACTGCATATATGTTTGCTATACAGTTGTTGCTCAAGTACTTTGTTAAATATACTTGTAAAAATAAATGTTTTAACTTCGAAAGTGACTACTAATTTACCGAACTCCCGAGTTAGCGCGTTCTTACAGGTGGCGCAATCGAAGATTATAGGAAGTAATATGAAAAGTTTGCGTGTTTTTACCAAGTACCTAAACCTTAGTGACGATACCCTTGTTATCGTATAATAATTTTCTTTTATTGTCATTATTTTCTTTTTTGCTGTGAAGTAGGACACATGCAGAGATAAATTTCAGTGACCGCGTAACAGTGGAGTGTGTGTAACATTAATTTTTTGGTTATATAACTACTTACACATTTATTAAAGTAATAAAATTATAATTGTTTATGGATTATAGTACAATTATATAGTATAATTAAATAACTGTGGATAGCTTTTGGAAAATACAGTGTTTTATGTAATGTCCACGTTTTGACGCGCTCTGTGTTACAAGATGGCAGCCAACTTCATGGAGAACTGTAGTCAGCTGCGGTCGCATACGATGCCTACGTGAGTTCCGACGGATTGTGGCAAATACATAAACGTTAATAGTTTTTCTCCTAAAATATTTCACTTACACCCCACAAAATAATTAAATCAATTTAACCGACAAAATGTACGAATTTCCGTGAAACTGATGTGTAAATTTGTGGTTCCAAGTGCTTGTGGTATCCAGGATATTCGCGTAGAATCAACACGACCCAAATACAAGGTAAGGGTGAGGCCTTTTAATGTAATGGTAGTTTAAGACTATTTTTTCTTGTTTATCATTTGTTATGTGTCACAGATTCTCATGTGTTTTATATTATGATTGTTTTGCTCTTTATTATTTAATATTGTAAACAAACAAACAATTTGTAATAAACGTGTGATACGAGTTTACTCACAATGACTACGCTAGGGGTTGAATGTTTGAAGGTATTTGTTTTTATTTATTTTTAACAGCTGTAATACATTCTTTCTGGCACATTATTGTTAAGAGTTCTGCCAAATTAAGATATTGTGTACGATTTATTTTAATTTAGATGATATGAAGCAAGCAACAATACTTTATTGTTTATTCTTACATCAATTTAATTTTTTTCACGGTTACTAATTTTACTGAGATTCTTCTGAATTTTATAAATATTTAAGGCTTTGTATTACAACGTGGTAATGTAGTTTACAATGAATTTATTAAAATTAATAAAAGATTTAGACATGTATTTGTAATATATCTTCGATGCAGGTTAAATTATTTAAAGAAATAAAGTAAAATACAAAAAATATAAGATTTTGATTCAAAAACAAAATTCAAGATAAAAAGATCGATACATATTCCTGTTGGTTTCGAGTGTCTTATGTGGTATAGTGTGAAACAGGTTTTAGTATCATTTTATTGAAATGCTACTGATATTAATCCTTACTGTTATATTACCCTACATCTTACAAACAATGAAAATATTCTGCCTACGGTTATTTGGGGTAACAGTATGAATACAATGATATTAAAGACCGAGATATCTTTCTATCCAAAATTTTCCTGAGTCGAGGCGTCCATCTTGCACATAGAGATACTGCATTCGACGGTTCAGAGCTCAATGCATGTGTTTTTACAGTTATGTAGTAACAAAAACTTTGTATTATTCGAAATGATATTTTTTGTTTTGATGATGCTTGAATTAGATAAGCAACAAGATGTTTGAAATAAATGAAAGTATTTCAACATATATTCTTATGTTTATTAAAATCTTTGATTAGATTTAAACAAATAAATCTTTGGATTTTTATCGATTAATTAATTTAAAAAAAATTGAAATATTATTATAAATCATGATATTTTATATAAAATTTTACAATATCCCAACATGGCAAAATTCATTGTTTGTTGATTATTCATTGTTAATAATTATTTTTATGTTTGATTATATTTGAAATTACTAACAGTGAAAATTTGTACCTGTCTGCAACTATTGGTAAACTGCCAACGTCAAAAGCAGTCTTTCATTTTGAGTAATGTATAGAGATGCAAAAAATAATACTAAACTTGTTTAATATATAATTAGATTTTAATTTCTGATTGTCAAAATAGCATTACGGAAACATTTAGGGACTAATGATTATCATAAGGGCAATTTATTAGCATCATTATGGTTGCACGACGCACGAATATGGTATAATTTAATTAATTGTTTGCTTTCCTACCTCATAATTAAAAAAAAATGTTTGGAAAAGTTGACTTCGTGATAATATATGTATAAATAATACGCAAACATTAGAGAAAATATGAAACATTTAAACTATTTTAATTAGTTTTTTTAAATTTTTCTCGGTGGAATCGGCCGCAAATTACCTACCAACCTACCTTCTGTCAATTGAATACATACATATTTTATATAATTTCCATATAATATGTACATACAATTTTTTTTAGCAAAAGTTTATATAATATATAAAATTATTTCAAGAACATACTCGTAAATTGTACTTCATACTGACATCTGTTAATTATAATATTTTGACATCTTAACTGTTTCTACGGTGCAGCGTAGGTTGCAAAGATTGCAAGATTTATTAAACATCATTTCATTATATTTTGTTCCCTTTAAATCCATTGATTATGTTGACAGATATGCAATCAAAACATATATACAGAGAAAAAAATATATATTTTTTAAATAGCACCATATATAATTTTTTTAGTCCATTTTTCTGATTTCATCGATATAAATATTGCATAGGATTCAATAACAATTATTTCGAGAAAAATGGTATTCAAAATTAAAAATAATATAATAAGAAATAGCTTTACTACTGGTGTAACCTAGGCAATAGACGTATCAATACCTGTGTATTGTACAGCCTATTGCAATATTGTAACATTATTTTAATTTTTAATACCATTTTTCTCGAAATATAATTGTTATATGACCCTACATAATATAGGTAGCAAAAGAATATTGCCATTTGCCGTTTTCTAATTTATTTCCATTTCTAAAATAAGATTCAAGAAGAAAAGCTTTGATTTGGATAACATTTTTGACAATTGACATTTATGGCTAGTTTTCGAGCCAGTTTTGCAGTCTTATGGTTAATTTTAACTGTAGTTAAATAAACAATATTGAATTGGATTATTGACAGCAATTATCCATTTGTCATTTGACAGTTCATTTCGTTTCAATTTTGTTTATTTAACTATAGTCGCCGTCAAATGAGGAAAACTGATGCTCAACTTTTTCCCTTCTCTGCATCCTGTCCGTTGCCCTGCGGTGTTGCCGCTTCTTCATAACAGCATTTCCAACATATCCAGTGAATTGGCAACAGTGTAGAAATCTCCAGTCCATACTTATTTGACGGCAAGTGTAACAATTAATTTTTTCTTTCTTCATAGCCTACTCCGAGTTAGGTTTTTTTAAACACACTGTTTTACGTAGGTGAATAAGCGATAATAATGAAGAATTGTATTTATTGGAATTATCAGAGATAAATTCAGGCATCCATAATAAAATCGTATTCTAAGGATCCTAAATCGTGCTTATTCATTATAAAATCACCATAATTTTTTTTTCACCAAAGACGGTACTAATGAATACGTATGAATTATTATCGGAATTATTGTAAAAAGTATGTGAATATAAACTGCAGTCAGCATATTTAAAACAATGTTAAATGTTTCATGTTGTACGTAGTTTTAACCGTATCTATGGATATAATTACATAAGAAAATTTTGGGACTGCACTGACAACAGTACCGAGAACAGTACGTAACGAATAGAGGTTTTTGTATATTGTGATTTGGGTATTTTACGGATTACAGGTTTAACTGTAAATTACTTTATATTCACTTGTGTCATACCTGTTCACCAAGTTCTACAAAAGGTCCTATTCTTTCTTTCTTAAAATTTACTTTACATACAATAGTTCAAATCATTCGGTTTTGTTATCTGATCCTAAAATTTTGGTTTGATACATAGGGGCCCCTTCTTTTTGTATGTATTTGACCTTGAAAAATCATCTAGTATCTAGTAACAGATTTATAAGGTCAAAGTATTACATCGTCTTTTAGATTACCGAAAATATAAATAATTCAACGGTTGTATATATATTTGTTTAAATTCTCGATGATACATACATACCGAGTCCCTTTAAAAAGTTTAAAGTGTCTTTATCTATAGATTTATTTAAAAACACAATGTCGTTCCAAAAATAATTAAAATGATTCTTGAATATTTGTATAACATTTATAATGTATACCAGGAAATTCTTCGTTTGACCCATTAACTGCTAGACAAATTAGTGTAAATTACTGATGAAAGATAGATTGTAACATTCTCTTACATGTTTCATCCTACCAGACAGTAATTATTAGGGCTCATCAGTCGAACAATCTAGTTATTCAGCATATTAGTGCGGAGAGCACCACAAAGGGCATTTACAACTAAATGGATTATGATAAACCAGAGTCCAGAAACGTTGCGAAGCTGTGGTCATTCCACTGACGCGGCGCCATTTTAGTAAGAGAGTTAAATTATTGAACATCGAACGAATTTTTTTGTTTACCTATAATTTTATTTACTTTCTACTTGACTGTCTTAAAATAGAAAATAAAAACATATATAGCATTATATTTATAACATACTAATCTATTGAATTGGCTTATGGCTATAATTTGTTTTATTTCCTTATGTGATTTGTTTTTGCCACCTTAAATTATTTTACATTTTCATATTTCCAGTAAAATACAGAAGATACTATGTAAATATTATTTGACACAGTTTCCATGGTGCAGCATTTAGGTAGGTAGGTATTTTTTTTATAATTCTTTATCTCTAAATTCATTTACTATGAAGAAAATAATATAGAATAACATTCTTTTATTTATAATATCATAAAAGGTCAAAAAATGGTATTTAACAGCGTTTTTTGAAGAAAAACTGTTAAAATCTTCAAATTAGGGTACTTCCGGTTAACCAATCATAATCAAAATCTAATCAACTCTTCATATGGACGTACGAAAGAGGATGTGAAAGATTTATAATTTTTGGAATCTTAGTATTGGAGTTATCGAAGGAGAATTTTTTGTCACACACAATAACACACACACATACAGATATCATCGTAAAAACAGTAAATTCGTATTGTAGGGACTCTAAAACGATTTTTTTGACCAAAGACAATCAATACCTTCCTTACCTATAGGTGACGGAAGGTAAAAATACATCATATTCATAATCTTTATTTCCTACTAAGATTACAAAGTAATATAGGGTCCGTCAATATACACAAAAAGATATAAACTTAATTAACAATTTAAATATTCATTTATAGAATATAACATTGTTCAATAAGATGTTTTTTCAATGAGTACAGTGTTTTACAGTTTTTAATTTGTATTTCTTACATACAATACTACTTACATAATAAGGGTTATTTTCAAATAATTGAGTTTTGTGTTTTATTAGTACAAAATTATTCGTATTTCTAGTTTCATATTCATGCATTTCTTTATGTTGTCTGAAATTATTATCATTTTTGTTATACATAAAAGTGAATACAGCTAATTCATATATATACATACAAGGTGCAGTGAAGAATTTATTAGGTATTTACAAAAAAAAATTACATGATGTATTCCATTTCAATTTGAACATATTGCGAATTGCCCGCTTCGGCAGCAGAAATACTCTGATCGCATGAGATGAATTCCCCCAAAAATTATACTATAGGCGATGGGAAATAAGCAATATGACATCTGGTGGTTTTTTTGCGGAACTATAGTTGACGGGATAAATTATATACTTGACATTTTCTTGATTGTACAAACACAAGTGTTATCTATTATGTTTATAATATTTACGTTTACATATGTAATATCTCTTAATATTATACACAATGCATAAATACAATTAGTAAAAGGCAAATTATCTCGTTAACTTTAGTTACACTTTGGCGCTGCGATCTTATTTCCCATCGCCTATACCTTATGACAGAGAACACAAGCTTGCATTATAAAAAGTTTTTTCTACAAATTTACTGGATATCTAACGCCCGATATTTCAATATCCTAATACATGTTCCTAACAACTGTTTGGTAAACAAATTTATTATGTAGATTCAAAGTAAAGTTGCTAGGCAAATTATTAGATACTTCTTTAGAATCTAGTTGTAAACAAATAGAATAAATTAAAACATGACATGACACTGACATTTTTGTGACATAGAAATATAAATAAGATATGTGTGTTTATAAGTCAAATGAGAATAAGAAAAGAACTGCAAATTTTTCAACGGCTGAAGTTCGGTTATTAACCGATAGCAACCAGATCCCCCCCATCGCCAAAATTTCATTGCATCTTTCTCCAGTCCCAAACCGCATTCGTAACCGAGAATTTTCAAAAATATTACTATCATGGTTCGATACTGACCATTGTACGACCATGTCTGTAACTTTGTAATCACCATTGCAGAGACATTGTACATTTAAAGAGACTTTCTTAATAATTTTTCTTGCTGTGGATTTATGTATAACTCAAAAATCTCCAAAAGGATATTTTATATTATTAAAAAAATGTAAATGTGTGTAGTGCTCCGGTATAGGAGATAGTAATCTCCTCTTCAGGGTGACGTTTGTGTGTCAGTGTAATTGTTTATTCAGTGTAATGATGGTTGAGAATTAGACATGATCTTGTATTCTCGGTTATTGACGCCTTCGAGCTTTCACTTAGTGAACAGAGATGGCTCTCTGCCCGAGTGGTGAAGTAGCGCTCTATAGCAACTAACCGTGTTCGAAGGATGTGTACCTACCGACAGAGGGAAACAGGAGTACCCGGAGAAAAACCCTCCTACCGAGTGGTATTCATAGCATATAAAGTCTGGAACGATGGCGAATAGATCCGACGACCTTAGTGATGCCGGTCGAGCAGCATAGCCACAAGACCACCACGTCGGGGTTTTATATAATTACGCCTATATTATTTCTAATCTTAAATGGCACAAAATGACTCCCGTGGTGCACTCTCCACCCAGCAATGAGTGCTCGAGAGGTGACACCCAGTATACAACCCACATGGTACGAATATCATCATAATTACCAAAATCTGTGTACAAAGAATATTGACACATCCAGCAATGGGTAATATGCCAGGATGACATATTTATTTATATTTACATATTTATGTTCAATTATTTCTAAAATATATATCTAAGCTAGGTTTTAAAATCCGAAACCTTTGAAAAGTTATTTTAAATTACTATATACAATAAATTTCATCAATACATTTTCATTTTACTATATTTTTTATTTCATATTTAAATTTTATTGGGTAGCTAACAAATTTATTATCTACTGCAAGTTCCTCTCAAATTTGATAGCGATTAAACAATTTATTTAGGTATCTAATAACTTCTTTGGGCATTGAAATACGCAAAAAATGGTTGTTAGGTAAATAAAAAATTATTAGGACGTTGTTAGGAGATTGAAATACCGGCCCTAAGTCTTCGTATAGCAAAACAAAGAGGTATCAGTTTCTTATATAAATCATTTACTTTATTCGCGTAGGCAACATATTTCCCAATATTTACATTATTACATAATTTATTTAAATAAATTATATATAGTAATGGCCCTAACACAGACCCTTGGAGCACGTCCTTTGTAATATTATACATTCAGAATTAAAAATTGTGTTGGTAATAAATTGTCTATTTTTTAAGTAATATTGTACCCATAAGAGACTGTTCCCACGAATACCAATATGCTCTAATTTATGTAATAATATGTCATGGTCTACAACAGGGGTGGGGAACCTCCGGCCCGCGGGCCTTATAAGGCCCGCTAAACCATTTCATGTGGCCCGCAGGGTAAACTCAAAGTTCAATAAATATAGGAGAAACAGTTGCGAGTAGTAATGTTATCAATACCAGCTAACTTAACACGCCTTATTAAAGAGAAGTAGTTGCAATCATTACATTTAGTGGCTAATCAATTAAATGTTTGACCAAACATAAGAGGCTAAATTTTTAAGATGATTTTGTATGGCCCGCGAATGATATTACAAGTATCCAAATGGCCCTCGTCAGGTAAAAGGTTCCCCATCCTTGGTCTACAAGAACAAAAGCTTTGGATAGATCAATCAAGACTGTGAGTGTTATCTTACCATTATCCAAATTAGAATAAGCTTCATTCAAAAATGCTACAAGAGCACTTTTCGTGCTTTTTCAAACCCATGCTGTTGTTCTGCAAATAATATTAAATTTATTTAAGAATGCAATTAATTTAGAAGCAAAACACTTCTCAAATATATTATGAAAGACTGATACAACTGATATGGGTCTGTAATTACATAGATTGTCCTTATCACCTTTTTTATAAATAGGTACAACTTTTGTTATATTTAAAATAAATAATCAGGGAAACAACCTTCTGCAAATGATGCATTAATGATGTTATTTAAGGGTGTAAGAATATTTTTATAACATTTTTTTTAATTATTAGATGATACTACGTCTGTCCCACTGGAATGCGAATTGGACCTAAAAACATAGAGTTGGGATTTAAAGGACAATTGCATATAGTAGGAGCGGCAGATTCGTTTTCTGGTGCTGTGTTTTGAGGTTACAAAAAAAAAATTAAAAAGATCAAAATGTATAATCCAGATATTCTCGTATTTTATATCAAGCTTTAGACAGTAAAAAATTTCTCAGTTTAGTTTGAAAATGTTGTCAAATTTTTCAAATCATTAGGTAGTTTATTAAAAATTAAACTAATACGGTGACCGTCTCGTTAGATTAGATTTAGTAAATTTTAATCTAACATCGTCTTTTCTCCTAAATAGTAGGGCAATTGTGGAAGATTATATTTTTATCTAATTTATGAATAATATCTTTAATAAAAATGGCAATATGTAGAATATAATAAGCATGGTAAAGATAGAAACACGCACCGACTGTTTTTGTAGTATAAAAATTCTAACAGCCCAATTGGAGTTTCCCCATAAAATTAGTCCATATGGGATGTTAGCATGAATTGTTGCGTAATAGATTGTTTTCGCTATACCGAATAACACAGAATTAATAGCTTTTCTTAAAGCTGGACATTATTTGTCTCAATTTTTTGACATCTGTCACTTAGATAGCTTTTGATTATACTTAATGCATTTCCTCTGATTCCATACTATTGTAATTTAAATAGCAAATGCGTGTTGATAATTTTCAATTTTTTCTAAAATGTTTGATACAAAAGCAACAGCAGCTTTCACTGTAGATTGTTTGGCCTAAAACCATATTGATATGGATTCGAATGGTAAATTTTTCAAGATAATTAATCAACTTGTCTTTTAATGCTATTTCTATAATTTTAGAAAAAAAAAACAATAGAATTGGTGTAAAGTTATTCGGATCATTTTTAACGCCAGATTTATGAATTAGTACAACCTAGGATTTTTAAGATATTACTCGTATCTATAAAAACGTTTTACTACCTAAACCTAGTGTTTTTTTTTTAAATAAAATTCAAGACAGTTGATTTGTAAGTTGTATGTTGAATTGTAAATTGAAAGATGGACTATTTAATGAACAATGACTCATATGTCAAAGGGTCGTAAATGTTTAGCATATTTAAATAAACGATATGGGTAAGAATATTACGTAATAAAAGAAATATTAGAATTGTTTTGGAAATGGCGCAACGTATACAAGAGTATCATATTTTACTTTCTGTTAGCCAAAGCGAATGTTTGTGAAATGGTTCAAGATTGAAAAATTCCAGACGTAGATGAAATGTAAAACCAATGCTAGAACTAGTTTTTGAATGATTTGTATTTTGTTTTCTAAATATTTATGCATAAATCACAGTATAAAGTTTCAGATAATATTTGCAAAAACTGTTTTCCCATGTTAAATGTGCTTTGTCATGGATTCTCGTGGTAACCTGAGCTGGACAAGTACCACTAAATAACTACTTACGTACTAAGTACAAATATCAGACCCTAGATACGTAAGTACTGTGATTATTAAAATACTTTACTTACTTTAGTACAAGTACTTTTTAAGAGTATTCAGCACTTTCCAAGTATTTTTCAAGTATTTCCTAAAAAAGCAATAATCTAATTATTTAATATAAGAATAATTAACTACCAATATACATGTATTATATCTATCAATATAATATATAGCATAACTAAAACTCAGATTAAAAAAAAACCATAACTTTACATCCAAAGATGTATAAAATTAGATTGAAATTCTGCTGAATGATTTTTTTTTATACCATTGCTTATAAATTATGTATATAGTTCTTGTGATTTTGTAATAATATAGTATTTTTGTTAGTTTGGAGTGTTAAATGGCACAAAAATGACCCCTGTGATGTACTTTGCACGCCATGTCCGAGAGGTGATACTTGATGAATGCCCGCACGGTACAAATATGTCATCGTCATCATCATTACCGAAATCTGTGTACAAAGCAAATTTGTACACCCAGTAATGAGTAATATGCCGATATGATATATTTTTTATTTTGGTATAATTTGTTTAATGAAGAAATTGTTTACCTTGAAGATAGTACTGAATAACAAATAACGTTAATATTAAGAAATAGAAACAAAAAACATAATTATTATCTTATCATTTTAGTTTTAATTTTTCTCTTTTATTTACATTATCTCTTAATATCGCTATGTAATATTCTGTAACTGGGATGTAAGCATCATGGGGAATTAAAAGTAGCAACTAAACAATTAATTCTGAAAATAAAAATCATAAATTTTTGCTTATTTTGGACGTTCATTTCATCTTTGTTCTTCAGTCGTCGACGTATTAAGTATTATTTATAAACAATGTACATACATCCACTAGTTGTAATCTGGGGCAGAAATGATTATCACATCCAGCCAGTTGAGGGATGGAAACTAATGCTAAATTTGATAGTTTTTTTTTTCTTTTCAAAAATCACACGTAGTAGTTGTTATGTTGATGTTGATGTTCGGATTAAAGAGTCCTTATTAGGATTACCTTGGGTTCGGATTAAAGTGTCTCTACTGTATCTTGAAAGGACTTAAGTAGGTACTTTTTATTGGTACCATTTTAAGTACTGAGTACAAGTATTTTATAAGCAGTACTTGAAAATCAAGTACTTCAGTCAATTTTTTTGAAAGTTCAGTACTAAGTACTTATTTTGGTTCTTAAGCAGGATTTATAATGAAGTAACGCAAACCGCAACGTAGTTTATGTAAAGTACGAAGTAACGTAAGCGAATTAGGTGATTAAAAAGTAGTTCCACTACTGCTAGCCAATCAGGTAATAGTATAAAAATTTCATTTGTAATTCGATATCTTTCGTTTAACTTCGGCATTAAGTTTGAATATCGGTACTTTTGTCAAATCATAAACCGTTTGATAGGTTAATTGATGTTTGTTGGGTTTTGTGTTTATTTAGATTTAAAAAGAAAATCACGACGTAAGTTCAAACCAACCTCAAACAACAAACAATCAAAACAAAATGAAATCTGCCAGATGGAGAATGGTCGATAATAAAGATTTCTGCGCAACCGTGCGCAACGTTCAAAATGCTGCCTTCTGATTGGCCAGCGGTATAAAATTTTAGTTAAGGCAAGGTAGAAAGTTAAATATTGGGCAACTATTGCTTTACATATTTTACCTTACTTCTTACTTTACTTGAATATAAATCATTACTAGCCCTAGTACACGCTCATCTTTTTACGTTACCGATACTATTCACGTTACTTCATTATAAATCCGGCTTTAAGCATAAATGTACTTACGTACTGCCCAGCTCTGGTGGTTACCATGTATGTATATGTAAGAGCAACTATTACCTTCTTTAATTGACACTACATTTAAAAAATGATGGTGTATGAATACGAACCATAATATTTTTTTACCGTGTAAAATAGTTTTCAATAAAATCAAATTAATTACATTTTTGTAGATACTATACTCAATATACAAAATGTAGTTCATGTTGACCTATGTATGTAGCTTTCAAATATTTTACACACAACTGCATTAAAATTGTTTGTTTACATCTTAGTTACCGTGGCGGGAAATGAAGGATTACACCCTGCGGACGGTAAAGTACAGCAAAAGCCCAGCGAGTGGTAAACAAAACGTCAAAAATACAATTAATTGGAAATATAATCAACATCCTTATTTTTAAAAATTATATCAGTTCCGCTTTAAACTTCACTTTATCTTTTATTAGAATTGCTTGAGAAATTGCCTCCAAGATTCTAGTTTAACATTTAAAAAAAATCACTTTACCAAATTAGTCCAGTTAGTACAGGTTTTTACCTTGCAATTTTAATATATGTTTAGGTCGGAACTCTGATGAAAAATTCAAGTTTTCAACCTTAGGAAGAGTCGTCGCGAGCCGCCATCTTTGATTAAAGGAGCAGAAAAAGTGTTTTTAGCTCTTTTCTCAAAAACAGTGGCCTGTACCAAATTTTACAAGAATACAAAAATAAAGCTTGTAATTTTTTGTACAAACAATCGTTCTTACATTTTTTACCGAGGATGACCTGTCAAAGAGATGTTAAAAACTATATAACCAGAATAACAATTGATGAAAGAAATTTAAATTACTCAAATAATAAACAATATTAGGTATTTAATACTTAGTCTAAGGTTTTGCATTTGTCGTGGCGTCGAAAGAAGTAAATTATTCATGATTTTTCGTACAATCCACCACTCTGACCCGGTTAAAGTTACGTTAACGCGGTTTGAAAATTTGAATTTATCATGAAATTCTCCTTCATCTCATATATTACATGATTTTTGATTTGATGAGCGATTCTCTGGTTACTAAAAACTTAAACTTACATAAAATTCCTCTAAAATTTTTCACTTTTTCATTTGAAATTTGGACACGATTAAAGATAAACAATATTACGTATTTAATACGTGACGAAATTTCAGATGAAAAAATAAGTTTTAAACCAATTTCCAGATATAAATTTTAGAGGAATTTGATGATTAAACAATTTGATAGTAACTCGTGAATCGCTCATCGAATTAAAAATCGGTAAATACATGGCATGACGGAGAATTTCATGCTGAATTCACATTTTCAAACCGCGATATCGTATCTTTGACCGGGTCAGAGTGGTAGATGAATTTGTAGGTAAGCGTTGACAAAAATTATTTAAAAATCATCGATAATTTACTTCTTTCGATGAATGTAAACTGTTATATATAACAAAACCTATTAGACTAAGTATTAAATACTGTTTATTTTTTGAGTAATTTAAATTTCTTTCATAAATTGTTATTTGTTAACTATTTTTTAAAATAACTGTTTGACAGATCATCCTAGGTAAAAAATGTAATAAACCTTTTTGTACAAAAAAATACGAGCTTTAATTTTTCATTCTTATGAAATTTTTAACCATACTGTTTTGGCTAAAAACACTTTTTGTGTACCTTCAATCAATAAGGCGGCTCGCGCCGACCCTCCCCAAGGTCGAAAACTTGAATTTTAAATTAGAATTCCAACCTAAATAACATATATTAAAAAAGTCTTTTTTGGTCACCATAGACTGGACTAGTTCGGAATGATTTATGGCATGGTCACCTGTCCACAACAAGCATTAAATGTTTTTAAAAAAATATTTTAAAAACTAGGGATGTACCGTATCGGGATTTGACCAGAATACCGGAACCAGATTACCTGTCTAACGGCTGGACCGAATCGCTGGAATTATTCCGGATGCCAGATGAGTTCCTCTTAACTACTTTGAAAAAGAAGCAAAGGAATTAATCATTGATTTTGTGGCAGTGTTATAATGATATTGTGTCACCTTCAATACACATATACACGGACTACAAATTCTGAGATTGATGAGTTTTATATTGAAAACTAACGAACACTGAACACTGGTTTTATATTTTATTATTTTAAATTGTATTTCTACAAAGACTGACAACTTTATTTATTTTATTTTTATTAACTGTCAAAAATGGTTTTCTTAACAACTTGATCTAATTTTACTTCAAAATTATATTCCAACACCTTCTCTTAATTTTTAAGTTTATTAAATCAAGTTGTCTTTTCATTTTTACTTTATATTATTTTACACATATATATATTTTTAATACAATTAACAGATTATAACATCACAATGTTTTTTAAATTTTATTTTATTTAACGGTTTAGTCATAATATCGGCTACTTGTATTTCAGTTGGCAAATATTCAAGTTTTATAATATCCTTAACAAAATTTTCATGGATAAAATGATATCTAACATCTATGTGTTTGGATCTTTTGTTAAACGTACCAGTTTTAATAAGTTGAATAGAACTTTGATTATCTATGTGTAAAACAATATCTGTAACACTAAGTAACAATTCATTTAATATGGATTTTAAATATAAAGTTTCTTTACACTCAGCGGCAGCTATATACTCCGCTTCAGTGGAAGAAAGTGCAACAATTGGTTGTCTTTTTGAAGTCCACGATATTGGTCCATCTGCAAACATTATTACATAGCCCGTTGTGCTTCGTCTTGTGGAAGGATCACCTGCATAGTCTGAGTCGCAGTACGCATTTATCTTCTTTATATTTGCATTAGTTCTAAAACATATACCTTTGTCTTTAGTTCCAACCAAATACTTCATTATCTTCTTAATCGCAGTAATATCATCTTGGTTTGGGTTTTCAATATGTCTGCTAGCTTTATTTACAGCTTGTGCTATGTCAGGTCTTGTTTTAACAGATAAATATAATAAGCTTCCTATTGCTTCTTTATAAGGATAATCTACCTTCTCTTGAGTTTCACTTCTCTCTTCTTTCGGATCTATATAACATGGTGTATCACTAGGTTTCGCATTATTCATGTAATATTTATCTAATATTGTATTTATGTAATTTGTCTGTGTTAATTTAATGCCATTTTCTGTTCTATTAATCTCCATACCTATGTATATTTTTGGATCTTCGGTCATTCTCATTTCAAATTTTATTTCTAAGTTCTTTAAAATTTCTCTTAATTGTTTTTTGTCTTTGCCAATAGCCAAACCGTCGTCAACGTAGACTGCTATTATAACTGATTTGTCCTTGTTCGTAAAAATACATTTTTCTGTCTTTATAGGGCTGAGTCCCAGTTCTATCATAGACTGAGTAAATGTTTTATTCCAAGTTAATGGTGCTTGACGTAAACCATAAAGCGATTTTCTTAAGCGACATACTTTATTTGTTTCGTCATAACCTTTTGGCATTTTCATGTAAATAATGTCTTTTAATTCGCCGTATAAAAAAGCAGTTTTAATATCAAAAGTCATAATATAACGATTTTCTGATGCAGCAATTGCAAATAAAGTTTTGAGAGATGATTGACTTACCACTGGACTGTAGATCTCTTCAAAATCGATATTACCTCTTTGTTCAAAACCTCGTACTACCAGTCTAGCTTTGTATGTACCATCATCTTTGACACGAAATACCCATTTATTGGATAATATCTTTTGACCTTTTACTCGATCTTCGTCAACAACATCCCATGTTTGATTCTTCTCTAAAGATTCTTTCTCTGCTCTTATCGCTTTATTCCATTTCTCTTTATCGGCACATGTCACTGCTTCTTCGTTTGTTAACAAACTATAATCATAATTTAATCTTTCTGGGTTGTTTCTTGTTCTATTACTTCGTCTTATATTTATATTGTCAGCTTTTATTTTTTCTATCTTTTTCAGCTGAAATGAGGTGTTACTATTTTTTAAGAGATCAACAAAATATAGACCACTTGCCGATTTCTCGCCTTCCAAAATTATTTCTTCATTTTTTGTTATCTTAACTTCATCTTTGGTGAATATTACTCTTCCTCCGTTGTTAGTTACAGCGCTGACAGATAATAAGTTTTGTGATAATTCTGGAACAATCAGTGTTTTCTGCAGTGTACATGCAGTTCCTTCAATATCTCCTTGCCCTTCTGCCGTCATAGATATATTATCCTTTGCAACTGATATTTCTGATAATACTTCTTTATAATTTTTAAGCAAAGTAGCATCATTTGTCATGTGTGCAGTACTTCCTGAATCTACTACAAACTTCATTTTATTATTTCCCATTTTAATACCATTTTTAATTGTTACAAATGCATTGTTTTTATGTACTTGTTTATTTATGTTAATCTTATTCCTGAAGAAACAGTTCTTCTCACTGTGGTTAGTTTTCTTACATATTGAACAAGGCTTGCTATCACAATATTTTACAATATGACCCATTTTGCCACATTTAAAACATTTCTTATTATTGTAGTTTATTTTATTTTTAAATTTATTCTCTGTAGCTTTAAATGTCAACTGTTTCTCTTCATTTGCTTTTTCAATTCTATTTTCTTCTATGAGTAATCTATTTTTTAGATAATTGAAATTTTTATTTTCTTCCGAAGTAGATTCCCACGCTGTTATAAAATAAGAATATTTCTCTGGTAGTGATGTTAAAATTTTTGATATTATCATTGTTTCATCTAATTTTTGACCTAATTTTTTAAGCCGGAATGATATATTTTCGATGTCCGCCAAGAAATCAGTCATTGACTGATTTGTTTTACACTTATAGTTAAAAAAATCTTGTAAAATAGTGCATTTATTCCTCTCTTCTGATCCATCATACATAGAACATAGTTTTTCATACATTTCAAAGGAATTATTGCAGTTTAACAAATATATGGTATGTCTTTTATCTATAGTTGTTATAATAATCTTTTGAGCTTGTGCATCTTTCTTTAACCATCCGTTTCTATCTTGCTCTTGGGGTACTACTCCAGTAACTATATCAAATAAACCTTGTGCTTTGAACAATATATTTATTTGGAATTTCCATAAATGATATGATTCTTCATTCGTTAACTTTTCAATTATATCTTCCATTGAGTTCCTTTTTTCCATTTTTTAGTTTTTACCTTTTTTATTTTAATGTTAGTCTTCCAATGCTTTTAATAGATTATGGCGAGTCTGGGCCCATAACCTGATGAGTTTTATATTGAAAACTAACGAACACTGAACACTGGTTTTATATTTTATTATTTTAAATTGTATTTCTACAAAGACTGACAACTTTATTTATTTTATTTTTATTAACTGCCAAAAATGGTTTTCTTAACAACTTGATCTAATTTTACTTCAAAATTATATTCCAACAGAGATAACATACTTGATCAGATCAATTTAATCTTTACTACAAAATGGCAATAAGGTGTTGCACGATTTTTTTCTTTGATTTAATCAAAAGTATAAGAAAAAATATTTAATCTTTATTTTTTATTTTCTTTCAAATTACTTCTCTATCCATGAGAAAATTGTCTCTGAAAAGGCATTAAGTAAAGATAAAACAATTTACAAAATCAAAAAGTTTCATATATATATTTATAATTAAATAAGAAATATTAAATATTTTTCAATTTTTATCTTTTCAGTTCTGTCAGTAGCTACTATTTCTTGGACGTCACAAGCTGTGTAATTTGGCGCAAATTCAAACACGGATCCCCATATCTGCTTGCCAAGGCCAACAAAGTCACATGATTGCTCACGCCCTATAAGTAACGAATTTAACATTTCTTGTATGCACAAATAATTGAAATTGTATCTCTTCTTTCGTTCTATGAGGAATTTTGTCCTACTCTCCTAATATGTTCAACATTCTTCGAATTAATTGACGGTAATAGCAGTGTTTCTTGGATATATGTAATATTAATATACCTATAATTTTAAATACATATTTAATTAATCCCTAATACAATAACATATATTAAATGTACTCGTATCTCAACTAGTTTTGCATGGAGTTGTTTGGGCAACGAGATTTATTACAACAGATTATTCTGTATTATTATATGCTATATCTCTAAATCTATAGGAGATATAATAAAAAAATTAAATGTAACAGATTGAGAATTTAATTATCTTTATTACTTGTAGTAACATAAGTTTTCAAAAATAATAATTAGAATTTTTTTTTTAGAAACTATCACTTTCGGTTGTCTAATTGTTACCAGAACCTATTCAACTCTTCCCATTACTGTTAGATTGAGGAATCCGTTGTTACACAGGTCTTTAGTCTCATAGAATTTGAAAAATCGTACTTCCAACATCCTAACCCACACACACACACACACTCTTTCACACACACATACACACACACACACACACACACACATCATCATCGTAAAAATGTTATCATCGGATTCTAGGCATCTTAAAACGTGCTTATTCACTAAAATCTTGATATGCGATTTTTAGCATGAATCCAATTCCTCTCTTAGCGAGAGGTAAAAAGATATGTTAATTTTTTTTGCAACACTTCATTGTAGACAGATTCAATTTTCTGTAGGTATTCTATGTATTTTAGATAAAAAAAGTTATGAATTTTCACTCTTAAACTCTAAATTGATAGGTTTTTACTTTCTGAACAAATTTAGTTGAATCGCCGAATCATATGAGATCAGTACGGCCGAAATGGCCGTTTCGGTTTTAAGCCGATCCGGCCCAAATTAGTGGTGTTGTCTGATATCCGTCAATCTCGATTAAAACATTTCACTTTTCTTTCGACCCTGTATACTCTATATTACCAGGTTGCCAGAGTTTCTATGAATATTTGTTCAAATCTTTTTCTACAGAAAGTAGTGAGATATTATGATTCTTATGTGAAAATTATACATTTTGCAAGCAAACTTTGAACTGCATCTATTTGAACAATGGTGTTGATGTGGTTTTGCTCTTACAATATTTGTTCTTCATTTTACACATTAAACGATTTTCGTTATTATAATAACGATATAACGTTTTAACGATTCGTTATGGCATAAAAGCTTACAGGATTAACCTATTAATTAGTTCACTTCTCTTCGCTTGCCTAAATGATATGTTCTTCCTTGTATGGTAAAGATAACAACGGATTTCATATCTTTATATGTACATGTGCGAGTATTTCGGTATTTCGTCAGAAATTAAAGCAAAATATTTAAATTTATGATCCATCTTTTGTTTGTGTGTAATTTGACCCAGTTTTACTTAGGTACGTTTCATGGTATAATGATGTAGGTATATTATTGTATCATTTCACAAATTTCGAGATTTCATATGGGATCCATTCCATTTATGTTTCTTGAAGTTCCATTACGGATACTCGGATTAAGCGTAATTAAACCTACGAGAAACCGCGCTTCTGCCTGTCATATGATTTATATCCTCGTGATTTATTAAGATTACTTGAAAATTATTACCTTATATTCTTGGAATATGCGAAAGAACATATACGTATAGATTTTAGATTAGTATTTAGTAAGAATGCGAATAGCGATGTTTTAAGTGCTTTCTGAAATTGCGCTAAAATAAAAGTAAAATCAATTTTAGATTGTATACCTTGATGATCAATGCATAAATATACAGGATGAAGGCAAGAATTCGTGATATAAGCGTTTGAATTAAGAAAAACAGTTTTTTAAAAATATAATTTGTTCCATAAAAATTATGGAATTTTAGAGCATGAAATTTTGGATATTTTGCGAAAAATTTTGAATGTACACTGGCTTGCAAAAAAATCGCGTACACCTGTTTTTTGCTGTATTGAGTCGGTCTCGATTTTTAACTTGTCAGTGTCACAAGTCAGTGTCATTAATGTCATTTAAGATGCCAAAATTATCAGAAAACGAGAAAGTTGTAATACTTTTTAAGTTAGAAGAGGGGTGGAGAACATTGAGATTAAATAAAGTACTAGACGCTAATGGAGCGATGATAAATTTTTAATGTTCCTTCGTCCATAATTTGTTTCAGTTATAATTTTTACTTATTTATAATCCATTTAAAATAAATACTTGATTGTTCTTTAATTTTTCTAGAATATATTTGTAATTTAGTAGTAACTTAGCACAATGAAGTACTTGCTCCACGATACCTAAAATAATGACATGACAGTGACAATGGTGACAACTTCATTGACAGTTGATATTAACCTATTTTTAAAAAATCGTATTTACATAGCTAAAAAAAGATAAAAACTCGGTTACTTGATTTTTAAGGTGTATGCGATTTTTTTGCAAGCCAGTGTAGGTCTCGGGCAACCGAGTAAATTTAATTTAAAGATTTGTTTAAAGTAGGTCTAGTTTAGGTAACATTATTTAAAAAAATATGAGCGTCGAATTAACTGTCAAATATCATAAATATTTGTTTTCAAATTTAACTTAATTTTGTAACTTAACATCAACAGCATTTACAGCAGATGGGGAGAATGCATCAAATGGTGTTTTTAATGCGAGAAATAATTTGTAAATGATTAACCATCATACATTCATTTTGTATAATCTGAATTATTGGGGATATAGTCAGGAAAATTGACTCTGTCGGGTCCAGCAATAAAACTATAAATACGGTAATTATGACAATGCGGTATATCGCTCACTGCTTGCATTATAATATTGGATGCCAACGGGCCATTATTTACATGGCTCTATTGAAATGAAGACATGCATTGCATGGTACTTCTTCCTGCTGTGTAAAAATAATCTTAATGTTCCTTTTACATAAATGCTATTTTTTTAATAATGTTTGTTGAAACTGTAGTTTTTATTCCCATAAGATGTTATTTCAAACAAAAATAGCATTTATGTTAAAGGAACAGCAAGATTATTTTACTATACACAGCAGGTAGAGGAATTAGTTAAGTTTTCTGACTATAAGTATAGGAATTATTGTTACCATTATTATTTGTAAATGAAAAAAATCTGATGTGGCCAGCACATAACCTCTCGCCGTATATTTTACCTGGCTGTATGCATAAAGCAAAGAATATTTTTATAAATACAAATAATATATTCATATAAATCTATGACGTATAAACTTCTTTGTTATTCAATAATAGCATGTCTCAACATGAAGATTTTTTACCATAAATTATGTTACAATAAATTACAAAGTAGAGTACTATATATAAATATTAGGCTGGTAACAGCAATTTTCAATTCGAACAACGTTGTTTACTTTCTCTTCATATTCTTCTAGTAAAAACATTAATTTTGGGCGGTCTAAAATGTATATATGGATTGTGCATCTATTCTTACATATCTTCTTTTACATTTTATTTTTTCATACATGTTATATCTAAATAACACTAATTCCCTTTAATATAGTGACGGATAGATTGCACTCCGATTATTCTTATATCGATGTGTAATTTTGTCAATATTTACAACTTACTTGAGAAGAATTTGATAGCTTTTTCGCAATTCAAAGTTACTCTAGTCTATAGTACTGATGTACATTGTCCCATAATGTTTGAAACAAATTTAAGTCCTTCAACCTAGACTTGTCATCTCCATAATAGTCACAGATCAAGAATTAAGGGATTCTCCAAGTACATTTTTCTTTCATTACTCATTATTTCTGACACTGACATTTATCTGTCAGTTACAAATAATTTAAATTATCAACTATTTTTCATGGCATTCTTTCGGCTGTCAAATTTATTACAACAGATTATTTTATATATTATACTTCTTTTATCTCTAAATCTATGGAATATATAATAAAATATTTAAATGTATCAGATAGAGAATTTAATTTTCTTTAATATTACCACGAAAAATTTTCAAAAAATAATATTTAGAAGATTTTTTTTCAAGAATCTTCTACTTCCGGTTGTCCAATTATTACCAAAACCTTTTCAGATCTTCCCATGAATGTCCGATTGGGAAATACGTTGTTAAACAAATTTTAAGTCTTATAGTTTTTGAGTAACCGTCCTTCCAACTTCCCACACACACACACACACACACACACACACACACACACACACACACACACACACACACACACACACACACACACACACACACACACACACACACACACACACACACACACACACACACACACACACACACACACACACACACACACACACACACACACACACACACACACACACACACACACACACACACACACACACACACACACACACACACACACACACACACACACACACACACACACACACACACACACACACACACACACACACACACACACACACACACACACACACACACACACACACACACACACACACACACACACACACACACACACACACACACACACACACACACACACACACACACACACACACACACACACACACACACACACACACACACACACACACACACACACACACACACACACACACACACACACACACACACACACACACACACACACACACACACACACACACACACACACACACACACACACACACACACACACACACACACACACACACACACACACACACACACACACACACACACACACACACACACACACACACACACACACACACACACACACACACACACACACACACACACACACACACACACACACACACACACACACACACACACACACACACACACACACACACACACACACACACACACACACACACACACACACACACACACACACACACACACACACACACACACACACACACACACACACACACACACACACACACACACACACACACACACACACACACATCCACACACACACACACACACACACAGACATCATCGTAAAAATGTTAAAATCGGATTGTAGGGACCTTAAAACATGCTTATTCAATAAAATCTGGATATGCGATTTTTAGCATGAATGCAATACCTCTCTTAGCGAGAGGTAAAAAAATCCTGAATTTTTATGAAAACACAATTTATTTTTAATTAACTATCAAGTGTATTAATGAAAGTGATTTGTAATCAAAACGTTAATTGTTGAGATTATTAACCGCCAATTTACACGTGTTAGTTACAATATTTTTCTGTTGATCGTATCATATTTAATTGGAAGAAATCTAATTAGGTTCCATGAAAAAACAAAAATAGATTAGTAAAATTTTGTATAAATTAATGAAACCTATAAATAAACAATGAACGCAATAGTAAAAAACCAGTATCATAAGGCAATCTATTAACGTACGAGTTCAAGTTTGGAAAACGAGCCGCTAAGCGTGTTTTACAAAGGATAAGTGCGTTAACAGGCTTTATGAAACATTTTTTATACTATTTTTTGTATTGAGGTAATTTTACAACGAGATTTTATAAAAATGTGACGTCAAAAATATGACTTGTTGTTTTGTTTCAGCTTCCCGCTAAACAATTGAAATTTCACATTTTGACAGTTTGTATAATGTGTGTTGTGAATTTTTTCTGATTGTATACATTAATACAATGTATCAAACAGTACGCTTATAGATCTTCTAAACGACATGTTTGCTATGCTTTTATAGACCTATAAGAACACCGAAATAGAAAATAGTAGTTTTAAAGGTAAAAAAATTATAAAAATATTTAATACTGTTATTAGATTTACATTTCTATAGTAATACACTACATATTGTCTTTTGAAATATTGTACAGAGCAGCAGTAAGTACTGTGAGTAGTATAGAATTATTAGTGCATGAACAATAACAATAATTATGATAGTTGTTACTTTAATACAAAAACTTTACGTACCTTTAAAAAAACGCACGGTAATAACGCTTAGTATTCAATTCAAACTACTTGTACTTTTATTTTACATATGTAGTCATAATGAATACATGAATGAAAATATTTATCCAGTGTGAATTATGTAAGAAATTTAATTAGATTTGAAGTTACGAAATCCATGTCAATGTTCTCGATGTTTATTTTCACGTAATTACAATTTAAATGAGCTTCTTAAAGGAAAATAAAGTGGAAAATTATGTATGTAATGTAATGAATCGGTCCTATAATTCTGATAAGGAAATTTATTTTTTCAGAATTGCTAGTCATAAACAAAGAAACCTTTGTTTCCTGCGTACTCACATTTTTCGTTTTTAAAAATCTGTCAAATTCTTGTTAACAAATTTTAAATAAAAAAAATCTGTTGTGGCCAGCACAATACCTCTCGCCATTTTCATTTTCTGTTGCATAGGGCGCGAGCAGTTATGTGACTTTGTTGGCCTTGGCAAGAAGATATGGGGGCCCGTGTCAAAATGACAGCTAATAATGTACATAAGTGTCAAGTATCATAAATTTTCATTCAAAACATTATGATTTTCCAAATCCATGTGGATTATTTTCCTCAACAAGTATATTCCATACTATGGATGACAAATAAACATCAGAATATTTTGAAATTTTGAATAAAAAATTATGACATATGACAATTGTGACATCTATGTAAATAACTACTAGCCCTCATTCTGACACGGATTCTCATATCTGATTGGCCATCAAAGTCACATGACTGCTCGCGCCCTATAAGTAACGAATTTAACATTTCTTGTAAACAGAAATTATTGAAATTGTTTCTCTTCTTTCGTTCTATGAGAAATTTTATCCTACTCATACTATTCTAATATGTTTAAAATTAAAATATTAACATACCTATCATTTAAATATAAACATATATATATATATATATATATATATATATATATATATATATATATATATATATATATATATATATATATATACAGTGTGTTAATTAAAAACCTGGCCATAGGCGTTTAACATGGGAAATCAGTTTTTCCTTGCGCAAAAGTTCCCAAATTATTTTAGACAAAAATACTTCAAATAAATGTTGTAGAGAATTAAATTCTGCACCCGAATTAGTAATAAGATTTTCTTTTTGACATTTCATAACCGAGAAAATCAATTTTAATTTTTTCTGGAGATAGGTGATTTATAGCAGTAGCCATGGAACTCAAACAAAATTACGAACAATTGTATGTCATCTTAACTGTCAAAAAAAGTTTGTGTTTTGTGATTTTCCCAATAAAATATTTGTTTGAAAGTGTGGAACAGTTTTCTTATGAAGAAAAGCTTCAGAATATAAAATGGTGGACAAATTTTGATTGAGGTGCATGGGTATCGCTATAAATCAGCAATATTCAAAAAACTTTAAAATTGATTTTCTCGGTTATTAAATGTCAAAAATAAAATCTTATTACTAACTCGAGTGCAGAATTTAATTCTCTATAACATTTATTTGAAGTATTTTTATCTAAAATTATTTGGGAACTTTTGCGCAAGGAAAAACTGATTTCTCATGTTAAACGCCTATGGCCAGGTTTTTAATTAACACACGGTATATATATATATATATATATATATATATATATATATATATATATATATATATATATATATATAATGGCACAAAATTGACCCCTGTGGCGCAATCTCCACGCCAGCAATGAGTGCCCGTGAGGTGACGCGTAAGCGCCCGCACGGTACAAATATTCATTATCGATATCTGTGTACGAAGCAGATTGGCACACCCAGTAATGGGTAATATGCTGTGATGAAATATTTATTTATTTATATATATATTAAATGTACTCATACCTCTCAGAAAAATCTGACGCTGACATTTTGCATTTATTTGTCAATTACAAAAATTTAAATATCGCAACTGTTTTTTGAGCAAGGAGATTTATTACAACAGATAATTCTATAATACTATATACTATATCTCTAAACCTATACGAGATATAATAAAAAAATTAAATGTGTCAGATTGAGAATTTAATTATTTTTAATATTTGTAATAACAAATATTCAAAAAATAATATTTAGAATTTTTTTTTTTTAGAAACTATTACTTCGGGTTGTCCAATTGTTACCAGAACCTATTCAACTCTTCCCATTATACTGTTAGATTGAGGAATCCGTAGTCAAAAAGGTCTTTAGTCTTATAGAATTTGAAAAATAGTGTCTCCATCAACCTAACACACACATCCACACACACATACATTGTAAAAATTTGGATAATTTGAAGATTTTGAAAAAACTCTATTTTGTAACATAAAATTCTACTGGATTTCAAATTCGATCAGAATTGAGATTTTTCTTCACTCTTTCTCGGAGTAGATTTCAAATTCTACCGGTCTGGAGCATTAGAATTCATTTCTATCGTTCATGCTTGATATTTCTTTATTTACGTCTTGTTTGAAAAATTGTTATAATCATTTTGTATTAATTCTTACCCAATTCTGGGTAAAATTTGAAATACAGTAGAATTTAAAGTTACAAAAACCGGTACAATTTATTATATTTTTATTCTCAAATTAGTTATTTTTACATTAGAATAGAATAAAAATATAAAATTTCAAAAACTTCTCAATGATAGTATTTAACTTAGAAAGTTTACAGGATTCACACCCACCCACACACATGCTCAGAATCTTCCTAGCTACGCGTTTTATCACAGCGATGATAAAAAACAAGGAAATTATCACCGTATTTATAGTCGTTACTAAGGGATTTGTTTTCTTTATTTATGACATTGACAGTTAATTATAAGTATAAAAATAAATAATAACAATAATTCAAACTCCGAAATATTAAATAAAACTCGTAAGTACGATGTTTTAATACAATATGAATATGTATATCAAAAGTTAGGTTAGGTTAGATTGCAAAAATTCATTATATTCTCTCATTAAATATAAGCTCGTGATATGATTAATAATCGAAGATATTGCTCGTGAAACATTTCAACTCGTCCTTCGGACTCGTGAAATCTGCAGCTCGGTTTCACTCGAGAATATCATCGATGATAATCATATCACTTGTTATATTACGTATGAGTATATCTATGACATACTTACATGTTAAATTACGCTACTTAGTTATGTATTGATGCGTGTATTGAGAAATTAAGACATTATTTTTGCGAAACACATATATTGCAGGTTTGAAAATAAATCTCAAAAATCTGAAATTCGACAACAACATTTTTAGAAGTGAAAAAATATTGGGGTAAACCGAAAGCTGTCAATATTAAAATTGGAAAGAAATCATGGCCAAGATAACATGATGTATACTTTTATATTTTCGCAGTAGGAAGTTGGGAGTGCTATTGCTTGTATATGTAATTTATGTTTTATGCTTTCCCTTCGCACCAATACTCCAATTTTCTCAGAAATGTAAAGTACCGCAATATTGCAGTGTTGTACGATAAAGATAAAACATCGATGGAAGGTGGAATACGCCTTTAACAGGGAAATATGATCCTGTAATAAGTGTATATGTACTATAGTTTTTACCTTCCGTCACCTTTAGGTAAGGAAGGTATTGTCTTTGGTCAAAAAATTCAATGATGAGTTTTTACTGAATAAGCACGTTTTAGGGTCCATATAATACGATTTTACCATTTTTACGATGATGTCTGTATGTGTGTCTGTGTGTCTGTGTGTGTGTGTGTGTGTGTGTGTGTGTGTGTGTGTGTGTGTGTGTGTGTGTGTGTGTGTGTGTGTGTGTGTGTGTGTGTGTGTGTGTGTGTGTGTGTGTGTGTGTGTGTGTGTGTGTGTGTGTGTGTGTGTGTGTGTGTGTGTGTGTGTGTGTGTGTGTGTGTGTGTGTGTGTGTGTGTGTGTGTGTGTGTGTGTGTGTGTGTGTGTGTGTGTGTGTGTGTGTGTGTGTGTGTGTGTGTGTGTGTGTGTGTGTGTGTGTGTGTGTGTGTGTGTGTGTGTGTGTGTGTGTGTGTGTGTGTGTGTGTGTGTGTGTGTGTGTGTGTGTGTGTGTGTGTGTGTGTGTGTGTGTGTGTGTGTGTGTGTGTGTGTGTGTGTGTGTGTGTGTGTGTGTGTGTGTGTGTGTGTGTGTGTGTGTGTGTGTGTGTGTGTGTGTGTGTGTGTGTGTGTGTGTGTGTGTGTGTGTGTGTGTGTGTGTGTGTGTGTGTGTGTGTGTGTGTGTGTGTGTGTGTGTGTGTGTGTGTGTGTGTGTGTGTGTGTGTGTGTGTGTGTGTGTGTGTGTGTGTGTGTGTGTGTGTGTGTGTGTGTGTGTGTGTGTGTGTGTGTGTGTGTGTGTGTGTGTGTGTGTGTGTGTGTGTGTGTGTGTGTGTGTGTGTGTGTGTGTGTGTGTGTGTGTGTGTGTGTGTGTGTGTGTGTGTGTGTGTGTGTGTGTGTGTGTGTGTGTGTGTGTGTGTGTGTGTGTGTGTGTGTGTGTGTGTGTGTGTGTGTGTGTGTGTGTGTGTGTGTGTGTGTGTGTGTGTGTGTGTGTGTGTGTGTGTGTGTGTGTGTGTGTGTGTGTGTGTGTGTGTGTGTGTGTGTGTGTGTGTGTGTGTGTGTGTGTGTGTGTGTGTGTGTGTGTGTGTGTGTGTGTGTGTGTGTGTGTGTGTGTGTGTGTGTGTGTGTGTGTGTGTGTGTGTGTGTGTGTGTGTGTGTGTGTGTGTGTGTGTGTGTGTGTGTGTGTGTGTGTGTGTGTGTGTGTGTGTGTGTGTGTGTGTGTGTGTGTGTGTGTGTGTGTGTGTGTGTGTGTGTGTGTGTGTGTGTGTGTGTGTGTGTGTGTGTGTGTGTGTGTGTGTGTGTGTGTGTGTGTGTGTGTGTGTGTGTGTGTGTGTGTGTGTGTGTGTGTGTGTGTGTGTGTGTGTGTGTGTGTGTGTGTGTGTGTGTGTGTGTGTGTGTGTGTGTGTGTGTGTGTGTGTGTGTGTGTGTGTGTGTGTGTGTGTGTGTGTGTGTGTGTGTGTGTGTGTGTGTGTGTGTGTGTGTGTGACAAAAGTTCCGGATTCCATAACTTCAATACCACGATTCCAAAAATTATAATTTTTTCGTATTCCTCAAGTTTACATCCAGAAGAACAACTGATTAGATTTTGGTTATAATTGGTCAACCGGAAGTAGTCTCATTTGAAGATTTAACAGTTAAATTTGATTTATTGACATTTAACGTTATTATAACTTAAAGAATATATTATTCTCTATACGATTTGATTACATTTTATATTTCATATTCAATAGATACAGAGTTAAAGAATTTTAAAGAAATTAAATTTTATAATTCAGCCAGCTATGCCAAACTTGGGAACTAGTAATATATTCATATAATTCAAATTGACAGATGTCAGTATCAATAAAAAGTAAATTAATGTGGCAGATATGAGGATGTTGAAGTAGATATTGGAGAATACACGGAAAGATACGGTAAGAAAATAACTCTAGTGTTACAAGTTTTTAGAAAAATACAAGAAAGACGATTACATTGGTTCGAACATGTCATGAGGAGAAATGAAGAATTATATTGGAACAAGAATGAATAGTTTAGTAATAGGACGTTAAAGAAACAGAGGAAGACCAAAGATAAGAGGAAGGACTGTATTGCGGAAGATTTGAGAGAAAAGGAACTGAAGGAAATTTAGAATCTTTTGTAAGAAAGAAAAGAATTTATACATTATACACGAGAATGACATACATTATACACGAGAATGACGGAAGGTATTGTGCTGGCCACAACAGATTTTTTAATTATGTATTTGGAGTAAGTTGCTGTAAAAATGAAGCCACTTCCCCACTCCAAGTAGTGCCTAACTGTCAACCGTTAATAAAGTCATTTTGTTTTGGTTGTTGACGTGTGTGTTGTGTCGTTTAATAGTGTTCATTTTGTTTCTCGTCTTTTTATTTTGCAAAATTCTGGTAATACGATCATATTTTAAATATTTAACAAACCATTGCTTAAAGCATGGATCCCTAGAGAATCACATTAGATAGTACATTTCATAAACACTATTAGCATATTATTTTAAAGTAAGATTTCATTATTTACCAAAAAAAGAAATGAGCAGATAAATCTGAAATATTCGGCATTAAAAGCTACTATGTAGAAATAATTTTATATTTGTTTTGCGTCATTATAATACAATTTTGAGGTCTCGTGGCCGTGTGCCTGTGCCTGGTCGCGAATCTGGGTCCCGGGTTCGTTCCCGACCGACGGCAAAAATTACTTCGAATTTTAATAGCACTAAATTGACCCCTGTGGTGCATACTCCACGCCAGCATTGAGTGTCCGTGGGGAGACGCCTGGTTAGCGCGTACAAATATTTCATCAATACTGATATCTGTGTTCAAAGCAGATTGTCACACTCAGTGTGCCGTGATGATATATTTATTTATATTTATTTGTTTTATTATTATGTTCTTCATAACAATAATCTTATTTAGCTAAATTGTTCGTTTTTTACCTTCCGTCACCTCTAGGTAAGGAAGGTAGGTCTTTGGTCAAAAAATTCAGTGATGAGTTTTCAATGAATAAGCACGTTTTAGGGTACCTAAAATACGATTTTACTATTTTTACGATGATATCTGTATGTGTGTGTGTGAGTGTGAGTGCGTGGGTGTGCATAACCGTGGTTTCAGCGGCGTCATTTCCAATACTAGAATTCCAAAAATTACAATTCTTACGTATTCCTCTTCCTTACATCCATATGCAGACTTGATTAGATTTTAGTTATAATTGGTCAACCGGAAGTACCCCCATTTGAAGATTTTAATAGTTTTTCTTGAAAAAAACACTGTTAAATATTATTTACACATTTAATGTTATTGTAAATATAAAAGAATATTGTATTATCTATACGAATTGATTGCATTTTATATTTCATATTAATGGATATACAGTTAAAGAATTATAAAGAAATTAAATTTTGTAAATCAGTCAGCTATGCTAAGCATGAAACAGCTACTATATTAAGAAAAATCTAACTGAGAGATGTCAGTGTCAATGAAAAAGAAATGAATGTGGCAGAGATTAGGATGTTGAAATAGATGTTGGGGAAGACACGAAAAGATACGGTAAGGAATGAAAGAATAAGGGAAATAACTCGAGTATTAAAAATTTCTAGAAAGATACAAGAGAGACATTGGTTTAAACATGTCATGAGGAGAGATAAAGAATATATTGGAAGAAGAATGAATAGCTTAGTAATAGAAGGTGGAAGAGACAGATGAAGACCAAAGATAAGATGGAAGGACTGTATTGCGGAAGACTTCGGAGAAAAGCAACCGAATGAGGACGACCCGCAAAACAGAAATGAATGGAAGAATAAAATAAAAAATAGCGACCCTTAACGAATGGGAAAAGCTAAAGAAGAAGAAGATGTCAGTGTCAAGTGTCATTTACATAGTTTGTTTATGAAATAATTTTACTGGAAATTTAGAATCTTTTGCAAGAAAATTTATGTGTGGAATTTGTATATAATATACAGGATTGCGATTGACGGAAGGTATTGTGTTGGCCACATCAGATTTTTATAGAATTTAGAATAATATACTCGTAATATAATTAACCAAATTCAATAAATAAATAAATCATCATATATCAATAAATAATATAAGTACAACATATTTCATTCTATGAAGAAATTTTGTCCTACCCTTCTAATTTTTCGAGATGTTTCCAATTCATTACCGGGATTAACAGTATTTCTGAAGGGTATATGTAAAATACCTATAATTTTAAATATTTAACTATTAATACAATAAGAAATAATATGTATGTAGGACTTCTCAGAAAAAGTCTTCAGTAGTCTCCGGATTTCTGACACTGACATTTATCTGTCAGTTACAAACATTTTAATTTTTCAATTTGGTTTCCATGGTATTATTTTGGCTATAAGATTTATTACAACATATTATTTTATGTATTATATTTCTTTTATCGCTAAATCTATAAATAAAATAAATAAATATATCATCACGGCGTATTACCCAATGCTGGATGTGTCAATCTGCTTTGTATACAGATATCGGTTATGATTGAAATACTAGTACCGGTGCGGGCGCTTACCAGGCGTCACCTCACGGACACTCATTGCTGGAGTGGAGAGTGCACCTCAGGGATCAATTTTGTGCCATTAAAATTGGAAGTAATTTTTGGCGTCGGTCGGAATCGAACCCGGGTCACCAGATTCGCGACCAGACACACACGCACACGGCCACGTGACCCCATCTATAGAAGATATAATAAAATATTTAAATGTATCAGATAGAGAATTTACTTTTCTTTAATACATAATACATATTAGCAAGACAAAAAAATTCAAAAAATAATATTTAGAAGAATTTTTTTTTTCCTTCTACTACGACTTGGAAGGGTCAGGTTACTTTTTGAACTCAGGATTCCGGCTTTTTAACCTAACCAAACCTAACCTGGGTCAGGTTACCCTTCTACTACGACTTGGAAGGGTCAGGTTAGGGTTGGTTAGGTTAAAAAGTCGGAATCCCGAGTTTAAAAAGTCGGGATCCCGAGTTTAAAAAGTCGGGATCCTGAGTTTAAAAAGTCGGAATCCCGACTTTTTAAAGTCCGCAACTGTTTAGAAAAAGAGAGTAGACGGGTTGGATCTACTAAGTCAGCAAATTTGCTGGGTTAGTTGGGTCAATTCCGGATCAGTTCTGGGTTACTTAAAATGTGCCAACTAAACACATTTAACCTACTAAGTTACTCTAAAAGCCCCAAGTAAATACGGTCATAGTAACACACTAGTGTGTTTATGATTTATCTGATACATGAACGATTTTGTCAATTTTCGTACTTAGATGATCCTGTGGAAACAATAGGTTTCGGTGGTGATAAAAAAAATTTAACGTTTTAAACGAAACAGATACGCAGACGGATAGATAGATGTATTTAAAAATTAATAAATGTTTAAATATATAAATCTGGATATGAATTTAACCTAAATTGAAAGCGATCTTTTGTACAAAAAGACTTAATTTTTGTTTTTCGTTAAGCCTTAATAACTTTTTACCTTCCGTCACCTTTAGATATGGAAGGCATTGTCAGTGGTTAGTTTTCAATGAATAAGCACGTTGTAGGGTCCCAAGAATAAATTTTACTATTTTTACGATGATGTCTGCATGTGTGTGTGTGTGTGTGTGTGTGTGTGTGTGTGTGTGTATGTGTGCGTGTGAAATTTCTACAAATTTCTTTCTACTAGTTGTAAATATAGGTTTTGAGCGTACCAATACTGAATATGTTATTCAAGTACTCCGCCATTTAATATTAGCTTACATTGCCTTTATTAGTAACACTAGCTTTACTATTAGGCATTGTATCCTTATGCCCTTCACATTTTCCTGGGTGTATTATCATATGCATATGTCTTTGCAAGGTAGATTTTATTGTATTTTTGCGAAGTTGTTTTTCATTGTACCAATAGTAAAGGGTCGCGGTACAAGCTAAATCTGGACTAGAAGATGACCCTTAAAATGCCGGACGAACTATTATCACCAGTCATTTGGACCACAGTTTTGTAAAGTTTTAAGTCTATATTTAAAGAAGCCGAAAGAATTTTGTAGAAATTTCTAACCATTTGTGTAGATAATTTGTTGAAAATGTAAACTAGCCAAATTATTATGAGTTTGGGCTCATATATCAATTGCACTTGACACTGACATCTGTCAAGCAGAATTTTCTTAATATGGTATCTAGCTGTTTCTATGGTTATAGCATAGCTGACTGCTTTATGAAGTTTAATTTCTTTATTATAATTTAACTATAAATTCATTGAATATGAAGCATAAAATGCAATCAAGTCGTATAGAGAATAAATTATTCTTTAATATTTATAATAACATTAAATGTGAAAAATGATATTTAACAGGATTTTTTTCAAGAAAAACTGTTAAAATCCTTAAATGAGGATGCTTCAGGTTGATCAATTGTACGAGGGTCATTCAATAAGTAAAGAGACAAATGGCTATAGCTCAAAAACGGTTTATTTCAATCTTTCAAAATTAAGGCTATTTTTCAACATAATCACCCCCCACAGTTATGCACTTGTCCCATCTTTCTTGCAGCTTCTTAATTCCCTTGGCGAGGAATTCTTTCGATTTACCCCGAAGCCACTTTTGCACCGCTTCCTTAACTTCCTCATTGTTAGCAAATCTTTTTCCACGTAGGGCGTCTTTGAGTGGTCCAAACAGGTAAAAATCAGATGGGGCGAGGTCGGGACTGTAGGCAGGATGAGGTAAGACCTCCCAACCCAATTCTTGAAGCTTATCACGGGTTAGCTGGGCTGTATGAGGGCGGGCGTTATCTTGCTGAAGAATGACTCCTTTTGACAAGAGTCCACGGCGTTTGCTCCTTATAGCTGGTCTAACTTTGTGTTCTAGCATCTCAGAGTAGTATTGGCTATTGATAGTTCGCTGATCTTCAAGGAAATCGCAATAGACTGGACCCTGTGAGTCCCAAAAGATGGTCAGCATCACTTTACCGGCGGAAGGGTTCATCACCTACACTTGTTCGACCACTTTTAAACCGATCAACCCACTTGTAAAAATTCGCACGGCTCATACAACTTTTACCGTACTGTATTAACATTCCAGAAAGAATTTCACTTGGTTTTACACCTTCTGCGACTAAAAATCTAATGACTGAGCGCTGCTCTTCTAAGGTGCAATCTTCTAGTGGACTTGCCATGGTGAACTGAAAATTTTGAGGTTATGTTGACATAAAATGATGAAACAGCTGATCAGAGCATATCCCAAGGTTGCCAACTAACACCCCTGAAAAGATTGTACACATTCATTGAATAGTTTTAAAATTATACAATTTGTCTCTTTACTTATTGAATGACCCTCGTAGTAACCAAAATCTACTCTCGTCTGTATATGAATATAAGGAAAAGAAAGAAAATTGTAATTTTTTGAATTGTAGTATTGGAATTATCGGATCTGAAAGAATTGTCTCACACACACGCAACACACACACACACACACTCACACACAATACACACACACATCATCGTAAAAATGTTAAAATCGGATACTAAAGATCTTAAACGTGCTTATTCACTAAAATCTCGATATGCGATTTTTAGCATGAATCCAATACCTCTCTTAGCGAGAGGTAAAAATACATTACTAATTTTAATAGCAGTTCTTGTTTTGTACATTTTTATTTTATATGGGTTCTTTAACTTATTCCTAAGGATTCTTGTTTTTTTATTGTGACAATCTATTTTTAACAATGCACATACGCAATCTTGTTAAATCTACCTGCAGAAATATTTTGGCAATAGCTTGCATTAAATTATAAACCTTTCGTACACAATTTATAAATTTATTTGTACAATATTTATATTAGTGTTTATATTTTAAAGTAATTATTGGAATACAAATTTACTTTGTTAACTAATGACCTAAAACTCTATATTCTACCATTATGTACGTGAATTATGAAAATTTTCAATGTTGTCATTGTGCGAGTACAACAGTGTAATGATGTAACGTACAACTGATTACTATGCACGTGGATGTGGACAAATATTTGCTAATATTATGTTCTTGTTAGTATAAGTAGCTTGTATAAATGCAGCTATTTTCAATTCTGACATATTTGTATATGTAAGCTGCAACAGAAATGCATTTTTGCTTGTTTCACAAATATACACAGGCAAAATTGCTATAATATTAATATTGTAGTACATATCTATTTTGTAATACAGAGCAAACTCATTTAGACTCTATTCAACGGTTTTTTTTTAAATTGCTACACAACTATTTATAACTTGTCGCAGAAAGATGTTGGAATTGGAAAACTGATAAAAATACTACGAATAATACGACAGTAAATACCGAGGTAAATACAGATGTACGGAATACTTATCGACAATGGATTTCATTTAATTGCTTTCGGAGGGAAGACGCACTCTGTTTTTATTGTAGTTCCCTTCCACTTAATGTTTTCATCCTACCTTCACTTTCAAAATTTGCTCAGTCTGTATTGCCTATAATTAGAAGATTGGGCTTAAAATATAGGACAGGCAGTGCTTAGGTTGTCAGCGCCGGGTCTCATATCTGCAACCGGCGCCAGCTAAATGAATTTGCATCTACTAGGTTTCATTGTTTAAATGCCTATGATTGCTCTCTTTATGACAGAATAAATATATTTCCATAGGAAATTTGTTTAAAATAATAAATTCTGATCAATTTTATTAATTTTATGACACGTATAATATTATTTTAAAAATATCGACTGTCATTTGTAAGTATAAATTTTATTTTTGATGAAGATGAAAGTAAACGACTGGAGTTGAATGATGCAGATAAATAATATTTGACTGCAGCCCTGCGTATTATTTATCTCCAACATAAATTTTATTTGCTATGGAAGTAAATTTACCTATCATTTATAAACCCAGCCATAAATTGTATCCAAAATGATCCAGTTTCACATTTTTAAAAAGTATTTTAAATGAAATTTTATAATAAAAAAAATAATTTATTATTACTTTCGTAAATAATTAAATAAAAAGATTGGCGCCAGAAAAAATTATGAAATCACCCTGCCCCCATAAATTAACGAGTCGTTTAGGTATTGTCATAATAATTTGATCCAGTAGCAATAACAATGAAACAATGACAAATGTGAGTTGTTAACTTTTTCAAATAAATTTTGACAAATAAATCGATTAATAATTATTATAAAAGTTATAATCAGTAAAAATAGCGAGTACACAGAGACATTGTGCTAGCCCATAGTGAAGCTCAGGGAAACGCTGGCCAAGCCCATCAAATTTATTTGGAACGTGTTCCAAATCGTCATCTTCCAAATGTTCGTATCTTTGTACATGTTGTTCAGCATCTCCGAGATCATGGGTCCTTTAAGCCTGCTGCTTAAGATCGTGATATAACACGCCCACGGTCTAGTATACGAAGAATAGGAATACAATAGAAAGAGTCACATATGACAATTTAGAGGGTATTGAAAGAACAACAATTAACATCCTTGAAAATGCAGCTACAAGCACAAAGTGTTACATATGACAATTGGAGGATATTGAAAGAATAACAGTTACATCCTTGACAATGCAGCTACAAGCATACTCAACAACAGGCAGATGCTGGAAAGAGTAGAGGATTCATTTCATCGTCGCCTTCATTGACAATGACCGTGACCATTTTGAACATTTATTGATTTCATTTTAATCATCTTTATTGCGTTTTCTTGTTCCGTCAATTGTAGTGTTGTTCTTCGTCGACATCCTATAAATATCCTACCATTTTTTGATTGTCTAACTGTTGTAACAAAAATTTGACGTATGATTTTTATGTTACCTTAGTCTTGGTATACTATTCTATCTTATATCTTCTCCGATTTGTGTATAGTTTCACCTTCTGGTGTATCTGTCAATTTATTCAAAAGTTTCTAATCATTGTATTCAGTCACAACCACAGACTCATGGCGTATCACAACCACAACGAAATAGCTATTTGTGTATTAGGAGCGCAAAATAGGACATTGTCGTGCGGCATTCTCTCGAAATCGACAATGTCCATTTACACTCGAAACACACACAAGATTTTTTCTACAGTCTCCACCATAACAAAAAAAATAATAAAATGTACACTTTGTACTTACACTACTACTCAATTAGTAAGGATTAATGTAAAGAAAAAAACATCTTTTATATTTAATTTTAATTTATCGTTATTTCCCATTCTTCTTGACCTATTACTTCAATTTAATCTAAACATTTTATACTTTCGTTTTTGTAAATGAATGCCCTATTTTATTTTCACAATAATGCAGTATTTTTTTTTTTTTAGGTTATGTAATATACCGACAGAGCAGTTATGTCAGATTGATTTGTAAAGGTGGTAAATGTGTCAGTACAGTGCCATTAGTTTCTGACTAAACGTTTCCATAAAGAATGTAGACATTTCTCAACATTGTATAGTTAGAAATTTGGACAGCGAGCGTTTTTTCTACTTTGTCGCGCTAGAGCGGCAAAGTGACATTTTTGGCTACTTTCTATGTAAACTGTAGAAAAACACAGCTGGACAGCTGTTTGTAGACTCATGTGCGAATAGCCCCATTTTGAATTTTGACATTATGCAATGCGCTCTACGTTGCCGAAATTTGTTTATTTTATTCAACCATAGGCGGGTAATGAAATTTGTGACAAAACTTTGAGGAATTTTAACTCAATATCTAGAAAGTTTATAAGAAAAAGTTATTAAGTTATCAGTATGGTTAAATTTAGTGTACTTATTTCTGTTACAACCTGTATATATATTTTCAAATTTAAGGCTCTTTAAAGAACAATATATTTTAAAATTTAGTACTTAGAAGTCATATAAAAATTCTTGCAACAGCCATATTGTTTCTAAGTACATAATATGTAAATATATGTATATAAATAATAATTTATCATTTTCGTTTAATAATGTCAACTTTTTGTTTGTTATTTTAAATGTGAAAATGACATTCTTTTTCATATTAGTGCGTGTATCTGTCACATTTTCGAACTAACGCGAAAAAAGTAATTGCTAATCTCTAATATGATTTTTTTTCATGTAAATATTGAATTGAATCCAAATCGTGATGCACAAATGTTTGAACCTGGTTGGGACATGACATCATGAAAGTATAAATCGCCTAAATTCTGTGTTTCAAACCGGTCGCTCGGGGTCGTTAAAAGGTTGTATCGAATTGTCAATTTAACAGATAAATCAATTGTTATTTTGAAATCCTCTAACTGAACTACCATTCTCTTAAATTAGGTTATAAACTATTCAGCTGATCAGCTGTTGAATTAACCCCACTATGGCTCCTTACTCTCACGAACTTGGTTCAAACCCCCATGACGAGCTTAAACCGCTCGACGCTGGTTGAACCGATTTCGTTCGTGACGTCACCGTTACAATACGAAAATGTATTGGATCAAACCACTACGAAATATTTTCAAACCAAGTGCATCGCGAAAAAGCAGGTATTGTACTCGTATGTGATTCGTTGTAAAATCGTGTTTTTTGTACATGTTGCATATCTAGTGCAAAAAACACCATTATTTTACAACTAAATAAATACGAGAACTATTAAATGTATTTGTTTATTATTCTACATTGCAAAAGACATCTATTTGAAAGTGTCAAAATATTAGTTTCCATTAAAGTAACATTGCACTTTATTATGGTAAGAGTGTTAATTACACTCAATTATAAACTTTATAAAGGAATATGGTTATTCTTAAAATAAATTTAAATATAAAAAAACTTAGGGTGTATTGGGTTTAAATCTTATTCTATGAGATATTTACCAAGACTATATTGATATTATTATGATAAGAATTTCATAGTTTTATTTAAATTTACTCTACTAATATATGCATAACGCATATCTGTTTGCATTTACAGGTAGCTCTAAATTAACGTTTACTAATAAAGAACTGAATGTATGTAACAGAATTTCCATAAAATTTATATTTAATTACAGGCAGGTAGCTAGAAATATCTACTTGTATGAGAATTTGAAATAGGAATACTATATTTTTAAAATAATATTTCCTCGCATTTCAATGATGCGGGTAGACAAATTTCTGAAAATGTATAAGATAACTTTTGTGACGTGCGCCCCTGAGAGAAAAGTATGCTTGCGCCGCTACTGATAGCATGTTTGCGAACAATGACGTAATCCCTTCGAAAGAACGTACCAGAGCGATGATGCAATCCCCGACGCGTTGAGACATGTTAATTGCGCCGTGACCTAATTCTTTTGTATGCAGGTCACTGTCGCGTCCGAGGCTTCTAGAAGGATATAGACTGTATAAATACCGTCGGGAGAACAGCGGGAAGACAGTCTCATATATACAAGACAGTCTCATATATACAAGCAACCAGAAATGAACTCAGTGATATAAATAAACAGTTTACAAGTTGTTAACATAAATAAATGTAGTTATATAAATAAGTGTAGTGATATAAATGTTAGTTAGATAAATAATCGTAGTGTTTAAGCATTTAATAATATTCTTAGTGTTTATAATTATTTAATCATTGTGTTAGTTGTTTTTATTATCTTTTAATATTTTAATCCTTAATCATTTATTGTTTAATAAACGTATTCTTTTAGTTAATAATATATGTCTATGTTTTACACTTCACCCATATAAATAAAAACGTTACACTTTTAACCATTTAGTAATGAAATTTTTACACACTGTAATGTAAGGAAAACAAGAAATTTTATTTATTCAAAGACAGTGGAGTCATCGCACATTTTCTATTTTATTATTATTTCCTGACAAAATGCTTACACGCATATTATACACCTTGTTTTGTAGATATACATTCAAACAAAAAAAAATAGTCTTCCATTTCAAAAATCATTAGAGCAATGATTTAACTCATCCTAGCTGATAATATATATTATATTTAAAAGGATACTAGCGCTTACAGTTGTAGTAGTTATCATTATAGTAACATTGTCATAGCCTCTATAATAAAGTAGGCTACACAAATTTTAATAGAGCTGTCAAAAATAATAAAATTAAAGGTTATAACTTAATGATTTATTTTGAAAATTATTGATTTCATCCAAGGCGAATAATGTTTCATTCCAGCCGAGGGCTTGTCTATTTATAGATACAGCGCGAGACTATAATGAAACTCCCACCGAGGTTTGTATACTACTTCACTTATACTCATCCTCCTTTTACATCATTCATTTTCAAAAGAAATTATGGAGTATAACCTTTAATTATATTAATATATTTTGACAGATCTATTCAAATTTGTTTAGCCTACTTTATTATAGGGATCTATGACAATGTTGCTGCTAACTCTACATAAACATTTCCAACCTATGGGGTGGCAGCGTGATCGGTCATTTCCCACCCAAAAGATTGTTGTTGCAGTTAGGAATTACGTACATATTTTTCAACCTCTAAAAGATTAGAAATCGACATATTACTTTGTGAATAAAATGCATTCCTCGCTTGGAGTGTATTGTAACGTTTATCTATTTGATTGAAGTATAGAAATCAGAGAAATATTATTAATTAAAAAAAAAATTATTAAACGATAGATAATTAAGATAAAGGTAATAGAAAATAACTAACACTATGATTAAACAATTATAAACATTAATTTAAGACGAAGAGTATTATTAAATACTTAAACACTAATATTATTTAAACAATATTTATTTCACTATATTTATTTATATAACTATGTTTATTTATGTTCACCACTCGTAGACTATTTATATCACCAACTTCATTCCACGGTGCTTGTCTATAACAGAATGTCTCAAGTGACTTTCCTGACGGTATTTATATATCGGCGTCCTTTCTCTGGAACATTCGACTCGATAATAACATCGAATCCAAAGGATCCGATGACCCTAAGTAATTAAACATGTCGAGACGTGTCAACGCCCAGCGCGGCGGATGTTCAAGCACGTTCGACCAGCGGCGGCGGTCGTATATCCTAGAATCAGTGGCGTCTGGTCCACGAACACTACATTATACTATTTTACCAAGCTATAAACAGTATTTTAAAAACAGAAAAAAATGATCTGTGCATTTTATTAAATTATAGTGGATCTCTGACTCCTGAGTTTAATCTGCCTATATGCTATTTTTAAACTATAAGAAATAAATTAAAAAATTATGTACAAAAATATTTACTGATAATTAAAATTATGGAACTTTTAGTCTCAACAATACAATAGGTATCGTAAATTTTTACCTCTCGCTAAGAGAGGTATTGGATTCATGCTAAAAATCGCATATCCAGATTTTATTGAATAAGCACGATTTAGTCCATAGAATCAGATTTTAACATTTTTACAATGATGTCTGTGTGTGTGTGTGTGTGTTTGTGTGTGTGTGTGTGTGTGTATGTGTGTGTGTGTGTGTGTGGATATGGATGTGTGTGTGTGTGTGTGTGTGTGTGTGTGTGTGTGTGTGTGTGTGTGTGTGTGTGTGTGTGTGTGTGTGTGAGGTTGTTGGAGTTGGAGACACGATTTCTCAAATTCTATAAGACTAAAGACCTATTTGACTACGGATTCCTCAATCTAACAGTAATGGGAAGAGAATAGGTTCTGGTAACAATTGGACAACCGGAAGTGGTAGTTTCTAAAAAAAATATTTCTAAATATTATTTTTTGAAAATTTGTTACTACAAATATTAAAGATAATTAAATTCTCAATCTGACACATTAATTTTTTTTATTATATTTCGTATAGGTTTGGAGATATAGTATATAATAATATAGAATAATTTGTTGTAATAAATCTCGTTGCCAGAAAAACAGTTGCGATATTAAATTTTTTGTAATTGACAAATAAATGCAAAATGTCTGTGTCAGTTTTGGGAGGTATGAGTACATTTAATATATATTATTGTATTATTAATTAAATATTTATTTAAATTGCAGGTATGTCAATATTACATATATCCTTAAGAAATACCGCTAATACCGTCAATGAATTTGAAGTATTTTGAACATATTAGAATAGTAGGATAAAATTTCTCATAGAACGAAAGAAGAGAAACAATTTCAATTATTTGTGTGTACAAGAAATGTTAAATTCGTTATTTATAGGGCGCGAGCAGTCATGTGACTTTGTTGGCCTTGGCAAGCAGATGAGGATCCGTGTCAGAATGACGGCTAGTGAATATTTACATAGATGTCACAATTGTCATATGTCATAATTTTTCATTCAAAATTTCATAATATTCTGTTTATTTGTCATCCATTAGTATGGAATATACTTGTCGAGAAAAATAATCCACATGGATTTGGAAAATCATAATATGTTTCGAATGAAAACTTATGATACTTGACACCTATGTATATTACCAGCTGTCATTCTGAAACGGGCCCCCATATCTGCTTGCTAAAGCCAACAAAGTCACAACTGCTCGCGCCCTATGCAAGATAAAATGAAAATGGCGAGAGGTATTGTGCTGACCACAACAGATTTTTTTATTTGCAACAAATTTGTATTTTTATTTCAGTAATACATACTATGAAAAAAAAAAAATTAAAAATGGCTATACTCGTACGATCGAGTATAATCATTTTTTAACTTTCTTAACACCCTTCCACAATAACAGGGATCTCGAGATCTAGAAAAGGTATTCAATTGGTTCAATTAGGCAAATATTGTAATGTTTATTTTATTTTTCTAAATAATTTCCAAATTTAAAAGTATGTTTTTTTTTTACTTTTTTATTGTCATTTTTAAGTTCTTTCGAATGGCGAAGCTCCATTTTTATCACTGTTATGAATTGATACCAATATCACAGTTTTTATATGGACGAGGACGAGTAGATAGTTACGTCATTGAAAATAGCTTTTTCCTACAACCGTGCGTAAAGTGCAGTGTGTAAAGAGTCACTTTTCAATCACACTATCGTGCGTGAAAAGCAAATAGACGTTGCTAGCTAGGTAGCATAACACAATCGGTTAATTAACCTGTCAAGTAGATAATTATAATAATAATGAAAGTAATATTTTTTTAAGAAATACTAATGTACACTATATAATGTTACAAGTGTAATAATTTTAATAATTAACAGTACTAATCTAAATTTAAAAACATTAACATTTTTGTGACATGAGTTCTAATCTAACGTAATTTTTAATATGAAGGGAAAAGTTAATGGAGTTTCAGTCTTGATTTCGATTGATATTATTAAATTTTATTTATTTGACAAATACTGTCGTTTCAGTCCCCATAGAACATTCGGGGTTATGTTAGGTTAAACTGATGTAATTTTGAAAATATGTTAACATTTGTAGATATGATGTATGTACCCATTATTAATTTTTAGATTTGTATGACGATATCTTCCTCTTTGTAATATATTATACTGTAATTTTCAAAATTTCAACAGTTTAGTTAATTTTTAATATTCATATTAAATGTATTTAGGTATAATAAAAATTACAAAGTTACGTCTAGTTTCACTAGTTCACAACTTCTGGGTCAACTCATGAAGCCATCTTCAGAAGTAACTTTGTAATTTTTATTATATTGTTTGTTTCACGGAGAAATTCGCAATTTGCTTTTTGCAGTTTGCACTTGTAGTATTTAGGTGTATTTGTACAATTCTAGAAGACTTATCCACTTTGAGATTGTATCGAATGTTTCAAATACATTTTGCACAGTATTATGAGAAAGAGTACTAACATTTCAGTTGTAGGATAAATATTGTAATACAACATGCGTGTGTAAAATAGTGTTGTTTGTCTTGTGCTAAAAAACATTACACCACCAAAAAAGTACTACTTTACACAATTGTTGCATAAATAACTATTTTTAACTTTCCGACGATGTATAATTTAACTATTTTCATTTGTTTCAAACTACGAAAATGCAACAATTGTAAAAGGTGAAAACAATGGTTTTGACAATCAGCCTTCAGAAGCTTAAATAGTATGATGGAAATTTTAAATTTCCATTTCTTCGTTTAAAAACAGAATATAATTTAAAAATAAACAATAGAACCATTAAAAACCATAAGACGGTCTTAATATACATAATCTAAAATTTAAAAGTTGTATTTTTCATTTGGTACCCGTCCATTCTTCTTTGATATTGTAATCAGTGTCATTTGTCCCTATTGATAAGTCCAAAAAAAGTCAAATGATTCAATTGGGTTCGGAATGAGTCTCGCTCGAGGTCGTTGCCCTATGTTGCATAGTGTAATGTTACAGCGTGGTACTAAATACAACTCATCCCTTACCCCTTACTGATATATTATCATTATTACCCTCATTTGTTTACACACAGACTCAGAACCTACTAATTCCGGAGAGTGTTTTTCAAAGTGAATCAAGTATTTAATATTGTAAATACATTACATGTTACAATACTTTCTATATAATTATTTGGGTGTAATAGGTCTAAAATTCTGCAACAACAGTTATCATGAAATCTGAATAGATGGTTAATAACAGAGCAGTATTAAAACATTCAATTCTAGTTGTACTGTAAAATACTATTTTTTATTCAAGTTTCATACTACACCTGAGAATTAGGCAGGCAATACTCCGTGTAATGCCAACATATAAATATCAAAACACATATTTTGTTTGGAAATATATCATAGTATATAACTGTGAAATGATTTATATATTTTCATTTTCTCGTTGTCGGATCCGGTGGTTCAATGGTTCAAGAAAATTGGAGCAAACGGCTTTAAATCATGAGTAGGATCGGGGTTCCGGGTTCGAATCCCGCTAAGGCATTAATGTTTGTATATGTAAAGGTAAACCTATTCTATAATTGGAATTTAATACTGGCGAAAACTGTTTTTAAAAAATATAATAATAATAATTCGCTCCCTTGTTCTTTTTTACCGGCACCTTTAGGTAAGGAAGGTATTGACTTTGGTCAAAAAATTCGGAAGTGAGTTTTGAATAAATAAATACATTTTAGGATTCCTACAATACGATTGTACTATTTTTACGATGATGTGTATGTTTGTTTGTGTGCGTACGTGCGCCCGCGTGTGTGTTTGTAAGTGTGTAACAAAAATTTCGCAACCGATAACTCCAATACTATAATTCGAAAAATTATAATTCTTTCATATTCCTCTTTTGTACTTCCATATGAAGATGATTAGATGTTGGTTACGACTGGAAGATTTTAAACGCTGTTAAATATCATTTTTCGACGTTTTACATTATTATAAATATTAAAGAATATTTTATTCTCTATTCGATTTATTTATATTTTTTTCTTCATATTCAATGAATTTAGAGATAAAAAAGTATAAAGAAATATCTTACAACCTATGCTGCTAAAAGCTGCATTATAGAAACAGAATATTCAAATATTACTAATTGACGGATGTCAGTGTCAGTGTCAAATAAAATTTACATAATATCTTTGTGAAATGATTTTCCTGGAAATATAAAAATGTAAAATAATATAATGTGGCAAAAAAATCACATAAGGTAATAATACAACAGATTATAGCCATAACCTAATTCAGCAGATTATTATGTTATAAATATAATGGCTATATGTATATGTTTTTATTTTCTACTTCTTATTTTAAAAGTAAACGCCTAATCGTTTGCAAAAAAATTGTGTGTGGATTTTGTATAAAATACGTAGAATTGACCGAAGGTAATGTGCTGGCCACATCAGATTTTTTTAAAAAATTATTAATTTGTATTGTACTAATAGGCTTAACTATTTTTATAGACTTGATGTTGAATATTTCAGTGATTATTCAGTTATTAACTTACACTTAATAAATTGTTACTATTAAAATGATACAATCTTTTTAGTTTTAGTTCTGTTTATTGTTATAAAAACCGACGTTTGATTTGTTGTTTATACCCTGAAGAAGGCAGGTTCATGTTGCCGAAACGTCAGTTTTTATAACATTAAACAGATCTAAAACCAAAAAGGTTGTATCATTTTAATTGAATTATGAGTTCTGAAAGATTTTTTAATAAATTGTTACTACTTTGCATTAATAGTTTTTTTTTTTGTTATAGGTTATTAAAGTGATTTTTTTAAAAAAAAGCCTAGATTGTTTTTTATGTTTTTAAAACCTAGATGGGATTTTTTTGGGTTGGGGAAAATTTGACCAGCCCTTGTTTTGATGTATTAGCTGATTTAAAACGACGTCATTTGAACTTGAATGAAATATAGTTTGAAATGTTACATATATCATTTTTCATTTATGTTTTCTATTCCCAGCTAAAATAACTCGAGCGTGATAATCACTGAAATACACTAAATACATTTCTAAGCCATTGGTCTATAAATAACCATTGCTTATCTTGTAGAAGCTCGAAATATGTGAAGTAGAACATTCGTATCGGCAATTATTGTGAAATGCAAAGTACTGTAAAAGTTTTTGGGTCAAAAAATTATTTTTCTTACAACTGGTATTGAAATTTACGGCCTTGACAAATAGATGATTCATTACAAATTTATTTTTTAATGTATAAAATATTTGTAAACAGCTATACATAAATTATTTTTATTATTGATGTATTTTCAAAAAGTAATTGATTTATTGATGTCAGGTAATCGTATTTTTTGTTGATTTAAAATTTTAAAGGGAATTATAGAAATACAGAATTTATTAGCAATTTCAATTTGTATGAAAAATAATGAGGTGCGTGAAGTTGGCACCACGGTAGAATTAATTTTGAAATTGATATTATACGTTTAATTACTCAAGTGGTACCAATTAATACCCACAAATTTTAGTTTTTCATTGTGTAATTACTTTGGTGTCAACTCTATATGTATAAAATTAGTATTTACTTTTTATCAATATCAAATTTGATTTTGATACAAATTTTATTACTCAAAAGCTTCCTAATATATAATTTTGCATTTATTATTAGTATTTATTCCAAGAAATATAAAAACTTATCATCTGTGTTTTCCAGACACTTTTTTGTTGTCACACATTTTAAAGTGATTCATTTTAAAAAGTAATAATACGTTAAGAGTCAAGATTTCAAAATATACATTTATAAAATATTTCCTTACAATTATGCCTGTAATACCTGTATTTCTGTAAAGCATATGGTATGGTTTGTTCGTTACAAGTGCAAATAAATTACTATGTAATATGAAACTATTTAAGAGGGTATTTATTAAGTTTTGAAATGAAAGCGTTCTCTTTGTTGTTCAACGAATTTCACATACCTTGGGTTGTGTTACAACCATCTGAAAACACCGGATGTTCTGATTTACTCAAAAGAATGACGGTTATGGTTTAGATTTAGATTAGTGGAACCACACATGAATGTGATATTACATAACGTATAGTAGATTTTTCTAAACCTGATCTAAATATTAAAAAAGTGTTAAATCTTGTACGTAGAGTAAAAGGAATCTGATATATTTAACGTAAGTACGTCATATTAAGTATATTATATAAATTACAAGCAAACAATTTCAGTTTTAGAATAGTTTATATATTTGCAATTTTTTTAAATATTTTTCAGTTATAAATTAAATTTACTCAGATTATTCAAATAGAAAATATGTACAGTAGAGTCCCTTTAATCCGAAATAGTAAATTTAAGGGGGTATTCGGACTAACAATTTGGATTGTAAGCGTCATGTTTAATTAAAAATTATAAATAATTAATTCTGAAAATATCTTAAAATTTTGTTCATTTTCTGGCGTACATTCCTGCTTTGATCGCCAGTCGCCAAAATATTATGTATTATTATTTACTAAACAATTTATAATTTATGTACAGTAAAAAAAATTAAAGATGTTCGAGCAAGGTCGTCTGCGAATTGTATGAATTTAGATTTTTGCTTCGGCCATTATGACAAATTCAGTAGTGTCGTTTGCTTAGTTTTTATGAGGGTACGTAAGATACTACTGTTATTTTAGTATTATAAAAATATATATTACAGTAAAAGCATTCAAAAGTCAAAAATAAGTCAACTGGTAAGTTTATAAGCAAATGTAAAACCAAATATGTTAAAAATAAGATAATGACACAATATCAGTTTCAGTGACTGACAGAAAATAACGTTATTCGTATACGGCTATGAATCAAGGTAATGTATCTGAATTGATAAATAAACTTACGTTACAGCGAAAGTATTATCAACAACGAGCATCGTTTTAAAGTGGAATGTCCTAACTTAGTCGAAACAATATGAATTTTTGAAAGACGAGCGTGTTATATCCATCCTTATCGCACACTCTTATAGACTTTGCAAAAGAAAGTATGCCTATTTGTTAATTCGTTCGTGATACAGATGACCTTGATCGGACATCTTCCAAAAATTTTACTGTACATACAAACACCAGCTGCAATCTCAGACTGAAATGGTTATCACATCAGGACAATTCAGGGATGGATATTAAAACAAAATATATTATTTTTTCTAAGAATTACACGTGCTACTTGTTGCGTTCGGCGAAATTTTATCCCACATATCGGATTAAAGCGTTCTTGTTTGGATTACCTTACTTCTACCATATGTTCGAATTACTGGACGTTCGGATTAACGTGGGTACGGATTAAAGGGTCTCTACTGTAATAGGTTTATTTGTTTCGCTACCCAGCATCTACTGTCGCGATAAAAATTTGCTGTTCGATTCAGTTCGCGGTAAATTGTAAATCAATAGATTCTGTTCATGTAACTTTTCACTGCGACTCGTGACTCAGCGATAATGAAATTATCTGCGGTATTGTTCGCGTCTACATATGAAGTACAATGTGAATTGTTACCGTTTTTAGGGATTGAAATATTGGACGAATACTTTATGGGAAAACGCACAAGGTATACGAGTAGCATGTATAAATTCATGAATTTATCAAAAATTGGGCGACGTGAACTTTTGCCCCCAAACACTCACTCAACGCGCAAATTAACTCACACGACTATTAGCAGGAATTTAGTCAGAAATGATTTAAAATTTCGCAATGAAAAAATGTCTCAAATACACAGCGACCTAACTTGTGCGAATCTTCCGATGCCGTGACTAGCATAAGTATCAACATTTTATAGAAATCAGGGCAATCGTTATGGATGACAATCACGACTGATTGGAATTTTTTGACATTTTTCAGCAGGATAAGAATATAGGTCGAGAAGGCCTAAACGTTAAGGACAAAATGAGATAAGTATTAGAAAATTGCGTCGTATTGGCTATAATGATCCCCTATGAGTGTTATAAAACTAATGGTTAACCTGCAGGAGAACTACTTCACCTCCGATTTGCATGAAACTTTGTGAAAAGATTCCTCTCAGCGAGCAGAATATGGGAAAAATACTAACAATTGGCGGTCGGAATGATTTAACCTCAAAATCGTTTTTTTTTTTTTTGTTTTTATCCGTATTTTGCCAAATTGAGTTCTTGCGTTAGGTAAGGTTATTGTCTATATTATATTTTTTTATAACATCACAACAAATAAGTAACATAACCACTCGGCTTTTGCCAAATTGAGTTCTTTGCGTTAGGTATCGTTATTGTCTATATTTTTTTATAAAATCACATAAAAAGTGAATAACGCAACCACTCACTTTTGCCAAATTGAATTCTTGCGTTAGGTAAGGTTATTGTCTACATTTTTTTTATAAAATCACAACAAATAAGTAACGTAACCACTCGGCTTTTGCCAAATTGAGTTCTTTGTGTTAGGTATCGTTATTGTCTATATTGTTTTATAAAATCACATAAAAAGTGAATAACGCAATCACTCACCAAATAATATTTTCACACACACACAAATTTCATAGGTATGTAATAAATACGCATAAAAACAAAACAAAAAACGATTTTAAGGTTAAATCATTCCGACCGCCAATTGTTAATATTTTTCCCATATTTTGCACGCTGAGAGGAATCTTTTTACAAATTTTCATGGAAATCGGAGGTGAAGTAGCTCTGCTGCAGGTTTACCAAACTAATTTACTTATCTTGGCTTATAGAATAAACATTAATGTATTAATAAAAAAATCCTTACTATTTGATGAAGAGATCTATTTTATTCTCAAACCGTTTGTTGCATAATGTAACGTTTATTAAACGATAAATAATTAAGATAAATATTAAAAAGAATAAAAATAATTAACACAATTATTAAACAATTATAAACATTAATTTAAGACTAAGAATATTATTAAATACTTAAAACACTAATATTATTTATTTAAACAATGTTTATTTCACTATATTTATTTATATCACCAACTGCTCATTTCACGATGCGTGTTGATATCAGAATATTTTTGACTAGCTTCCGCTGACGGTATTTATATATTCAGCGTCCTTTCTGGAATATTCCCAGCGATAATAACATCGAATACGAAGGATCGGGTGATCCTAAGTAATTAATCAGGTCGCGACGTGTTTGTTTACTACGCCGATAGCTCCCCCGATTATGTCATTGCCAAACGCGGCAGCCGTTCTAGCACGTTCGATCAGGGGCAGCGGTCGCCTTCGGCCTAGACTCATTGGCGTCGGTTGGACGCGAGCTACTATACGTTACGGCATTAATTGATATTTTGTCACAGAATTTTGAGAATACTGAGAACTGACATGTCCGATGGCGGCAGCACCATCGGGCCCATCAGCTGCTTCTGAATTGGTACTCGCAGTGTTGTGACATATGAAAACAAACAACAAAAGCAATTTTTTTCACTTAAAAAGGGGTTTGGTACCACAGAACATTTTAGATTTCTGGAAGCAACAGCTACTTCTAAATGTATCATAGAAGTATGTTAAAATGTATTTATAATTTTATATGTATTTAATCAATCGAAATTGCTGATCGCAGGTGAGCGAATTATAAATGCTAACCACATAATATTATGTGGAGTATTAAAAATGACGGTATAATGTGGGTAATATTTGCACTTTGTCTGCGAACCAGTGCAATTTCTGCAAAACCACATGAAATCAAAATACATTTAGAGAAAATTTAAAAATTATTAGTGCAGAATGCACGTGTAAAGCTAGATAAAGACCACGAAATATGTAATTATCCGATTTAAAATGACGAGAACAAACTTTCATATGTTTTGTTATTTGTTTTGCACTACGAATTGCATATTCCCATGCTTTTCGTCGATCCATATCCATTTCAACACTTGCTCTCGTCGTAATTTTAACTTTATTTTGGCCATGTTTCGGAAAATTATAAAACCCAATGCCTGTGTCTCGACCAGATCTTGAGAGTGACGTCAGAATATACAACAATTTGTACGACTTTTTCCCATTTTTATTCACATCAAATGATCAAACCACATGTAACTCAAGCATACAGTCACAATATAGTATCAAATCGGAAAGTTCATATTTTTCCCACCAGATGTCATGTCGCGCTTGTCAGTTGTCAATATTGTAGGATTTGAAAACATACCGTAGAGTCGCGAAATAGTGAACACACTATATAGTGAATTATGCAGTGTAATAAACACAAAATTAAATACATGGACTTCATACTACACTCCATATAGTGAACAATTAATGTCTGTCAATGCGTCAGCTTCGCTGATTGTCTCTTGAGCGACGCGCAGCTCAGTTGATCTCAATACATTCTTAGGGACTTTCTCTGTGTAGTGTAAGATGTATAAAGTTTTGTTATTTGTGTTATATAATAAAAATAACTGTAATTCATAATACCACCCCAAAGAAAACATTTCAAATTGAAATAAAAAGCCGAAATATTGGAAGCAGGTAGAGGAGTTATATTTTCATGGCAAGAATATGGGGTAGCTAAATCAAAAATAAGCTCAATAAAAAAGGATACAAATTACGAAAAATGTAGATTGCAATTTGTACAATTTAGTTATAATTCATTTGTATATATGTTTAAACTTATATCTTTGAATATATAATACAATATAAGAACGGCAACGTAATGTATTTAGATTAAATATTTCGAGAGAAGGTGCCATCTTTTCCTCCGTATACGAATTATTTCTGAGTTAGTTAGAAAAATACATAATAGGTGGATGTTGCATAGTGTTGCCACGTAGCTAGAACAACAAGATAAGATTTTAAAAACGTTTTTAAGTTTGTAAAACAAGTATACATGTACATTGAAGATTCAAAATATATTATCTGGTTATTATGAAACAATATTTTTGAATTATTGATTATTGAATACCTCTAACAAATACTATTTGGCAATGCTGTCAGCACGATTTATCGTAGTTCACAGTTTTGTGGTAGGAGTCACTAGCAATCTATAATAATTTTGTGAATAAAAAGAGACAGATATAGTATCTTGCTAGGCCATATGCGTTGCCGTTCTTATATGTATTAATATTCAAAGCTTATATCTACGAATGGAGTTTACCAGCTCTACTTATTCTTTTTGTACCCCCACCCTTATGATGGTAAGGCTGGCTAGTCTCAAATATTATTTATTACTCAGTTGATCAATCTTGTAAAAACGCTCATACCGAAACTATCGTACTAGTATAACATTAATTCATTCAATAAACATAATTAATAAATACACGTATTTATTATTTAAAACATAATATGGTCCTTCGAGAAATCACAACACCATGAAAGAAAAAACATTTAAATCGGCAGTATATAAATAGAACAGGCTCTTTATAAGAGGTCTTTAAAACAGAAAACAACAAGCACCAATTCATGGAGAAATGATTAAAAAAAGGCAAAAAAATTGCACCCAAAATTTTACGATAAAACTTCATTTCATGCTAGCAATGGATGGCTACAGATATTTAAAATTTAAAGTTATTGAACTCTAAAGTTGGAAGATTTAACATGGCGAGTATAGGGAAGCTCAAAAAATCATCGACATAATCGCCTCTAGAATCGCGAAAACCCATAAACTTTTGACTAAAAACTAGGTGAATATAAATGAGTCTGTTAAAAAAATATACATATTGTGACGTGCGCTCCTGAGAGAAAAGTATGCTTGCGCCGCTACTGATAGCATGTTCGCGAACAATGACGTAATCCCTTCGAAAGAATGTACCAGAGCGATGACGCGATCCCCGGCGACGCACCAGCTAGAGGTTAATTACGCCGTGACCTCATTCTTTTGTATACAGGTCATTGTCGCTTCAGAGGGTTCTAGAAGTACGAGGTGTGTTCAAGAACTATCGCGAATTTTGAATTTTCGCGGGTTACGTATATTCGAATTTCGATCTTTTTGTGGCTTTATGTTGGTACTCATGTCTCTCACTTATGTCGACAAGCTCGGCCATTTTGAATGTTCACTTACTTGTTGACAGCTGCTTTGCTTGCACGTGTTTTGGATCGTCTTCGTCGTAGAAATGAAATAACTTCTTTGATAAAAACATTTTATGACAATGACAAATTTTAAATTAATTATTTTTTTCTACGTTCCGTCGCCTTTAGATAAGCAAGATATTGTCTTGGTCAAAAAATTCATAGTCAGTTTTTAACGAATAAGCACAATAGGTAAAAATCGAAGACGATCCAAAACACGTGCAAGCAAAGCAGCTGTCAACAAGTAAGTGAACATTCAAAATGGCCGAGCTTGTCGACATAAGTGAGAGACATGAGTACCAACATAAAGCCACAAAAAGATCGAAATTCGAATATACGTAACCCGCGAAAATTCAAAATTCGCGATAGTTTTTGAACACACCTCGTATATAAGCTGTATAAATACCGGCCGAAAGAAAGCGGAGAGACAGTCTGATATATATAAGCAACGAGCGATGAACTTGGTGATATAAATATACAGTTTACCAATTGTTAACATAAATAAATGTAGTTATATAAATAAGTGTAGTGATATAAATATGGTATAGATAAATAATCGTAGTGTTTAAGCATTTAATAATATTCTTAGTGTTTATAATTATTTAATCATAGTGTTATAGTGTTTATTATCTTTTAATATTTAATCCTTAGTTAATTATCGTTTAATAAACGTATTCTTTTATTAATAATATTTGTCTATGTTTTACACTTCACCCATATAAATAAAAACGTTACAATATCTAGTTTCAAAAATATAACAAATTTAATTGGAAATTCATCAGATATTTTCAATCTCTGAAATTTTCACGTGCATTGTTGGTAACACTGTCGCCCACGTTTTGAGAAACATACACGATGATTTCTAACTTTCGGCATTTTTATTTATTTTATTAATCTCACGATTACAACCATTAGCTGTTCAATACCTAGCTTCAGGTTATGCGAAAGTTCATTATAATATTTTAATCCATTATAATTCGGATTATTTTTTGATTTATTTAAATTTATTTCTGGAACTATAAATGTTATTGTTACCACGAGTATTATATTGTATGTCATTATTGGTTGGGAAAGAACGTAATTGTTGTCTAATGTAAAGTACAATATTAAGAATATTTAGACAAGGTAATGTTAATAAATTTTCATTACCAAATTATATTTGCAGGATTACCTGAAACGAAGTCGAATCCTAACTGCAATTTTTTGTAACTTAATAACCAGGGACTAAGAACGAAATGAGAACGAAAACGAAATAACCAAATAAACCGAAATTTTTATAAGAACGAAAACGGAAACGAAAACGCAATATATTTTTTTCGTTCATGATTGAAAACGAAATAATTTATATCGGTTACCGGTTTTAACCGTTATTTTATTTAATATTTTATTTTATTTACAGCAAATATTTTACAGGCAAATATTATTGAATTTTCAGATATTTGATTTGCAAACATGCAGATTTTCAAAGTAGCTCTCCCGTAGCTAACCCTGTTACGTGTTAGGTTAAACGGTAACAGTATACTCGTAGTTTCATCTATTGAACACTGACGAAAATATTTAGGTGGGAACATTAAGAACGGAAACGAAATTTTTCGGTTTCGTTCGGATAAGAACTGAACGAAATATTTTTCGTTTTAGTCCCTGTTAAAAACCCTAATAACTGCTTGACTACCCCAAAAAAATTATATTGGGTAATATTTCAGGTGTGTGAAGTTAGCACATTTCTGAGAAGTATCTAAATAGCACTACATCTGTATATAAAAATTTATATGAAAAATACATTATTTCCATACGCGTGGTGCTGGCTTGTTGCACAGAAAAAGTTAAGTGTTATAACTTATGCTACATAAACAATAACGAAATGAATTTTACATTTATGAGAGGTACCTAAATAGTACTAAATCTATATACAAAAATTAATTTGAAATGCGGATAATTTTAACATGCGTGGTGCTCGCTTCATGCACAGAAAAAGTAAAGTGTTATAATTTGTGCTATATAAACAATAACAACATAAATTGTATATTTATGAGAGGTACCTAAAAAGTACTAAATCTGTATACAAAAATTAATTTGAAATGCGGATAATTTTAACATGCGTGGTGCTAGCTTCACGCACAGAAAAAGTTAAGTGTTATAGTTTGTGCTATATAAACAATAATAAATTTTATATTTATTAGAGGTACCTTAATAGTACTAAATCTGTATACAAAAAATAATTTGAAATGCGGATAATTTTAACATGCGTGGTGCTAGCTTCACGCACAAAAAAAGTAAAGTGTTATAATTTGTGCTGTATAAGCAATTACAACATAAATTTTATATTTATGAGAGGTACCTAAAAAGTATTAAATCCCTATATAAAAATAAAATTCGAAAACGTTTTACTTTGAGAAAGTAAAACGTAATAACTTATTTAATATAAAAAATAGCATAATATTCACATGGGTACTAATTAGTACTATTTAGGTACTAAAGTTCAGTAACAAAAAATTCTTTTTAAATAAATACTTTGGTGCTAGCGTGAATTTGGCACCAATAATATTTAATTTGCAATAACTTATTTACCATAAACATTTTGGAAACATTTTTTTGGGTATCTAAAGGTACCAATTGGGTACTAAATTTCGTATAATTATTTTTTTGAATTTTTTATGTTGTGGTGCTAGCGTGAAGTTGGCACCAAAATAATTAAACAATGAATAACTCCTACGCAGAGCAAAAAACAAAAGTTTTTTTGTGGGTACTAATTGGTACAAATTGGTACTAAATCGTAGTAACAATTTAAAAATTAGTATGCTATACCTTGGTGCCAGCTTCACGCACCTTAATACAGGGTGGGGCAGAAAAACCTATCCGATTTCAAATCCCTTTTTCTCAAAAGAGGGAGCAGGTAGAGTAGTGGGGTAAAAACCGTTAGAAAGCCGGTTTTATGCCATTTGTCAGTAGTCAACATGCCTTGGTCTGGTGAACATCGTGCTTTTGTTATTGAGCGGTTTATCGAATGCGGCGGTTCGATAATTGCTACACAACGTGCTTTTCGAATTCATTTCGGACTCGGGCGTCATGATCCTGTTCCACATCACGCTACGATTAAAGTGTGGGTGTCAAATTTTAGACAGACGAGTTCAGCATTGAAAAAGAAGTCGCCTGGACGTCCCAGGACAGCAACAGGACCTGAAAACGTGGCCAATGTGAGAGCCGCGATTGAGCGCTATTGTTTCATGCTGGAAAATTTTCTTAGACCCAAAATGGAAGAAAATGGCGTGGAAAATGTGTGGTTTCAACAGGATGGGGCAACCGCCCACACATCGCGACGATCAATGGACATTCTCAGGGAACTGTTTCCCGGTCGCCTCATTTCCCTGAGAGGTGATCTTGGCTGGCCGCCGCGCTCACCGGATCTCACTCCATGTGACTTCTTCCTTTGGGGTTACCTCAAATCGAAGGTTTACCAGCATCGACCAAGGACCCTTCTTGCTTTACGAAGGGAAATTGCTCGGGCAATTGAAGAAATTCCTGTGGAAATGACGGTGAAAGTCATGGAAAGCTACCGCGAGCGCCTAAATCAGTGTATCCGCTCCCAAGGACGACATTTGAGTGATGTGCTTTTCAAAACTTAAATTTAAAAATGGCATAAAATTTGCGATATGTTAATAAAAATTTTTTTTGACAAGTTGAGTGGTTTTAATTTTATAACGTTTTGAAATCGGATAGGTTTTTCTGCCCCACCCTGTATTTAGCATAGTAGAATGTTTTGGCGGTATTGACATCTGTTAATAAATGTACACGTTTTATTAGATTGCATAATGAAACTAAAATTCGGCAGACTTTATCCACACGAAAATCCCAATTTACATTCTCATTTAGATGAAGTCCCAGGACTTTCGTTGCAATGAGCGGGTATTACAAAGAACTATAGTCAATTTTTTTGACTCTGTCGGGTACAGTAATAAAACTATAAATGAACTATAAATATCGCAATTATGATAAAGCGGCATATCCTTTACTTTCTGCAGTATAATTCTGTTTGGCATCGGCCCATATTTTTGAGCCGCTCTATTCATGCATTGAATCAAACGTCGACCAGGTATGTATAGGAAAATAGCCTTACAGTCCTTTAACATAAATGAATAGAGCGGCTCAAAAATATGGGCCGATGCCAAACAGTATTATACTACAGAAAGTGAAGAATATGTCGCTTTATCATAATTGCGATATTTATAGATCATTTATATTTTTATTACTGTACCCGACAGAGTCAAAAAAATTGACTATAGTATACGTCAGATCGTTTAACATTAGAAAATTTCATAATCAGTGACATCTATATTTTGGGTCAAATTTAGATTTGCAAGCCAGTTGGATAAACCATCGACAATATTATAGATTTCAGAGGGGGTTTCATCTTGATTGCTCTGTGAAATAATTACACTAATATCATCAGCATATGCTAAAGTAAACGTATAAATGTAAATTTACACATAATAATTATCTTAAATCGAGGAGTTATTTGCATCTCGGCATATTATCCATTTTCTGGGTGTGTCGTGTTAATCTGCTTCCATATATAGATTTGGTTAACTACGCGGTATATCTGCACCGTGAGGACTTCACCTCACGGTAAAGAGAGCACGACAGGAATAATTTTTGAGCTATTTGAAAAGTAGAAATAGTTTTTAGTTAAACGTCGATCGAATTACAACCGGACACTTAACGCAAGCCTAACAAAATAAAATGGTTAATATTTATACTTGTTTGTACAAGTGTAAATGAACTTTTTATTTGTTTTCAAAATGCATGTTTAAAAACCAGTCTTGTGTATTTGTTTCAATTTACAAACATATATTTCTGTCAATATGCATATTTTCGCAAGAAGCCACACACAAAAGCTAGAAAATATTGCTGTTGACTTTTTTTTTCATGGCATCCTGCGTTTAGAAGGTCAATTTTTTACTCAATCCGTTTGGATTCTATTTTCAGTGTGATAGTGTGAAACCATAGTAAATAACCTTCGCACACTTTTCGAGACTATTGGCATCATATGGTGTTGCAACTGAAATTTGTTTTAAAATGGTCATGCTGTTAGATTGGACAAGCATGCAAACTGAATTGTTCTTGCATTATAATGGAATGATAGCGTCCTTACTATGATGGTTATCTATTTTTAGAAGGCATATACAGGGTGATTCATCGGTCTGTCCTCTCTTTATAACTCTTTTATTTTAAGTCAAATGGAAAAACTCTTCAAATATAATTTATATAATATATTATTGTCTATCTACGTACTATATGCATTTGTATACAGGGTGCTCCGTTGAAGCGCAACAATATATAACTTTATATTTCTTAATGGAACAGCCTATATGTATTTATTTATTTTGATAGTAAATTAGATTCCCTTTAAAAAAGTATTAAGAAATAAGGGGTCTAAAATTATAAATTAAGAAGTTATTTACGTTCATAAAAAATAGTAGTTCATAGTGGGAAAAAACTATAATTTAATACAAAATTTTGATTCTTTTTTATTAATACTTATTTTAAACATCAACATCAACGATGATAAACTAAGAGTATTGCTTGTTTAAATTCGAAACAATTGATCAAATTATCCATAGCTTACTGTGTTAATAATAACATGATACAAAAATATCATTCAACGAATAAAGGTAAATAACTTCTTAATTTATAATTTTAGACCCCTTATTACTTAATACTTTTTTAAAAGAAATCTAATTTACTATCAAAATAAATAAATACATATAGGCTGTTCCATTAAGAAATATAAAGTTACATATTGTTGCGCTTCAACGGAGCACGCTGTATACAAGTGCATATAGTACGTAGATAGACAATATTATATCATATAAATTTTATCTGAAGAGTTTTTCTATCTGACTTAAAATAAAAGAGTTATAAAGAGAGGACAGACCGATGAATCACCCTGTATTTTCTTAATGATAGATAATCTCAGACAGACGACCTTCGATTTTCACGAATTTATAGAGATGGATTTTCCGAAAATCCAGGAACTCGTAGCAATTTTTTTAGCTAAGCAATATATAGAAGTCATACCTTAATATGAATACTCGTATATGTTTTTGTTATCTTTTTACATACGTAGTTTATTAATTTTTTATCGTTTAAGTTTAGTTAATTTATACCGTGTGTAACACGAAAAGCGAGCCATAGGCGTTTAACATGAGAAAACAGTTTTTCCTAGCATAAAATTGGGCTGTTAATTTTAGACAATAATAAACATCGTAGAGAATTAAATTCTGCATATAATTCAATAATCATAATTTATATTTTTCATTTGTAAAAAAAAAACACCACCCTAATGATGCCTAAGTCACTGTATTCTCTTGACATGATTCCCTGCGAGTTTTTCCTGATCATAGAGGAGATAACGGCAAAATCACAGAAGGAGCTGAGGGTTTTTTTTCTTAATACACCCTTTTACTTTATGTTCTGCATATTTAAACATACATAACATAAACTAAAATATTAGATTATTATAAGTTCTGATTTTTTTTTAATAATTTATATTTTTACCTCTCGCTAAAAGAGGTATTGGATTCACGCTAAAAATCGCAAATCCAGATTTTAGCGAATAAGCATGTTTTAAGATCCTACAACGTAAGTGGATGTTGGAAGGACTATTTCTAAAAAATCTGATGTGACCAACACAGTACCTCCCGCCATTTACCTATGTATATAATTTTTATATTACTTTATAAATTTATTCATACAATATATAGAAAAAGTATTAAAGCAAACTTGTAGAAAATGGAATAATCTTTAATTTTTATAATAACAAATTGAGAAAAAAATACATTTAAAGGTATTTTTTGAGGAAAAACTATCTTGAGCTTCAGGTAAACTGCCATTTCCGGTTATCCGATTGCCACCAAAATCTAATCAGATATTTCCATATTAGAATAAGGTAGAAATACATGGTTTCAAAACTTTCTGAATGATAGTATTTAAGTTAGAGCGTAAACAGGATCCACACATACATACATAAACACAGACATCATCGTGAAAATGTTAAAATTGGATTGTAGGGACCTTAAAACATGGTCATTTACCAAAATCTCGATATGCGTTTTTTAGCACGATCCCTATACCTCCCTTACCAAGGGTAGCGGGAGGTAAAAACTATAGGACTTAAAATCTGTTTAAATACGTATTTCTCAATCAGGCATTAATGGGAAGAGTTGAAAAGGTTTTGGTAACAATTGGACAACCGGAAGTAGCAGATTCTTAAAAAAATTCTTCTGAGTATTATTTTTGAAAATTTTTGTTCTTGCAAATATTAAAGAACATTAAATTCTCTATCTGAAACATTTAAATATTTTATTATATCTTCTATAGATTTAGAGATAAGAAATATAATATATAATAATCTTTGTAATAAATCTCACAGCCCAAATAATACAATGAAAACTAATTGAAAAATTAAAATGTTTGTAATTAAATGTCAATGTCAAAAATCGTTTTTCTGAGAAGTACATACATATACTCGTATTCTTATTGTATTAATATTTAAATATTTAAAATTATAGGTATAATACATAACCCTTCAGAAATACTGGCAATCCCGACAATGAATTGGAACAATCTTCTTCATAGAATGAATTTTAAAATTAAAAAAATTAAATATAAAGAATAGGTAGAATTTTTTTGGTGTAGAGTGTAGGTATACAAGAAATGTGAAATACAATACTTATGTAACCTAAAATGAAAGTGGCGAGAGGTATTGTGCTGGCCACAACAGATATTTTTTTTTATTGCTTTTGTATAAAATTGTGATACTAAATTATTTTGATAGAAAAGTACTAGTAAATATCGTAATGAATGTTTTCTACGTTATTCATCTCAATTCTGTAAGAAAGTTATTCTCTAACAACATTGCTTAAAATTTTAACCAAGTGAAACAAAATTAAAAAGCCAGTAATTTTCTTTTTCATTCAGTGTTCGCGATTATTATTGGTTATTTGCTGTAGCTGTAGCAATGTTGTTAAGAGTTAGTAACTACATATGTTACAGAATTTATTTAAATGTTTAGCACACAATTTTTGTAAAAAAAATTACATCGGTAATTTACCAAAAATAAATTATGGTAATTTTACATCTCTGTCTGGTACGAAAACAAAATATTTATGTGAAAAAAAGGGAACCGATGCAACGCTACTCTAAAAAGAACTTAAATAAATCTACTAACATTACAAGAGTATTAAATATTTTGTGAGAATAACATTTCATCAAAAACGTCTAGACTCATATAAATAGTAGGTATGCACAATTTCAGTAGTACAATACGTAAAAATAAATATTCTATAAATACGTACCTTCGTACCTATCATACCTTCCACCGTATACTTCTGCTAGAATTTACTGGCTATAACAATTTTATATTATTTTGCGGTTATTCAAAGTGACGATATCACAATAGAAGTTAACCTTTGAACCTTGATTTTTTTCAATAAACCACTTTTGTATACATACTGTAAATACAACATTCGAAGAATAAAATATAGTAATTGTTGAACTTATTTATTTTATACATTTGTTTCCGAATAAACATTATTATAATTACAAAAGATGTTTTAAAGTGTGAAAATAATTGCCATATAGTTCACCTTTTTCTTTGACAAGGTTGACAAAAAACAATCGGATAACAACTCTTTCGTTAACTATATTAGTTCTGTGCATATGTAGTAATTATGTACACAAGTGTGTGTACGTTTCTGTCAGGTAAATTGTTTGTAACTTCATAAAAGCAAACATTTCATGTTTCACGGCTAGTTCTGTAAATACAGAACGCTGCTGTGGACAATGTGTGTTGTTATCATAAATCATTAGCTGTTTTATAATTAGCATTTAAAATGTGAATGCATATGGTGGAAATTATTCTCATTGTAAAACATTACCACTAGAGAAAGAAAAGAATCAATGGCCTTGTCATTGAGAATTTATTACCTTTTGACATATTTGAACCTATAATATGTTATATAACCAGTTGCCAAACTAGAAAATTATTTTCAATTTACAAATGGCCCAAAAGTGATTCCTCCTTAACTCAATATTTTCCTCCATCCTCTTTTGCGATGAAAATGTCCACTCTAACATAATATTTAAAATTTAATGATGTTTTACAATAATTTGAATATTTAAATATATCTACCAGTATTAGTAATATACGAGTAATAATTTCTAATAATTACAGTCGGATTCTGAAATTTGTATTACATAATAGGGATGCAACGATACTGGATTCTGTCGATACGATACCAATACCGATATTTCTTGAAAAGGTAAATATACATATTTACTTGTGAAATCAAAGTTACTTTTGACTAAACACAAATTCTGACCTTTGGAAAGTTAGTAAATAAAATTAACATTTAAAAAATGTGCCGTGTGCCTGCGTGTCTGGTCGCGAATCTGGGGACCCGGGTTCGATCCCGACCGACGCCAAAAATTACTTCTAATTTTAATGGCACTAAATTGACCCCTGTGGTGCACTCTCCACGCCAGCATTGAGTGCCTGTGAGATGACGCCTGGTAAGCGCCCGCATGCTACAAATACTTCATCATTACCGATATCTCAGTAGAAATCAGACTGACACACCCAGCAATGGGTAATATGCCGTGATGATATATTTATTTTATTTAAAAAATATATCATCCTCAAATTGTGCGGAGACAAGCGACTTCGCAAGTCTGTCTAAATAAGACCTACCGCAATACGTTTGCGCTTCTCTTTTCAAATTTGGGTAAGAACTTCATAGCGCCAGAATATCAACGGATCTGCTTGTACAAGGTTTGCCTTCTATATATGGGGATTAGAGAACAAAAACGAATATTTATCATCGAAAATGGCTTTATTGTTTTTCAAAATTATCTCTATGCAAATCAATACACTTTTACATGCGTGTGAACCAATTTTCGAAGAACTTTTTCCACTCCGATTGAGGTATCTCCGAAACATGCATTTTGAATGCGTCAACCGCTTCTTCGTGTGTCGAAAAACGTTGACCTCCCAATTTGTTTTTGATGTTCGGGAATAAGAAGGCATTTGGTGCCAAATCAGGACTATACGACGAATGACTCATCAAATCGAGCCGATGTATGAGCGCTCGCATTGTCATGATGGAGAATGATCCCTCTTTGCCGGCTGGTTTTCCTTATTTCTCCGAAGACTTGTGGCAAACAAAATGGTTGTGTACCATTCAGAATTGATCGTTCTACGGTACACCAATGGTATGGTTGAGACATAGTTTTTCCGAAAAAAACAGGCGACCATTTGCTTCGAAGTGCTTCGAGCACGAACGATTTTTGTTGGGTTTGGCTCGCCTTAGAAGACTCATACAGATGACTGCTGTTTACTTTCGGGCTCATACGCATAGGTCACGATGTCATACACATGTTTTGAAGCACTGCGATAATTTTTTTTGAGCATTTCTTGCAACCAATTGACACGAGCTTGTTTTTGAGCGATTGTCAAATTATGTGGGATCCAAGGCGAACAAATCTTTTTTACGGCCAAGTGTTCATGCAATATTGAGTGTATGCTGGTCCCACTAATGTCCAAGGATACCTAAATCTCACGATAAGTCACTTGACGATCTTGCAGTATCAGTTCACACACCGCAATCACCGCATCCAATGTTTTTCGTAACAACAACCGATTTTGGACGACCTTCACGAAATTCGTCCTTGAGCGAACTACGGTAAACACTGGTCCTTGATGGTGCTTCATCGCCAAAAATCGAATTAAGTTCATCAATGTACTGTTGTTGAGTTGATCCACGTCGAAAGTTGTAAAAAATAATCGCACAAAAATGTTCACGATTTAATACCATTTTTGGCCAATATGAATTTTTAAAGTTCTTGTAAACAACACAAACAGCGATCGTACGTCAGAATGTTCTGAGTACGTATACCGTAAAAATGTCGAACTTTACGATAGAGACGTCAGTTGCTAGATGGCAGGACTAGGGTGCCCAATCCCAAAATATAAAAGACAACCCTCGTATTGAAACATTAGGGGCTTTCAGATATCTCTCGACTTTTTTGTGGAAATCAGGGGTCAGACGCTGGAGGGTTGGTCGAATGAAACGAAATACTGGGAAACATGTATCGAAAAATAAATATCTCCGATCCTGATATATCGGCTAAAAGACAATATCGCCGATATGTCGGTATCGATTGCATCCCTCTGTATTTTAGTGGGCTCTAGACGCTGGATTGGCTGCTACGATGCAAGATTCAATGAAGCCATTAAGCGCATAATTATATATTTATTTCATTTCTAAATTTTAGGCGAGAAACTAGTACTCGAGAGTACTTAATCTATGTACGTCACGTACATACTTAATCTATAGATAGTTAATATAATAATTATTTATTGTTTATTGTAACTTTGTGGTCATAATTTTCTGTGATTCTTTATTTCCTCCATTCCAATTTATAAAAGGTGGCAACCCCGGTGGTGCTCTCTCCAAGACAATTTTGAGACTAAAAAAAATAAATTTAAAATTCTTAACTGTAGCTCTGGCATTGTCAGAGATGATGAAACTTATGCAGGGTTATGGCGGTTAAGGGTGAACATAGGAATTTAACTGGGATTTTTGTTTTATTAAATTTTATGTTCTCCTATTCATTTTAAGACTGGTTTATGTAAGCTGTAAACTTATGCATTTACCTTAGCATGAGCTTTAACTTTACATTCAACTTTACATTACGTTGTCCGATACATGTATACTTCTTAGGGTAAACCTGTGGGTAAACCAATAAGAGCAGGCCGGTATTGTCATTTTTTCTAACAGCGCCATGTCATTTTTACCATAAATGTATCTGTATTAGTTGAACATTTTTTTTAATGACACTTATTTTTAGTTAGTACAATGCATAGGCGTAGCCGATGGGGAGAAGGGGGGTCAGTTGCCCCCCCCCCCCTAGAAATGGACTAAAAGAATTATGTGTAACATTTTAGTATAAAACCAAAAACTACAGTCAACTAAAATAAATAAGAGTTTTTTCGCAAATAATATATCATAATTTTCGTAGTGGGTAATCTCCCACATAGTAGTGTAACATTATTTTTGACTATTTAACGTACGCCCAAGCCCAATGAATTTTAAATGCCTCCATAATTATATCTCGCACTGTACTTTGCACGATCTTAACTGCAGCACAGTAATGAGCTCCGTATACTAGGCCTGCGATGCTGCGAAAAAACGTCGATGTGATCGATCTGATCGATCGATATCAGAATGATCACAGACAACATTAAGTCGATCGATCGTTCTGATTGTTACATATCACAAATGATCGATTTTGATTAAGGATAAAAAAATCGGATGTGGCCAGCACATTACCTTCCGTCAATCCTGTGTATTATGTATAAATTCCATACATAAATTTTCTTGCAAAAGATCCAATATTTCCAGTAAAATTATTTCATAAACAAACTATGCAAATTGCACTTGACACTGGCATCTTCTTTTTCTTTAGCTTTTTCCATTCGTTAGGGGTCGCTATTTTTTATTTTCTTTTTTCACTCATTTCTGTTTTGCGTGTCGTCCTCATCCAGTTCCTTTTCTCTCAAGTCTTCCGCAATACAGTGCTTCCATCTTTCTCTGTTTCTTCTACCTACCAGACAGACGCACACACACATACAGACATCATCGTAAAAATAGTAAATTCGTATTCATTAGAAACTCATTATCGAATTTTTTGACCAGACAGGTGACGGAAGGTAAAAACGATCATAAATTTTGAAGATCGAACAGCCTTACTCCGTCCGTACCATATTTCAACACCCCCCCCCCCCCCCCCCCCAACACTAATCCTGGTTACGCCCCTGATACAATGATACAATGTGACAGAACTATTCAAAAGGTGATTTCGAGCGACAATCGTTCACTTTCGGTATGTTGCGTTCACACATTCGGCCGCTATGAACAGCTTACCCGATATATGTTTGGATCAGTGATCACAGCTGGACGAGTTTGCAAGCTCGAAATCGCCTAATTATAACAAACGTCAAACTGACGGTCGTAAATATCTCCAAAATCAAGCTATCGCATATACGAACATATTCTCTTCTTATTGGTCGGCATTAGCATTGTGAATAAAAAGTGAGAAATTTCCATATTCTAGGGTTACGGTATAATGCTAAGGTTAAGGTTACAGCTACATATATCGTAGCATGCATTAGTCCATACTGGAATTATTCATGCTAAAGCATAATACTAATGCTAAGGTAAATTCTGAAGGTTACAGCTTACATAAGAGCAGCCTTTACGCCAAAACTTGGAGTGCAAAGTTTTTCAGAATTAAGAGTTGCATATAATGTTTATATATTGATCAATTTTTTTTGTTCAAATATATTATTGAATTTGCATAATTAAAAGTTATTGTTGATATGTCAATGTAGTGCGATTGTTAAAAAAATAAGGAGAAATCTATTTTCTAATATGCGAAATTCTATTATTGTTGGGCGACAAATTTCAGAAAACTTAAGTATTCCTAAGGAACGACGAAAAACAATTTTGAAGTTTAAAAATACCCGAAATATTAAGACATACGTTAAAACTGGATATTTTAGATAATTACGAGCACTTATTATAAATCTCCGAGCTTCTTTCCCAAATTTGCTTGTCAAATGGGCAAATGCGATTTTTAAACCGATCTTTAAAGATACTTTGCTAAGAAGTATGAAAAAAACTGAGATGGATTCTACAAGATAAAATGAATCATTATAAAACAATCCAAACTGATAATTTTTTCATCTAGGCGGTGGAAAAGTTACTTCCCACACAAAAACCAAAAGCAAGGCCGATTTTTATGGGCAAAAGAATACGAATATTGTGACTCTTATTTGTATTAGCAGCGAGCACACACACGACTCGAGCGACCTAGAAGTGCTTTCAATCAGCTGATTTGTGTGCGCATGTCACTATGATAACAACAGTATCACTTTGACAAAAACTATGTTTTGACTTGGTTTAATTTTTAACTGTTAAATAGTTATTATTTTTAATTCCATGTGTTTTACTGAATGAAAATTGTAAAATTATAACTTTTTAACCGTTCAAAATAAAAATAATTCAAAACATTGTTTTTTACCTTCCGTCACCTCTAGGTAAGGAAGGTATTGTCTTTGGTCAAAAAATTCGGTGGTGAGTTTTCATTGAATAAGCACGTTTTAGGGTCTTTACAATACGATTTTACTATTTTTACGATGATGTCTGTATGTGTGTGTGTGTTCGTGTGTGCGTGTGTGTGTGTGTGTGTGTGTGTGTGTGTATGTATGTATGTGTGTGTGTGTGGACGCTTTTTCGGGCACGATATCTCCAATACTAGAATTCCAAAAATTACAATTCTTGCGTATTCCTCTTCCTTACAACCATATGCAGACCTGTTTAGATTTTGGTTATAATTGGTCAACCGGAAGTACCCTCATTTATAAAATCAGTTAAATGTTATTATAACTTAAAGAATATATTATTGTCTATACGATTTGATTGCATTTTATATTTGATATTCAACAGATATAGAGTTAAAGAAGAATAACGATAATAAATTTTATATAAACTATGCTAACTTAACCATGGAAACTGCTAATATATTCAGGTAATTCAAATTGACAGATGTCAGTATCAATAAAATGTAAATCAATGAAAGAATAAGGGAAGTAACTCTAGTGTTGGAAGTTTCTAGATATAAAAGAGATGAATACATTGGTTTGAACATGTCATGAGGAGAGATGAATATATTAATAGAAGGTGGAAGAAACATAGGAAGACCAAATATAAGATGAAAAGACTGTATTATAGAAGACTTGAGAGAAAAGGAACTGAATGAGGACGACACGCAAAACAAAAATGAGTAGAAGAAGAAATAGCGACCCCCTAACGTATGGGAAAAACTAAAGAAGAAGAAGTAGATGTCAGTGTCAAGTGCAATTTGCATAGTTTGTTAATGAAATGACTTTACTGGAAATATAGGATCTTTTGCAAGAAAATTTATGTATGGGGCGCGTGCAGTAACAAGACTTTGATCCGTGTCAACATGACAGCAATTAATTATGTCCATAACTGACAAGTGTTATAATTTTTCAATCAAAATTTCATAATTTTCTTATTTCATTTCAATTTATAATCTTTTGCAAGAAAATTTATGTATGGAATTTGTACATAATACACAGGATTGACGGAAGGTATTGTGCTGGCCACATCAGATTTTTGTCAAAGTGACATTGTTGTTGTCAAAGTGATATGCGCACACAAATCAGCTGATTCCAAGCTAATATAATAAATTCTGAAAAATATTTTTTCTGCACACATTTCTTTGGTCCAATTCATGTACGAGTGGGCTCGTATAACGACCTAATTTTATAATATAATAAGTAGACGTGTGTAAAGAAATACTCGTATGCATACAAGGATTCTAGAGATTTGCAGTGGGTACGATGCATCACCTTTCAGTTCCGGGACAACTGCTTTTTATTCACTGACCTATAACAGATTTAAATGATTATAACGAATAAAAAAAATGCCGCAATGTAATGAATCATTGTAAATGTAGCATCTTTTTAAAGTTCGGAAATACCGCGTTATATCGAATCAGCTTTATAAACTGGGCCTTACTGTATTTGAATTTTATGAGTATAAACTCAACAATGTACACAGTTATTAAATGGATGGGCGACACTTTGAAAGCACTTCAAACGTACTATTCATACAAAAACTGTTGACTAATTTGTATTATATAAAAAAATTGTAAAAAAAGGAAAAACTACAAATCTTGTATTATATTATACTATTATATTCCTTAAATGACAAAAAAAAAACATATATCATATATTATAAGTGATCAGGGATGGCAAAAGGGTGCATATTCAACGCTCGAATATTTAAAATCAGAACACTCAAAGCCAGAATATTAAAGACCAGAATATATTTGCACAGAATCATTCAAATCCCAAATATTCAAAAACAGAATCGCGCATTGCACGAAAGCGTATTTAACCTAACCAAACCCACCCAAACCTAATCTAACCTAAACTGAATTCCGCTTGGCCACGCCCACGTATTCGATTTTTTAATGATTCGGGCGAAGCGTTTTCTGACGATGCGCGATTCTGTTTTTGAATATTCGGGATTTGAATGATTCTGTGCATGCATATTCTGGCATTGAATATTCGGGCGTTGAAGACATTCCCATGGCAAAATACATGTATAAAAGTTTTTATATATCACATGTATAGAAAAACCTGTATAAAATATGTTATTATACCCGTATAATACATAATATGTATTATACATTTCATACTGTATGAAACGTACTATCCCTTTTGAACAGTATAAAAATATTTGGTATTGATTATTATTATAACATGCCAAACACGTATATTTTATTTTTATACAGTATTATACGTATGTATAATTATGTACTGTAAAAATTGTATGTTAAGTATGTACGGTATTATACGTACGTAATATACTCTTTTATACATTATATTTTATATACTGCAATCCCTGTATGTGATACACTGTCTCATAACATATATTATACATGAGAATGCAATATTTAACCACGTGAAATTTTGAATTATCATTACTTTGTCATGGACACAAAGAAAGCAAATACCAAAATTATTCACTTTACTTTAAAATGTAAGTATTTTATTTTACAATTCTAATGTTTTGGTCGGAACGATTGTACAATAAAGTAAAGGTATATATATTTATAGAAAGAGAGCTACATATTTAACTGGCAGCTGAAATTGACTGAAGTCTCTTTTATTTTAAAGACAGTAACTGCATGGATCTAAATTTAGTATCTGGTTTCAAACTATTAGTTTAAACTATCTTTAAGATAAGAAAGTATAACATTTTTATTGTTACTCTTATATATGCATTAATTAGTGTAGCTAAATGGAAAACTCTTGTGAAAGTATACTTTTATTTTCGTGTTCGAGTTAATGTGTTAATTTACAATTACCTTTATTTTTTGCTCTTATTTGTGTAAGTATTACTTATCTGTTGAATATGAACTATTTTCCAGTAATTAAACATAAATAACATAATAATTGTAGTGCTGGAGTACCTTGTATTTTTATGAAGTTTTTAATTTAAGAACTATACTTCATATTTCACGTAACAAAATAGTAAATGGCGCATGAAATCTGACCGTTTTTACACGTATTAAATAAATAATTTAAATTCGTGAAACCAAACTTTGTCAATAATAAATATTTTTATCCGTAAAAATGTATAAGAATGAATATTAAAAATTACAACAAAACATGGTTAAACATCACTAAATTCTGTAGATTTTATTTGATAATTTACAACTAACAAGTGATTTTTTTCGTTTTTGTGAAATAGGTTTGCATTCTGACCAATCAAAAGGCATAATTTATATCCCTATCTAAACCAACGCTATTTTCTTACGTGAAATGAAGTATAGGGTTCGCCTTATAAAGGTGAATAAATTATTTTTGGTGATATTTTGTTATTTGAGATTGGTATGACTGCAATAAGTCAATAAGTACAATAAATATTTAGGCAACGGTCAGGATAAAAATCACAAATCACTGTCACCAACCTAATAACTCTACTCTCAAATATATATTTTTACCTCTCGCTAAGAGAGGTATTGGATTCATGCTAAAAATCGCATATCCAGATTTTATTGAATAAGCACGTTTTAAGGTCCCTACAATCCGATTTTAACATTTTTACGATGATGTCTGTGTGTGTGTGTGTGTGTGTGTGTGTGTGTGGATGTGTGTGTGTGGGATGTTGGAAGGACGGTTACTCAAAAACTATAAGACTTAAAATTTGTTTAACAACGTATTTCCCAATCGGACATTCATGGGAAGATCTGAAAAGGTTTTGGTAATAATTGGACAACCGGAAGTAGAAGATTCTTGAAAAAAAAACCTTCTAAATATTATTTTTTGAAAATTTTTCGTGGTAATATTAAAGAAAATTAAATTCTCTATCTGATACATTTAAATATTTTATTATATATTCCATAGATTTAGAGATAAAAGAAGTATAATATATAAAATAATCTGTTGTAATAAATTTGACAGCCGAAAGAATGCCATGAAAAATAGTTGATAATTTAAATTATTTGTAACTGACAGATAAATGTCAGTGTCAGAAATAATGAGTAATGAATTAAAAATGTACTTGGAGAATCCCTTAGTTCTTGATCTGTGACTATTATGGAGATGACAAGTCTAGGTTGAAGGACTTAAATTTGTTTCAAACATTATGGGACAATGTACACCAGTACTATAGACTAGAGTAACTTTGAATTGCGAAAAAGCTATCAAATTCTTCTCAAGTAAGTTGTAAATATTGACAAAATTACACATCGATATAAGAATAATCGGAGTGCAATCTATCCGTCACTTTATTAAAGGGAATTAGTGTTATTTAGATATAACATGTATGAAAAAATAAAATGTAAAAGAAGATATGTAAGAATAGATGCACAATCCATATATACATTTTAGACCGCCCAAAATTAATGTTTTTACTAGAAGAATATGAAGAGAAAGTAAACAACGTTGTTCGAATTGAAAATTGTTGTTAGCAGCCTAATATTTATATATAGTTCTCTACTTTGTTATTTATTGTAACATAATTTATGGTAAAATATCTTCATGTTGAGACATGCTATTATTGAATAACAAAGAAGTTTATACGTCATAGATTTATATGAATATATTATTTGTATTTATAAAAATATTCTTTGCTTTATGCATACAGCCAGGTAAAATATACGGCGAGAGGTTATGTGCTGGCCACATCAGATTTTTTTAAATTATACAGGGAATTTATTTTTACACGCAACATAACATTAGTCACATGGTTACACACAACTGTCAAAAAATGACAGCTGTGTAATAAATGTCCATTTTAAAATGCAACATACAAAATTTGTAGTTATGTACTATCAATACAAATTAATTTCTAAAAAAACAGCCTATACAAGACTAACAAAAAATCAAAACTTTAATGTAGCACTGCGTAGTAAAATTTGGCTTACAAAAATTCATAATTTTAATTTAATAAATATTCAAAAATACCGCATTTACACTAAGGTAATATCCTAGTCAGTCGTGGAAAACATTGACACCATTTGTGATGTGTTCTGGAGGTATCTCCTGTGCTGCAATACTACTTATACAACGACAATAATAAATAATTTCCTATTTCTAGATTAGGTATTCCGAGAATATCTCTTAATCCTGTGTTAAAATGACGTTTATGGAGAGTTTATTCTAGAGTTAAGTCTTATTCCGTGTTTATTATTATACATTTATGGAATAAACTTGTAATAAACTACATCTGTGTTAAAAAGAGGCTGTTCTGAATTTTACCCTTCTTTATAATTTCCGCTGATAATGTTGCAATTTGAAATGGACATTTATTACATCGCTGTCATTTTTTAACAGTAGTATGTAACCATTATCGAAATCAGTGTACACAGCAGATTGACACACCCAGCAATGGGTGTAATATAAGAAGTTCACTGGATTCGAACCCACGACCTTTCACATAAAACAAAAACATTCCAATCGTGCTACGAGCCTCTTTTGTCAAAGCTTTCTTTTACAAATGTTAATAATATTACTTTAAATTTGTTGTAATACTTTTTAATTTTTTTAATTATTCCTTATTAATTTTAAACAATTTATTATTAAAATAATATAATGGATGCTCACGAACATGTGTACAACGTTTTATAAAAATCAGTTTTAAGGTTTACTGGGAAGCAAATATTCTAATTTCCCATGTTAAATAAATGCCAATGTAACAGATTTCAAGCACCACCCGGTGGGGAATACCTTTTTTCAAATATTTCTGAAATTCCCTGAATAATTCATTCATTGATCCTGTAATATCTGCAGCACATAATATATCTATTTGTGTAAACAGTAAACCGTATTTTTCGAGAGATATTTTTTAAATTTAACGATTATCTTTATAAACTCCATAAAATTTGTAAACTACTTTACTTTTTGTTGGCAAACTTCTTGCAACTTTAACAAAAAAAAACTGTTAAATTGTAAAAAAAAAATTCAATCAAAACATGTTATTGATGACCTTGACCTAATTGCAGATGCCTTGAAACTCTCAAAATATGAAATATAGTTAAAAAAAAATATGATTTTTGATTACCATAATAATATCGTTATTTGCAGGAAATTCTCAATATAAATTATTTCAATTAATATCAGACCTGAAAATTCTATTTTTAAACCAGCTAATATAAAATTCATTATGTATTTGATATTGAACCTCCGAAGTTTTTGGCCATATTAATTTATATATAGTTAAAATGAGAGTGCCACGAATGGAAAAAATGAATACATGCTATTTTTTAACGTAGAATTAGAATGCCATGAATGAAATTAGTGAATATTTTGTTTTGTTACTTGATCATATTGTGTGGCTAGCACCTTCCGTCAATCCTGTGTATATTATTCAATACATAAATTTTCTTGCAAAAGATCCTGTATTTCCAGTAAATTTATTTCATAAACTACACAAATTGCACGTGACACTGGCATCTTCTTCTTTAGCTTTTTCCATTCGTTAGGGGTCGCTATGTTATATTTTCTTCTTCCACTCATTTCTGTTTTTCGTGTCGTCCTCATTTAGTTCCTTTCCTCTCATGCCTTCCGCAATACAGTCCTTCCATCTTATCTTTGGTCTTCCTCTGTTTCGTCTAACTTCTATTACTAAGCATTCTTCCAATATATTATTCATATCTTCTTATGACATGTTCAAACCAATGTAATAGTCTCTCTTGTATCTATCTAGAAACTTCTATTACTCGAGCCACTTCCCTTATTCTTTCATTCCTTATCCTATCTTTCCCTGTCTTCCCCAATATCTACCTCAATATCCTCATCTCTGTCACGTTCATTTTCTTTTCATTGACACTGACATCTGTCAGTTATAATTTTCTTAATATAGTAGCTGTATCCATGGTTATAGCATAGCTGGCTGATTTATAAGATTTATTTTTTTTATAATTCTTTAACTGTATATCTATAGAAATATGAAATATAAAATGCAGTAAATTCGTATAGATATGAATATTCTTTAATATTTATAATAACATTAAATGTAAAAAAATAATATTTAACAGCGTTTTTTCAAGAAAAACTGTTAAAATTTTCAAATGAGGGTACTTCCGGTTGACCAATTATAACCAAAATCTAATCAAGTCTGCATATGGTTGTAAGGAAGAGGAATATTTAAAAATTTAATTTTTAGAATTATAGTATTGGAGATATCGCGGCCGAAATTATAGTCACACACACACGAACACACACACACATACACACACGCACACACACACACGCACACACACACGCACACACATTCATACAAACAGACATCATCGTAAAATCGTATTGTAGGGACCTTAAAACGTGCTTATTCATTGAAAACTCACCACCGAACTTTTTGACCAAATACAATACCTTCCCTAGAGGTGACAGAAGGTTAAAAAGTAACATTTCCCATACTTGGCACACTTTTTTACACATATTTAAATAAAATGAATATAAAATAATATGGATTTTTCTAAAAAAAAAAAAAAATCGTTATGCGAGGGTATGAAACGATTATATAGTTGGATTCAGAATTAAATTCTCTAGCGGATAAGTAAATAAAAAATATATGTATTTAAAATGAAAAAGTTAGGTCCTATATTTTGAGAACCGCTGATATAAATTTATTTTTTCTGATATCACCATTTTTGTAATTCAAAATGGCACAATTTTACTCATTTAACCAAACTCGTATCTCTTCAAATATAAAAGTTACCAATAGTGAGCAAGCTCATTGAAACATCTGTATATAAAAATATTTCAGCTATGCGAACGTCACACGCCAAATTCCTAACTAAAAATTCATATCTTGCTTATTACATAAAAATTTTAAATCGCGTTTGGAGTAAAATTCTTAGCTGATCCCGTTCTTCTAGCAAAAGAAAATGGTATAGAACCCCTTTAAAAGAATTTAAGAAATTACTGTGGTATTTGAGATTCACACATTAACAACATAGACTTTTGTTATAAATAATGGTGTTATTTCAAATTTCATTTTGAAAATTTAAAATTTTGTCTTTTTTATGTAAAATGGAGTAATATAACGAATTCCAAAAAATTGATGCAGCAAAGTAACTCCCTACAGTTTATTTTAGACACCTTTTCACCCTAGGACCAAAATGTTTTACGTCCGTCATAATTTTGACATTAGAAATATTGATTTCTACTTCCGATGGTGAAAAAAATATTATGAATTTTGAATATACAAAAACTAAACCATTTTTATCATTTTACCATCGTCTTACTGTCCGATTTCCCTACATCCCCTAATTTCAGTCCCATCCCCAAACCTTACCCTATCCCATCCTCCATATGCACTCCAATAATTCCGCCATGTTACTCTATTTCTACTCCACCTTGGTAACGTTGCCATGTTTCTGCTGCAGGGCCTGGCCACAGTGCGTCGCTGCCGAGCCGCGCGCAGGGACAGCGACGCTGCGACCGCTGGATCCTTCACGAGAGGTGAGTTAAAGTTGTTGAATGCTGAGTTGGAATTGGTCTGATGTGAATGATTCACGTATTCACGATTCACGGCCGGGAAATCGGAGCACTGCATTTCCGTGCACTGTGACACGTACCCACAGTGGTGTTTACTTTATGCACATTTGTTACGTAGTTTATGCTTTTCACATACATATACATAGAAGGTGCATGTCTAATTTTATTTCTAATTTATTTGAATGCTAAAATTAGAAACGATTTGTCATATTTTACTGTAGGTAATTATTATTGAACTATGAGGGTCATTTCATAAATATTGCACACAATTGTTACTTTATTCATTTGTTTATTTTTATTATACTATCTCTTTACAATCCTTCCATATAGTCTCCCTGCTTCTCAATGACCTAGTCCTAACATCTGGGAAGCTTTACTATTCCAAGACACCATCTCTGTTCATCTGTCGAATGGCTTGGGTAACGACAGCATGAAGCTGTATATCTACAGATAATTTGAACTGTACAGATTTACAGATATTTAATAGATTTGTACAGATAATTTTAAATTTGATAGGTAATTAAATTTTTGTGTTACTTCCACTTCCAGAAAAATTATTTGAGTTCAAAAATTTAGAGAAGACAATATTACAAATTCTATTGTGTTCGCATCACCATTTGCTTCTATTAATGTTTGTGAGATGTCGTTGTAGTATGTATAGTGAAGTTGTCTTGTCTTGTCTATGCCTAGCCTGTGGTTTGGACTTGTATTTTAGCCTGTCAACCAGTGGCGGCTTGTCAGGGTAGGCAGGTAAGGCAGTGCCTCACTAGAAAAGAAATAAAGCTGTAAATAATGTAAAGTAGTATGTAAATTAAATTTTAACTTATTCCGTTAATGCTTGTGTTTATAAATATCAAAAGAATAATTTAAGCCACGACCATAACTAATATGTAATGCAGTTCATCTAATTTACCCCCTATAAAGTGCTTCTCGAAATGAATAGTATAACTGCCTAATGTTTTTGATAAAGCATTCATTCCGGTAAGAAATACGTGCGCTAGACCAAGAGCTGTTTGAGGCACTGCTTCAAATGCTAAATGCAATGGGTGCGTAAAGGATAAAAGATAGTCGCTTTACCTTCCACGCAGCCCTATAGAGGCCATTACCATACATGAATACAATCAACGCCACGTACTGATAAATTTTGTAAGTAGGTTCACTACATCTACTGCATATTCCTGCAAGCAAGATTAAATAATATTAACTGCATAGTGCATATTGCATTCGACAATAAACAAACATAATAATCTGTTTTGTCTAGCATTTTATTATAATAGGCGGTTTGCGACTAATACGTATTGCAGTAAATATTTAATTCTTTTATTTTTTTCGTTGTTATTATAGTTTACCCACGTAGTGTTTTTGTAATTTGAATTTTAGTTGAAAACAAATAATGGCTTCGACTTCAACTTTAAAAGAATTGAGTGACAATATAAGGAATTCTGAAGATATTGTTAATTTTTTAATTAACAAAAATTCATTTAATCAAATGTCTTATGAATATAAACTATTTGTCAAAGAATTTCCTAAAATATTCTGCGATCTGGCAATTTATTTTTGTATATGAGAGGAGAAAAATATGCATTTGCACATCCCTTGAAAAAATGTAACTTTCAATTATAAGGCATTTGACCTTGATGAAAAAAAAAACCTCACCAAAGTTTCAGTGCACGAGCCGCCGCTGCTGTCAACTGCTACAGCGTAAAACGTAATAGAGGTGTCCAAGTTTATTTTATTTTGAATATGTTAATCTGTACATAAAAATATTAGATCCGTATTTTGTGTTTTCGTCGAAAAGTTTCTAATACGCCAGAAACATATTATTTGTTTCAATAAATGAGGCCCGGATATTATGTAACATAAGTATGGAGTACAGATCTACAGATTTTTCTGCTGTGTAAAACAGACTTCTAAAATAGTAGTGGCAACACTGGACAGGAAACGATGCCCACGCATAAGTTGTTTCAGCTTTGGGAATAAGTCGAAGTAGTGGACTCATGTCAAGACTGTAGGAAGCATGAGGTAACATTTCCCAACCGTATTCACGCAGTTTTTCGGTTACGACATTCCCGATGTGGAAGCGAGCATTGTCATGGAGAATGAGTGGCCCAGCCTCAAGCAACTGTGGTCGGGTTTTGTTCAATTTTCTACGCAGTTTTTGCATGAAGGCCCGATAATAAACTGCTGTGATACTTGTTCCATATGAACTTTGTCTGTCATGATGATTCCTTTGTAATCATAAGCAAAGATGATCATTTGTTTGACTTTTGATTGAGCTTTCTGAATTTTTTTTTTTGGACGTGGAAAATTTGGACGTCTCCACTCGTTGGACTGTGATTTCAACTCCGGCTCAAAATTTCTAATTCACGTTTCATCAATAGGGACTATTCGATACCAGAATGTTGGGTTTCTGCCACGTAAAGTTTCGATCTTAATGCACGACCTTTGATCTTCAACAGTCACCATACCCAAAACACGTGCCAGTCTCCATTTCTAGCTGACGTTTGTGAAAAACACGCTATAGTTGAAAACAAAACACACCCTCCTTCCCCAAGCTTTCTACTACAACTGACGTAAATGTCACTGTTGTGTCATTTAATTCGCAGTGTTGCCAACCTGTGCATTACTTATGAAATAACCCTCGTATTATACAATTACAAATTTGCTGCTCATAATTAGTGATACTGAGTCTATCACTAATTTTGTTGAAAAATATCGATCTAGAAGTATTTTTAGTAGATGTTGTCACTATAAAAAATCTGTTGTGGCCAGCACAATACCTCTCGCCACTTCCTTTTTTGGTTACATAAGTATAGGGCGCGAACAGTCATGTTACATTGTTGGCCTTGACAAGCAAATGTGGGGGCCTGTTTCAGGATGATAATTAGTAATTATGTACATGGATGTCAATTGTCAATTTTTCATTCAGAATTTCAAAATTTTCTAAATACACGTAGTTAATTTGTCACCAGGAGTGTGGAATTTACTTGTCGAGGAAAATAAACCACATGGAATTGGAAAATCACTAAATTTAGAATGAGAAATTTTGATACTTGACATCTATATACATAATTACTAGCTATCATTCTGACATGGGCCCCCATATCTGCTTGTCAAGGCCAACAAAATCACATGACTGCTCGCGCCCTATTGTATTTAACATTTCTTGTATACCTACACTCTATACCAAAAATTCTACTTACATATATCTATTCCTTATATTTAGATTGTTTAATTTTAAATTCATTTTATGAAGAAATTTTGTCTTCTTCTAATTTTTCGAAATGTTTCCAATTCATTGTCAGGATTGACAGTATTTTTGAAGGATATATATAATATACCTATAATTTTAAATATTTAACTATTAATACATTAAGAAATAATATAATGTATATACTTACCAGAAAAAGTCTTCAGTAATGTCTCCGGATTTCTGACACTGACATTTATCTGTCAGTTACAAAAAAAAAAAATTTTCAACTATTTTCCATGGCCAATCTTTCGGCTGTAAAATTTATTATAACAGATTATTTTATATATTATATTTCTTTTATCTCTAAATCTATAGAATATATAATAAAATATTTAAATATATCAGATAGAGAATTTAATTTTCTTTAATATTACCAAGAAAAAAATTCAAAAAATATTATTTGGAAGATTTTTTTTCAAGAATCTTCTACTTCCGGTTGGCCAATTGTTACCAAAACCTTTTCAGATCTTCCCATGAATGTCCGATTGGGAAATACGTAGTTAAACAAATTTAAAGTCTTATAGTTTTTGAGTAATCGTCCTTCCAACATCCTACATACATACACACACACACACACACACACACACACACACACACATACATCCACACACACACACACACACAGACATCATCGTAAAAATGTTAAAATCGAATTGAAAACGTGCTTATTCAATAAAATCTGGATATGCGATTTTTAGCATGAATCCAATACCTCTCTTAGCGAGAGGTAAAAATGTGAAATTAATGAAATACAATACTTGGTAATAGAATCATGATTGGATATGGTTGTTACATTATATCAGATGGCTTTTAGAAAACGAGTCCTGTTTAAAAATCCATAACTCCGGAGCACATTAAGATATCGATTTAAAATTTTATCTCTTGCAGACAAAAGGTTGAAAAGTATTCCTACCAAATTTCAAACATTTATTTAGAAAAAGAAGTGAATAGCGATTTTCTAAATTCGCCATTCAAGTATACTATTACACGTGGATATTTTTATAATCAAATTAAAACGAAGTAAACTATTATTTCAAAATTGTAACATTGTCATAAATTTGCTCTAAATTTTAGCCAATTATCTCGAGATTTCTTCTAGCGACTAATAGAAAGTTCATGTACCCATCCTGAATTTTCGTCATTTCTAACATTGAACTTCCACTCTCAGGTCTTCTGAAAATCGATCCAGTTTCTATCAGCCGAGTAAATACCGCGATTTATGCTAGAAAGTGGCCATCTCTTCCCTGGAAATTCTTCCGCAATTTTTTGCCACGCCAGTTTTCTAAGTCAGAATTATTTACTTGAGGTGTTATTATTAAAAGAAATGTTGAGATTTGCTAAACGGAGAACAAATTTATGACAACTAACTCGATATGTCACGTACAGTTATACTTGTTTCAATAATAGCCTACTTCGTTTTATGTTGATTATAAAATTATCAACGTGTAATAGCAAATTTGGTAAGAATAATTTTTAATCCTTTGTATGCAAGAGATAAAAATTTCAAATCAATATCGCAATTTACTCGGGAGTGACGGAGTTTCAAACAAATTCGAGTTCCTTATATGAAAAACTTTCTTATTATGCACGCTACAGAAAATTGATTTAGGTCTTTATGGGCCAACGTTTTGAGACAATTTTAATAGGGACCACAGGAATTTTCAATAGTCTTTTGTTTTTGAGCTATAGGCTAAAATTTGATTTTCGCTTATTTTGAAAATACCTCATATCTCGCTTATTATGAGAGATAAAAACGCTCTAACCATCTTTGTAAAAAAGTCGTGAAATATTCATCGACTTCGATGGGAACTCGTAGCTCAGATAGTTAGAGCATCCTACTAGATATAGGGTTTAAATCACAGCGAGGTCCATGAATTTTTCACAATTTCTTTCTTCGTTTAAATAGAACAGCGCTATAGAAAACTGCATTTTATAAAATAGATTAGATTAAAAATTTAATATACAGTGGTTTGAAAAATGGGGGACCAAATTTGGAAAATAAATTAATCAAACCGAAACAAGAAAATAATCCTAATATGTATATCCATGTCCGGAAACGAACCATTTCGGAATAAAACACTCTTTTGTTTGAATTTATTTCGTGATCGGTGGATAGGCAGAGGTGGTCCAACTACTTGGCCTCCACGTTCACCAGACTTGAATCCGCTTGATTTTTATTTTTGGGGTCATTTAAAGAGTTTAGTTTATTCGACGCCCATTAATAACGTAGAGGATTTGCGGCAAAGAATCATAGACTGTTGCAATAGTATAAGACAAAAACCAGGAATATTCGAACGTGTTCGACAATCCATGAGAAGACGTCTATAGAATGTTGCATGCAAGTTAAAGGAGGACATTTCGAACAACTATAGTAATTTTGAGAGTAAAAAACATTATTAAAAATAAAATTAAAAATTCAAACAAAAGAGTGTTTTATTCCGAAATGGTTCGTTTCCGGACATGGGTATATTAGGATTATTTTCTTGTTTTGGTTTGATTAATATATTTTTCAAATTTGGTCCCCTATTTTTCGAACACTGTATGTATATGACACTGAAAAACGGGCTACTCAAAATAACTTTTTACCTCTCGCTAAGAGAGGTATTGGATTCATGCTAAAAATCGCATATCCAGATTTTATTGAATAAGCACGTTTTAAGGTCCCTACAATCCGATTTTAACATTTTTACGATGATGTCTGTGTGTGTGTGTGTGTGTGTGGATGTATGTGTGTATGTATGTAGGATGTTGGAAGGACGATTACTCAAAAACTATAAGACTTTAAATTTGTTTAACAACGTATTTTCCAATCGGACATTCATGGGAAGATCTGAAAAGGTTTTGGTAACAATTGGACAACCGGAAGTAGAAGATTCTTGAAAAAAAATCTTTTAAATAATATTTTTTGAAATTTTTTCTTGGTAATATTAAAGAAAATTAAATTCTCTATCTGATACATTTAAATATTTTATTATATATTCTATAGATTTAGAGATAAAAGAAATATAATATATAAAATAATGTTATAATAAATTTTACAGCCGAAAGGATGCCATGGAAAATAGTTGATTTAAATTGTTTGTAACTGACAGATAAATGTCAGTGTCAGAAATTCGTAGATATTACTAAAGAGTTTTTCTGGGAAGTACATACATTATATTATTTCTTAATGTATTAATAGTTAAATATTTAAAATTATAGGTATATTACATATATCCTTCAAAAATACTGTCAATCCTGACAATGAATTGGAAACATTTCGAAAAATTAGAAGAGGACAAAATTTCTTCATAAAATGAATTTAAAATTAAACAATCTAAATATAAGGAATAGATATATGTAAGTAGAATTTTTGGTGTAGAATGTAGGTGTACAAGAAATGTTAAATGCCTTGACAAGCAGATATGGGGGCTCATGTCAGAATAATAGCTAGTAATTATGTATATAGATGTAAGTATCATAATTTCTCATTCTAAATTTAGTGATTTTCCAATTCCATATGGTTTATTTTCTTCGACAAGTAAATTCCACACTGCTGGTGACAAATTAACTACGTGTATTTAGAAAATCTTGAAATTCTGAATGAAACATAATGACTAATTATCATTCTGAAACGGGCCCACACATCTGCTTGTCAAGGCCAACGATGTAACATGACTGTTCGCGCCCTATACTTATGTAACCAAAAAAGTGGCGAGAGGTATTGTGCTGGCCACAACAGATTTTTTTATTTATAATTATTTTTTAATATTCTTGATATATTTGTAAACTAGGGTTAGGGGCACACAAATCATGGTATTTGGATGATGGTAGCGTTCCGGTATAATCGTGACATTAACTTTCGTATTTCAAATGGGACACCTTATATATTTTTACCTCTCGCTAAGAGAGGTATTGGATTCATGCTAAAAATCGTATATCCAGATTTTAGTGAATAAGCACGTTTTAAATTCCCTAGAATCCGATTATAACATTTTTACGATGATATCTGTGTGTGTTAGGATGTTGTAGATACGATTTCTTAAATTCTATAAGACTAAAGACCTGTGTAACAAGGGATCCTCAATATAACAGTAATGGAAAGAGTTGAATAGATTCTGGTAAAAATTGGACAACCGAAAGTGATAGTTTCTAAAAAAAAAATCTAAATGTTATTTTTGAAAATTTATGTTACTACAAAAAATAATAAAGATGATCAAATTCTCAATCTGATACATTTAAATTTTTATTATATCTCCTATAGGTTTAGAGATACAGTAATACAGAGAATAATCTGTTGTAATTAATCTCGGTGATCAAAAAACAGTTGAGATATTTAAATGTTTGTAATTGACAGATAAATGCATTATGTCAGTGTCAAAAATCAGCAGTTTTACTAACATTACTGGAAGATTTTTCTGGGAGGTACGAGTACATTTAATATATCTTATTGTATTATTAATTAAATATGTAGGTATTTAAAATTATAGGTATATTAATATTACATAAGTATATCCTTAAAAAATACTGTTAATACCGTCAATCAGGGCATCGAACCCGCCAAAAACTGGGTTTGGTTCATATTCAGGTTAATTTTTTTTTTGATAGATGGGTTCGAGTGCGGTTCTGGTTCAAATATTAATATAATTTGCGGTTTTGTACCGGGTTCAGATATTGGATTCAGGTTCGGTTCGACCTAATGAAAATTGAATTAATGTTTTTTGAATAACACTTTTTATATATAAATAATTTAAAATGAGAGAAGGAATTTACGCAAGACAAGAACACGAACACAATTTTCACAGACAACACAGCGTCGATTATCAGCTGCATTACAATTACGCTTACGTTTCTAACTCAAAATGAACCTGAACCGGAGCTGAACCCTGAACCCGAATTTTAATACCCGGTTCTGTTCTCACTAGGCTTCAATTGAAAAATATATTTGAGGTTCGGTTCTGAGTTTGGGTTCGCTAAAATGTTACGGCTTGGATTCGGTTTTGGTTCGGGTTCGATGCTTTGTCGTCAATGAATTTGAAGAATTTTGAGCATATTAGAAGAGTAGGACAAAATTCTTCATAGAACGAAAGAAAAAATACAATTTCAATTATTTAAAAATGGCGAGAGGCATTGTGCTGGCCACAACAATTTTTTTTATACATTTGGAATCTACATAAAATTACGAATTCAACGATATGTTTGAAGTGCATTTTTATTGAAAAAAAAAAATACAAAAACGTAAGAGAAAATGATGCATAATTTTAATCTGGTGAGACATGATATTAGGCAAACTGTCAAAACGTCAAAACAGTTGAGATAATATTAAGTAATATTTAAGTTAATTGTTTAAACAGTAAGTCATTTTGTAAAATTCCATATTTTGTTACAAAAAAAAAATATCAATTTATTATCACTGCCTACCTAATTTAGCTTACCAGGTTAATTATTCATAACTTTCTCTTTGTTTTCGTAATTTATTTCTTTAGTAAAAATTGACATCAAGCATATCGTTGAATTCGTAATTTTACGTAGAATCCAAATAAGATAAAAACATATAGGGTATCCGATTTGAAATATGAAAGTTAATATCATTTCCGGTTAACCCGGAAGCGCTACCATCATGCCAAATACCATAATTTGTGAGCCCCTAAGTCTAGTTTACAAATATGTAAAGAGAATTACAAAACAATTATAAATAAAAAAGTTATTTTGAGTAGACTTGTATATATTGATAATCATAATATGGATTTGTTATTATACATTTTGGTATGCTTCATTAACTACTTGAATACTTATCATATTTATCTTCGGAAATTATTATGAAATAGCATTAGAAAGATTTAGATATCATCGGAATAATATAAGTTGTTCCATGAATATAAGTTTACGAGAGTAAACGATTGTAGATAAGTTAAATTTATTCATGTTGTTATTTACGGTGCATATACGATAAGAAAACTTTTATTTACTTTAAACATTTATTTATAATATAAACAATTATACAAACTGTAAAGTAACTTAAAACAAATCATTCACAATATGTGAAATAAAATACACAATGAAAAATTAACAGTCTTTTTTTTATTACCTACTTAGTTTTATGTTTATCATTTTCTTTTTTAACTTCATCTAATTCTATCTGTTTTACCTGTGCGTCTATTATTGCATTTTGTATTGTATGTTCCAATCTTAATAACAAAACTTTATCCGTAACAAGTTTCATTTGCGACATTACAAATTTTCCAAAAATGTTTATCCCATTTTCCATTTCTTCCTCTTTGCTACTACTGGTCGGTGTTTCTTGATCAGGCTTCTTCTTTTTCTCTTCAAGACTAATTTCAATTTCATCTTCATTCTTTCTCTTTACAGTTGGGTAAATCTTTTTCGGCAGGAGGGTAATTTCAGAACTGAAAGCTTTCGGCGAAAAAAGTTTCTTCACTGTTTGTTCGTGATAATCATGATCTTCAGTTCCATTTTGTGGCGGAGGGGTTATGGTTGTTTCTTTCTGAGTTCGGGTTGAATGATATGTGTCTTCTTCTGATTTTTCTTCATGATGATATGATGAATGACTGCTGAAGTCATCGTCTGTAGCGAGTACATCATCTTCTTCAATGATTTCTACTTCGTTATCATCGGTTAGTTCAGTTTTAATTAGGCTTTTGTTTATTTTTGGTTGTTCGGTTAATGATGATGTTGGGTACGATTCATATGGATTACGTGGTTGAATTTTAGGAGATGCTGGTATGTATGGTCCTATTTGTTTCGTTGTCTGAAAAGAATAAAAAATGTTAGAAATATATTTTCGAATGTTACAAATTTACAAGCAAATTATAATAAACATAAACGTTCTTTATTTTAAGAAAAATATTTATTGTCTTTTATCAAAATTATTTCCCATTTTCCTATGGTGCTCTGTCAACGACAGGTTTGAAAGCTTGTAAGAAAAACGCCCTCAATGATACAGATATATTTTGCTAGTAGCGAAATCTGCGAAAGCACCCAAAAATAGGTAAGAAGCCGTAATTATATATATTTATTTTATAGGAATTAGCGTAAAACATATCGTTATTCGAGTGTTTTTTTTTCTTTTTTAACCTATATTATTTATTATAAGGTATTTAATTTTTCACATAACTAAAATACCTACATAGTACAATTTTTTATATAGAGTAGAGCCACGAAGTAGTAAACACACTATACTCTAATAACTTTAGAGAAAATGTTGTATACAAATAATGATCAAGAATAAGGGGCTAATTTATCAGTAATAACAAACCGAAAATTCAACCAGTGGTTCGTGGTTCTCAGACGGCAGAACAAAATTATTTTTTTTATATGGTACCCTATATATGTTTTTAGTCTAAAGAGATTTTTCTTCTGATTTCAACAATATAAATATTGTATAGAGATCTTCTAGACACTCAACTCAAAAATATCATTCAGAAAATTTTGAAACCAGGTATTTCTACATTATTCTAATATGGAAAGAACTCATTATAGTTTGGTGTCAATTGGATAACCGGAAATGGCACTTTACTTGAATCTCACAATATTTTTTATAAATATGTATGTTATTATAAAAATTAAAGATTATTAAAGTTTCTACAAGTTTGCATGAATAATTTTTCTATATATTTAATAGATAAATTTCTAAAAAAATATAAAAATTATATCCCGGGGTCTATGCTTCTCAAAAAAAAATTATTTTTTTTTTTCAAAAAATATCTTATGTTATTTTGTCGCAATGTATGTTATTATATAAATTAAAGATTATTAATTTTTCTACAAGTTCCCATTATTACTTTTCTATTTAATGGATAAATATATAAAATAATATAAAAATTGTATCCTTTAAACACAACTCCATGGTTACACAGTTCAGCTTGGTTCAGCTCAAATGTATGTAGCTGACAGATAAATGTCACAGTCAAAAATAATAATCATTTAAAATTAATAATAGTAACGTTTTAAAAAGAAAATTGTAAATGGAATAGTTATATGGGAAGGAACTTATATAGTTTTCAGCATTAATAAATATGTAACAGATATGTATGTAAATAATAAAATAAATAAATGTATCATCACGGCATAATACTCTTTGCTGGATGTGCTAATCTGCTTCGTACACAGATTTCGGTAATGATGATGACATATTTGTACCGTGCGGGTGTCACCTCGCGGGTACTCATTGCTGACGTGAAGAGTGCATCACAGAGGTCAATTTTGTGCCATTTAAAATTCGAAATATTTGGCGTCGGTCGGGATCGAATCCGGTTCCACAGATTCGCGACCAGACACCCATAGGCACGCGGCCACGAGACCCCATAGGTATGTATTTAAATTAATAAAAAATAAATGACGGGAGGTATTGTATTGACCGTATCAGATTTTTTATTACATTATTTCTAATTTTTCTCAAAATAATTGTTATACAACCCTATACAATATTTATATCGTTGAAATCAGAAAAAAAATCTCTATATAATGGGCTAAAATATATAGGGTACCATTTTAAAAACAATTTTGTTCTACCGTTTGGGAACCACTGGTTAAATTTTCGATTTGTTATTACTGATAAATTAACCACTTGTTCTTGATCATTTTTTGTACACACCATTTTTCTCTAAAGTCATTAGTTCGCCAAAAAAAAACACTGGTTGTTTTAAAGGAAACACCGTGTATAATGAACTATCCAATGTAATGAACACAAAAATAAATTCATTGACTTCATACTGAACTCCATATAATGAACAATTAATGTCTCAATATAGTGAACACATAGCAGTCCTGCGCAGTGCGTCTGAACTGAATACATTCTTAGGGACTTTCCTTGTAGTGTAATACGTATAAAGCTTTGTTGTGTGTGTGTTATATAATACAATTTACTGTAATTCATAATGCCACCTCAAAGAAAACATTTGAAATTGAAAGAAATAGCCTAAATAATTGGACATTTAAAAGCAGGTAGTGTAGCTACATTTTTATGGTGAAAATATGGGGTAGCTAAATCGACAATAAGTTCAATAAAAAACAAAAGAATACAAAATATGAAAAATGGAAAAGGCTCTTTATAAGTGGTTTTTAAAATAAAGAAAACAGCAATTGATGGAGAGATGATTAACGAAAAGGCAAAGAATTTGCACCCAAAATTTTAAGATAAAACTTCATTTTATGCTAGCAGTCGATGGCTACAGATATTTAAAATTCGCTATGGTATTCGATTTTTTAAAATATCACGGCTGAATAAAACGCATATGAAATAGTTTTCTAAAATACTAGTTCTTCAGGGCTTGTGGGCTAAACTTTCTTCTCATGAATAAACATTATCTTATAATAAAATAATAAAGCAGCATAAAAAATCAAATATAAAATATTGTATTATATTTTTGCGAAACATTAACTCGAAAACATCTGTCTTTCATTATATGTCTTCAAGAAAATCTGTTAAAACCTATACTAATTCCAGTTGTCCTTTTATTACCAGAAATCTTAAATGTCATATTTCAGAATTTTTGATGTTTTGATTTGAGATATCTTGACTACAAGATACTATGATAACCAAGAAGTACAAATTTTTAAAAGAAATTTATGGAACAGTGAATATCTAAGAATCTTTAAAGTTTAAGTATATGAAAATCGTTTAATCATTAATCTGAAGCTTGATTTTAATGGACTATTAAGGTATACCTTTATAGCTGTCATTATACTTAGTATCAAAGTTTAGCTTCAGTTACGATCTCTTTACTGACTATTAACTAGGGTTACTGAAAAGTTTTTATCGTCTATCTTCTAGCTTTAATTTCATATTGACATTCCGATAGCTAATAAATATTGCTTATTTACTCTTTAACTATTTCATATATTTTTTTCTGAAATTGAGTTATTTCATTATTCTACTCCATAAAAAAATAAGTAAAATTTTTCATGACAAGTTGTTTGTTGCAACCATAAACATTACAATTTTTCATCAAAATAAAAACGGAGCATCAACAAATTCAAACGGCTGTTCTGTGCAGTTTTTGTGCATACGCATATAAAAACAAGCACTACCCGCGATGTCAAAATAAAAACAGTAGAACATCGGTTTACTTGTTTTTCGTGATGGGCGACAATGTTCGTAACATAGCTAGGTTTCCGTTGGTAAATGTGTAAACCACACATTCAAGTACAACTAACCGTATTTGCACATGCGCAGTTCGGCTCTTTTTGTTCGAATGCCACAACCAAGTTTCACTCCCTCGTTGTAGCGTTCGCTGTTTCCGAGTTTCGCGTTCCTCCGTTTCTCGATTTTCGAGCAGTACGCATGAAACTCTCTGAGGATGGAATCATTAAAAGCAAGAACGTTTTATGCGGGATTATAAAATATGCGGACGACGAAGAGGCGAAATAAGGTTAAAGGGGAGCGAAATTGAAATTAAAGTGGAACTGCTCTCAAACAATTGCAGCTCTACATTTTGCAGCTGTATTTAATTTAATGCGGACAAAGGTCGAGAATTAAGGCGATAAGATATCAATTATAAACCTGTTGGATGTTATCTATAGAAAATCTTATTTTCTATTAATTTTCACGAATTTCCTACTATGCACAGGCCGTTCAAAATATGGGGTATGTGACCTTGCTCAAATTTAAACAAAATATTTATATACTTATTATAAATACAGTCGACTCTCTATAAATCGAATTCGCAAGTAGTATTTGAATTTGAACTATAAATAATTCGTACTAAAGGAAATAAATGAACATTTATGTAAATCACAAAAAGTATGAATAGGCAGTAAAAAAATGGTTATTCAGTGGCGGATAGGGGTGAACATATGGATTTAACATGGAATTTTTTGCAATTTCCTGTTATCCTGTTCCATTTACGGCAAAAACTGTAGAGTGCAAAGTTCAGAATTAAAAGTTTAATATAAAATTGTTTTTACATTTTCTATTATAGTTTTAGTTGTTTTTTAATTTTGAAAAGAATAGCCATGACTTATGGCACTGTAGAAAACAATATTATTTTATGCATATTTTGTCAAAAATATTATTGTAAAAAGTAAATTAAATAATATTATTATTTATTCAAATAAGGAACGTGGTGGAAATACGAGTAGTTATCGCAGAATACGGAATTTATTTTCCATAAGTTTAACATTTATTAATAATATCTAAAAACCAGAAAAAAAGAAAACAAGTCTCGTGGATATTGCAACTAATCAATGTCATTTTTGAAATTTTTTTAAAATTAAGAAGAAACTAAAACTATAATAAAAAATGTAAAAACAGTTTTATATTAAACTTTTAATTCTGAACAACTTTGCATTCTATAGGTTTTGGCGTAAAATGAATAGGAGTGCAGGAAATTGTATAAAACAATGTTAACCCCTAACCGCCACCACCCTGTATAACGGAAACATAACAATGAGAAAACAAGAAAATGAGATATAAAGTTGTCTAGATTTTTTTTTTGTTTGTTAATATTTTTTGGTATTTTTCTCGGTGTTTTGGAACACATTAAAGATACATCAACACGCTAGAAACACATTTGAAACATTATTAAATAATGAAAATAAAAAGAATATAAGACTTTTTTTTATATTTTGCGTCTTTTATATACTAAAATATATTTTTTAAAAACTGCTATATTAAACCGAGTTGATTTAAAGAAATATTTATGTGTAATGAATGTTGTATAGTAGGTAACATTGGATTGACATTTATTCAATTATTTGAAAATTCTAGTCAATTCTGATTTATGACGTTTGAATATTTAAGTAAATGTCATTTAGTACCAACCTTCTCAAACAAAAAAATGCGTATCGAAATGAAGGCTATTTCGATACGCAATTGGGTTTCGTATAATGATAATGCAATTCGATGGTTTAAAATAATTGTTGGTCACTTTTTCCATTGTTTTGACACCGTTCAATGAAACATCAATTTTTTACATGAATATTGTAAGAATTTGTGTTATGGTGCCGTTTTTCTTTTTTTTTTTTGTAATTTTTAATAGATGCGCTATTTTTAATAATTAAATAGTAATTATAACGTATAAATATTTTTTAATCAAAATACTAACATTGTAACAAATTCAACTTAACATTAATAACCTCGTTAATAACACTTAACTGTGTCATATATATAACGATCTGAAAAGAAAACTCGAACAATACTGACTGTAAACATGAAGTCTAATGTTGTTATTTGAAATTTCAGAAGAATCTATGGTAAATAGTAGCAAAAATTTTCAGTTTTATTATAACTTCCATTAGTACCTATATTAATTTTCCATATCATCATCCCTATATTTTTGGACGCTACTTTATATATTTCTTACTATAGTTTGGTTCACGAAAGATGACTATTCAAGGTCATTTGTACGAAAAAAGAATATACATGTTAGAAAGAGAAAGATTATTTGACGTATATCTTTCTAATTTATGTTGTGTGAAAGATATGCGTAAATTGGTGATATTACTTTGTAATAACCACAAATAATAATGGCGTATGTCGTAGATTACAGATATGTAATTATCTACTACACTGCCCTCTATGCTAATGTTCACCCAGTGACGTTGACGTTTAAATCAAATTATTATTTCATGGTTTATGTCAAATCTATTTTTTTGTGTTTTGCAAAAACAAAGATGCATAACATAAATATTTGAGAAAGGCATTATTTGAAAAGAAACATAATTTTCAAATAAATTACACTTATTTTTTTCAGTTAAAATGTATATATAAATATTTCATGTTCAGTCTATATGCATACGAAAATGCAGTGAAGTTATCTGCAAGTAATATTATATCAGACGGCTTATAAGTGACCATGAATGGTCATCTTTCGTGAACTAAACTATATCATGTAATTTGTACTTTTTTGTTTTGACCCCTGTGGTGCACTCTCCATGCCAGCGTTGAGTGCCCGTGAGGTGACGCCTGGTAAGCGCCCGCACGGTACAAATATTTCATCATTACCGATATCTGTGTACAAAGCAGATTGGCACACCCAGCAATGGGTAATATGCCGTGATGATATATTTATATTTATTTATTTAGTTTTGTTGTTGCATAAAGATTTTAAAAGTCGCTGGACTTATTTTTAGTAACAAGAATATTACACATGTTGATTACAGTAATATAAACATATCACATATCTTGAATTTATCTGGTGTTTATATCAACAGTGAATGATGTTTATAATAATTTGCATTGTAAGTAAAGCTTATTCATAATTTTTCGACTATTATTATTCTGCAAAAAAAATACTTATCATTTTATCATTTATTGTCGTTTTAGAATATTTAAAAATTGCATATCATTCATTTTTATAATTGCAAATATTTCGCCTAATTTGCTTTTGAAAAAGAAAAATGAAAATAATTTCAATAGAGCTCAAAATATCGTCGAACAATTGGCGACTATTTTTTTTCACTACATACTTCTGACTCATGTAATTTTGGATAAAAATAATGAATTATATTTTATTATTTATTATTATACGTCTGACAGCCGTATTTTGCCAACATTCGCCACACCGGCAACGTTAGTTTCGTTAGCGAGTACCTGAATTTTGCCTTTGTATATACAGTTCGAAAAAAACTTCCAGAAAAGGATTTTCTTGGAATTTTTACCTAGTTTAAAATTACTATTCAAATTTTTCATAATGGATAATATATCAAAGAAGTATTTGTTATTCTAAAGCAATAAATTTTAAACAAAGCCAAGGTTCCCAATATCATATTATACTGCAGCTTTTGTTTATATTTGAAAGTGTAACTAAGTTAAGATCAGAATGATTATAGCATATAGGGCATGCAAGAAATAAATTATAGTCTTTTAACAATGAAATCTGAATCTAAATGTCCCTACAAAGTAAAGATTTAAGTCAAGCCTTAATTTTTTTATTTGTTTCTTTTGACCTTTAACAAATTATTGTCATTATTAGTTTGTTTTTGTTAATGCACTGTTATCGTATTATTTAAATTTGTTGTGAAAATTTTCTTAATGTTTGAAAGTCAAACCATTTAGTATTAGTAGTAAATTTTAACATAGAAATCGCATGTTTTAACTTTTAACATCTTTGTACTACTTCTTATTATACAAAAGAATTTTTTCTCACCGTGACTCTCGTCCAGGCGCCATTACATTTCTGTTTGGGTTGGGTATAAGGTTTGAGAAACGTCAACATATTAAAACACCACAGTGTGGGTTCATACGGTTCTCCTCGGTTTGCCGCCAAAATTAATTTGTTTATCTCAGACACGTATTGTGTCCGAATACCATTAATTTTATTCTTTATGTCTTCGGCTGTTGTTTGTGCACGGAGTTTGCTCACTATGACTGCAATATTGATCAGCGCCTCTGGAATTCGAACAGATGAAAAATTTCTGAATTTGTTACAAGTATAACGCATCAATGACGTGAATTCAAATTAGAATCAATTAGAATGAATTGCATATTAATTCTAAATGTTTCAGATAAAGAAACAGGAAATCACTAATTTATTTATATCTCGAAAGGATGTTAGACTTCGTGCTGAATAATTATCGAAAAGAAAATATTTATTCACAACAATAATTCGTAACCAAATGGAAATCATTCAAATGTATCAAACAATATAATATAATGAAGTGTATTTTTATTTGTTAGCTTATTGTGCTGTATGTGTTGAGACAGTAGAACTTCAAATTTTCAATTAGTGAGATCTGCGCATGTTACAAACTGAATCAACTTACCCGTTCTCTTTTGTTTGTTTCGATAAAAAGGAGATGTAGTCATCCACATACACTCATTCGCATGGTATTGTTGAATTAAAACAGTAGTGGCTTCTCTGGTCCACATTTTGTAATGATTCGACAGTGTTTCTTCCATTTTTCTCGTCAAAACTTATTTAAAAGAAAAACAAAAACTTAAAATACTCTTTAACTATACATTTATTTGATATTATTTTTAAATATCACATCAAATAACATCTTCAAACACGAATATTTTAATCTACAATCAAAATACGTTATCACTTTCTAAATTATTTGATCAAATATATTGTCAAATATTTGATTTCTAATCACGTAAAATAACAGCGTCCAAGTTTTCTAAAACTCGATGCTAGTGTGACCGTTGCACAATTTTACGAGTTGTTTGCTGCGCATTGATGCTAACTCTGTTCCTATTGGCTGTGGCAAATGTAAAAGCGCTCAGGATTGGCTGGCTCGACATTGAACGGAATGCCGTTGTAAAACAACTAGGTCCTCCGCCTTGTTCAATTTATGCTGAGCCGGTTGGATCGATGGAATCATATTTCAGCCTGTCGAGTAGAAATAAAATTGCAAAGCGTTTTAAATATCTGAATTGCTTTTAGTAACTTTGAAATATGTTGCATTGATTATTTGATTTAGATTAGATAATTTGATAATAGAGTTGTACATTTATTCTTGTTTGCATTATATACAATTTTCGAATCTAGGAAATTGTAAAGTTCATAAATATTACATGAGATATTGTAAATTGCAAATAGCTTCAGTAGAACAATAGACATGGTTAATATTATTGTTGAAAAATATTTTTTTTGCCTAAATTCAAACTTTAATGGAATTTATGTAATGAATTCTCCATACATTTTATTTTTTATTCTTATAAAACTTTATCAAAATTGAAAGCAATGTATAGTTTTATAGTCTTAATTGTTATTTGTTAAGATATAATATTTTTTTTAACACGTTGATTGCCACGACAGAGGACAGACGCCGATGACTGCTTTATTTTTTCGGGAACTTTGTTCCACTGTAGTAAACTGTACCTGGTTCGAATCGTGCCAAAGTAATATGAAAGGGCCTGCTTGTTCGTGTAGGAACGTATAGAATTTAAGTTTTGTTTTTTATTTGTTTGAAAATTTTAATGTTTTTTATTATATTACATGTACAGGAAAATACAGTGAGGTGTTTGTTGCACGATTTTTACCTTCCGTCACCTTTAGGTAAGGAAAGGTATTGTCTTTGGTCAAAAAATTCAATGATGAGTTTTTACTGAATAAGCATGTTTAGGGTCCCTATAATACGATTTTACCATTTTTACGATGATGTCTGTAAGTATGTGTGTCTGTGTGTGTGTGTGTGTGACAAAAGTTCCGGATCCCATAACTTCAATACCACGATTCCAAAAATTATATTTTTTTCGTATTCGTCAAATTTACATCCAGAAGAACAAGTGATTAGATTTTGGTTATAATTAGTGAACCGGAAGTAGCCTCATTTGAAGATTTAACAGTTAAATTTGATTTATTTAACGTTATTATAACTTAAAGAATATATTATTCTCTATACGATTTGATTACATTTTATACTTCATATTCAATAGATACAGAGTTAAAGAATTTTAAAGAAATTAAATTTTATAATTCAGCCAGCTATGCTAAGCATAGAAACTATAGTCAATTTTTTTGACTCTGTCGGGTACAGTAATAAAACTATAAATGAACTATAAATATCGCAATTATGATAAAGCGGCATATCCTTTACTTTCTGTAGTATAATACTGTTTGGCATCAATCAAACGTCTAAGGCTATTTTCCTATAATACCTGGTAAACATTTGATTCAACGCATGAATAGAGCGGCTCAAAAATATGGGCCGATGCCAAACAGTATTATACTACAGAAAGTAAAGGATATGCCGCTTTATCATAATTGCGATATTTATAAGTTCATTTATAGTTTTATTACTGTACCCGACAGAGTCAAAAAAATTGACTATATTAATATATTCATATAATGTGTCTGGTCGCGAATCTAGGGACTCGGGTTCGATCCCGACCGACGCCAAAAATTACATCGCATTTTAATGGCACAAAATTGACCCCTGTGGCGCACTCTCCACGCCAGCTATGAGTGCCCGTGAGGTGACGCCTGGTAAGCGCCCACACGGTACAAATATTCCATCATTACCGATATCTGTGTACGAAGCAGATTGGCACACCCAGCAATGGGTAAATGCCGTGATGAAATATTTATTTTTATTTTATTTATTCAAATTGACAGATGTCAGTATCAATAAAACGTAAATTAATGTGGCAGAGATGAGGATGTTGAAGTAGATGTTGGGGAAAACACGGGAAGATACGGTAAGAAAATAACTCTAGTATTACTAGTTTCTAGAAAGATACAAGAAATATGATTACATTGGTTTGAACATGTCATGAGGGGAAATGAAGAATTCTAAATTTCCAGTAAAATTATTTCATAAACAAACTATTTAAATTGCACTTGACACTGACATCTTCTTCTTCTTTAGCTTTTCCCATTCAGTTAATTTTCTCTCAAGTCTTCCGCAATACAGTCCTTCCATCTTATCTTTGGTCTTTCTCTGTTTCTTCAACTTCCTATTAATAAACTACTCATTCTTGTTCAAATATAATTCTTCATTTCTCCTCATGACATGTTCAAACCAATGTAATCGTCTTACTTGTATCTTTCTAGAAACTTGTAACACTAGAGTTATTTTCTTACCGTAACTTTCCGTGTTTTCCCCAACATCTACTTCAACATCCTCATCTCTGCCACATTAATTTACTTTTTATTGATACTGACATCTGTCAATTTGAATTATATGAATATATTAGTAGTTTCCATGTTTAGCATAGCTGGCTGAATTATAAAATTTAATTTCTTTAAAATTCTTTAACTCTATATCTATTGAATATGAAGTATAAAATGTTATCAAATCGTATAGAGAATAATATATTCTTTAAGTTATAATAACGTTAAACGTCAATAAATCAAATTTAACTGTTAAATCTCAAATGAGGCGACTTCCGGTTCACCAATTATAACCAAAGGAATACGAAAAAAAAAATTTTTTTGGAATCGTGTACACACACCGACACACATACATACATACAGACACAGACACACATACATACATACATACAGACACAGACACACATACTTACATACAGACATCATCGTAAAAATGGTAAAATCGTATTATAGGGACCGTAAAACATGCTTATTCAGTAAAAACTCATCATTGAATTTTTTGACCAAAGACAATACCTTCCTTACCTAAAGGTGACGGAAGGTAAAAAGTATAATACGTACATATAATACCGTATAATACGTGTGAGTATAAAAGTATTATGTATTACCTATACATTTTACACAATATACGTTTTGTGCATAGTATGAAAATAACACCAAATATTTTTGTATTGGTCAAAAGGTATAATACATTTTATACAGTATAAAATGTATAATACATATGTATTATACAGGTACAGTAGCTTTATACAGGACTTTTATACATGTAATGTATAAAAACTTTTATACATGTATTTTGCCATTCCTGGCTGTAACGGCTATGTACGTCTGACCATGAACAAATAATTCAGGATTCAATAATATCTAAACTTGCCTATACCATCATATATGTGGATGTTTCAATACTATAGTAGTAATATTTAATTATTTCTAATTGATTTATTATAAAGTATTTTAAACTCCCGCGTATCTACTGTTCTGAAATAACTAATCTGCCAGAAAAGCTGGATCGCTTCCAACTAGAGTTTCATGGCATGACTTGATATTCAAGCTACTTGACTTGACTTGAAATCAAGCCAATCTCAAGTCAAGTAATAGTAGCCGAAAGTCAAGTCAAGTCAAGTAGTTATAATTTCAAGTACTTGAAAAATCAAGTAGTTATTTTTCAATTACTTGAAAAAATCAAGTAGTTATTTTTTTAATTACCAGAAAAAGTTCTTCAATGCAACATTTCATTTTCATATAGTTCCTTATGTTATAACTATCAATTCGAATTTTAACTGGACCACCCCCTAAAATGGTTCCAAATAAATAAAAAAAATATACTGGCAATGATTCCGCTTAATTTTAATATTTCACCGTGCCTAAATGCACTTGATATTTCCCCATTTAAATAAAATTCGGTTTTGGCATATTTTGGAACTTTATTTTTCTCCGAGATATCAAGAGGTTTAAAAAACCCATTCATTATTGGAATATGTGGACAAAATCTGAAGTCCCCTACAACTCACATATTTTCTGAAAATTGATCCCTTGTTTTTTTTATATAAATGTTTAAAATTTGCTAAGAATACTTTTCAACCCTTTGTCTGCAAGAGATAAAAATTTAAAATCGATATCTCAATGTACTCTGGAGTTATGGAATTTCAAATACGACTCGTTTTTTAGTAGACACCCGGTATATAAATATATTTAAAATAACTTTCGTGGTCATTAATTGGAAATATGCATGGGTAATAAGAAATTTAATAAAATATACTTATAGCATTGTATAAAATAAAAGTTCTAATAAGGAAGTTAAAAAAAGTATTAGAAAATATTAATATACGGACTGTTAGTCATTGTTTCACAAAATTTATTTATAATGATGTACGATATAATGTACATGTTTGAATTTGTATTTCTTATTATAAATAATATACTACTAATAATATAATACCTGCTATTATCAGTTTTCCCTATATTAATAGCATAATAATAAACAGTTCATTCAGTAAGTAATAAAATATAAATACTGTAACGTGCGTGCGATCGACGCCACTGAATGTAGCGAGCCCGCAACCGTTGCCACCGATGAGATCGGTCGGCAGCTTAAAAGGGTTGTTGTAATATTACAAAAAAAATCTGATGTGGCCAGCACATAACCTCTCGCCGTATATTTTACCTGGCTGTATGCATAAAGCAAAGAATATTTTTATAAATACAAATAATATATTCATATAAATCTATGACGTATAAACTTCTTTATTATTCAATAATAGCATGTCTCAACATGAAGATATTTTACCATAAATTATGTTACAATAAATTACAAAGTAGAGTTTACCATATATAAATATTAGGCTGGTAACTGCAATTTTCAATTCGAACAACGTTGTTTACTTTCTCTTCATATTCTTCTAGTAAAAACATTAATTTTGGGCGGTCTAAAATGTATATATGGATTGTGCATCTATTCTTACATATCTTCTTTTACATTTTATTTTTTCATACATGTTATATCTAAATAACCTTAATTCCCTTTAATAAAGTGACGGATAGATTGCACTCCGATTATTCTTATATCGATGTGTAATTTTGTCAATATTTACAACTTACTTGAGAAGAATTTGATAGCTTTTTCGCAATTCAAAGTTACTCTAGTCTACAGTACTGGTGTACATTGTCCCATAATGTTTGAAACAAATTTAAGTCCTTCAACCTAGACTTGTCATCTCCATAATAGTCACAGATCAAGAATTAAGGGATTCTCCAAATACATTTTTCTTTCATTACTCATTATTTCTGACACTGACATTTATCTGTCAGTTACAAATAATTTAAATTTGCAACTATTTTTCATGGCATCCTTTCGGTTGTAAAATTAATTACAACATTATTTTATATATTATATTCCTTTTATCTCTAAATCTATAAAATATGTATAAAAATATTTAAATGTATCAGAAAGAGAATTTATTTTTCTTTAATATTATCAAGAAAAATTTTCAAAAAATAATATTTAGATTTTTTTTCAAGAATCTTCTACTTCCGGTTGTCCAATTGTTACCAAAACCTTTTCAGATCTTCCCATGAATGTCCGATTGGGAAATACGTTGTTAAACAAATTTTAAGTCTTATAGTTTTTGAGTAACCGTCCTTCCAACATCCCACACACACACATCCACACACACACACACACACGCAGACATCATCGTAAAAATGTTAAAATCGGATTGTAGGGACCTTAAAACGTGCTTATTCAATAAAATCTGGATATGCGATTTTTAGCATGAATCCAATACCTCTCTTAGCGAGAGGTAAAAACTGTTGTGACCAGCACAATACCTCTCGCCACTTCCTTTTTTTGGTTACATACGTATAGGGCGCGAACAGTCATGTTACATTGTTGGCCTTGACAAGCAAATGTGGGGGCTCGTTTCAGAATGATAATTTGTAATTATGTACATAATTGTCAGAATTTTTCATTAAAAATTTCCAAATTTTCTAAATTCACGTACTAGTTAATTTGTCACCAGGAGTGTGGAATTTACTTGTCGAGGAAAATACACCACATGGAATTGGAAAATCACTAAATTTGGAATGAGAAATTATGATATATGACATCTATATACATAATTACTAGCTATCATTCTGACATGGGACCCCATATCTGCTTATTAAGGTCAATAAAGTCACATGACTGCTCGCGCCCTAATGTATTTAACATTTCTTGTATACCTACACTCTACACCAAAAATTCTACTTACATCTATTCCATATATTTAGATTTTTTAAATTTAAATTCATTCTATGAAGAAATTTTGTCCTACTCTTCTAATTTTTCGAGATGTTTCCAATTCATTGTCGGAAGTAACAGTATTTCTGAAGGGTATGTGTAATATACCTATAATATTAAATATTTAACTATTAAAACATTAAGAAATAATATAATATATGTACTTCCCAGAAAATTTCTGACACTGACATTTATCTGTCAGTTACAAACAATTTAAATTTTCAACTATTTTCCATGGCATTCTTTCGGCTGTAAAATTTATTATAACAGATTATTTTATATAATGTATTATATTTCTTTTATCTCTAAATCTATAGAATATATAATAAAATATTTAAATGTATCAGATAGAGATTTTAATTTTCTTTAATATTACCAAGAAAAAATTTCAAAAAATAATATTTAGAAGATTTTTTTTCAAGAATCTTATACTACCGGTTGTCCAATTGTTACCAAAACCTTTTCAGATCTTCCCATGAATGTCCGATTGGGAAATACGTAGTTAAACAAATTTAAAGTCTTATAGTTTTTGAGTAATCGTCCTTCCAACATCCCACATACACACACACACAAATACACACACACACACACACACACGCACACATCCACACACATACACACACACACACACACACACACACACACACAGACAACATCGTAAAAATGTTAAAATCGGATTGTAGGGACCTTAAAACGTGCTTAATCATTAATATCTGGATATGCGATTTTAAGCATGAATCCGATACCTCTCTTAGCGAGAGGTAAAAAACGCTTAAAAACCCAGTTATAATTTTTTTAAGCAATATTGAATACATAATATTGTAAGACAATAAGAGTATATGGATTTTAAAATAATCAATAAAAATAAAACATGAATTACCAATATTCTTAACATCTTAATAAACTAAAACGCTCGTACTAGATTAATAGTTTTCTGTATTTACATGTCTCTTTAAATAGGTACCTATAATATTTTTCAAATTTTTGTGTCTTCTCAGTCTAGTCTATTTCCAATTGTGGAGAAAATCCTTTCAATTCATGCCGAACTAGCTGGACATGAATGCTTATCAGGCAACAAAAACCTCTGGCATAATTTTAAGTTTTGTATTTTTTGTCTTCATAATTTGCCATCATTTTACGGAAGAGAACTGTTTGAAAAATATATTTACCTTCGATTTTGAATGCAAGAAAAGTAATTTTTCCACAAACTTTTTTTTCCTGATATATGTTAACTGGTAATCACATCAAGCATATTTTTGAACATAAAAACCCACAAAAATAAAAAAAACCCAATAAAACAAAAAAATTCAGGTGGGTTGGGTTTTTTAAATAAAACCCGGGCTTTTTCAACCCTGAAGCGTAATTACCCTCGCTCGTCTGACCTTTTGTTCTATTGTTGTGGAATGTTGTTCAAAATATTTTATAGTATTCAGTCGAGGCAAAATAAATAATTAGTGATATAAATATCGCGTGGACAGTCTTGCAACCGACCGGCAGTCCCCAAGATTGGAATGCGTAGTGATAGTGATATAAATGGAAATAAATATACAGTTGGAGTAACAAATATCGTGTAAATAAATAGTCTTATGTTATTGTTTGAATAAATAATTTTAGTGTTTAATTATTTAATAATATTTTAGTCTTAAATTAGTGTTTATATTTGTTTAATCAGAGTGCTCGTTATTTTCAGTATCTTTATCTTAATTATTTATCGTTTAATAAACTTTTATTTTAATTAATAATAATTGTCTAGTTTTTACAGTTCACCCAAATAAATAAACGTTTCTATACATATTTTATTTGTAACAAGAACATGGGTCATTTATTTCAAAACTAGACCTTGCAAACTGTATTACAGCAGGACTATTAAAGTTTAAAAAAGTTATTAGTTTTTAAAATATTTCCTTTTTACCTCTCGCTAAGAGAGGTATTGGATTCATGCTAAAAATCGCATATCCAGATTTTATTGAATAAGCACGATTTAAGGTCCATAGAATCCGATTTTAACATTTTTACAATGATGTCTGTGTGTGTGTGTGTGTGTGTGTGTGTGTGTGTGTGTGTGGATGTGTGTGTGCGTGTGTGTGTGTGTGTGTGAGGTTGTTGGAGACACGATTTCTCAAATTCTATAAGACTAAAGACCTGTATAACTACGGATTCCTCAATTTAACAGTAATGGGAAGCAGTGGCGTAGCCATAGGAGGGGTTTTAGGGGTTAGAACCCCCCGTGTGAGACCATGGTAGGCCGCTTTTAACACTAATTTAAAAACATACTCGTTTGTTGTTCATATATAATATGATCTGAAGCAAAAAATAATTAATTTTCATACATATATAAAAACACGCGTGTCCCACTTAATGGGTTCGCACAAACCCGAAAACAATAAGAACAACATCAACATCATACAACAAATCCTTACTCTTAAACGTATTAAAGTGACCGATTTTCGGTTGCGAAATAACGCAACCGGATCACAATAATAGTTACGAAACAATCATCCTTCGCCACACATTCCTATCTAAGCACACTTCTTTCGTCTCTTCTTCTCTTCTTCTCTTCTTACTTGGAAACTTTTTCTCTTTAAGCACCCTATCAACCACATCCATCCACTTACACACTGGTCGGCCACGCAACCGAAAACCCTCAACTTCGCCAAGATATATACGCTTAACAAACCGTTCACTCGCCATTCTCTCCACATGCCCAAACCATCTCAACTGACACACCAACTTTCTTAATAACATTGTAAAAGAATATTAATTTTCGTAGAAATCTGTTTACACGCAATTATTAGCTATAGTCTGTAGCCTACAGATGCCCTGTCGTGCAATGTCCTCGTGAAAATGTCGAGCTTTACCGAAATTTACTGACAGCTAGCAGTGAATCTCATGCGCTATGTTCTTGTTCTTGAGTAGAATACCTACGTTATTAATTTATTAGTGTTACCACTACAACTTTTCTTGTGTTTATACTGCGGTTTGTATAAACATATTTAGGTGAGTGGTTTGAAATTCACTGCATAATTTAGCATTGTTGTTATTTACCTAAAGATTTAAAAAAATTGCCTACTAATACAAAAAATATTGTTTTTGTTGATTTATTTAAAATTTATTATTCTAAAACTCCCCCTGTAATTTTTTTCTGGCTACGCCACTGATGGGAAGAGTTGAATAGGTTCTGGTAACAATTGGACAACCGGAAGTGGTAGTTTCTAAAAAGAAAAATTCTAAATATTATTTTTTGAAAATTTGTTACTACAAATATTAAAGATAATTAAATTCTCAATCTGACACATTTAATTTTTTTATTGTATCTCGTATAGGTTTGGAGATATAGTATACATATAATAATATAGAATAATCTGTTGTAATAAATCTCGTTGCCCGAAAAACAGTTGCGATATTCAAATTTTTGTAATTGACAAATAAATGCAAAATGTCAGTGTCAGATTTTTCTGGGAGGTATGAGTACATTTAATATATATTCTCGTATATATTATTGTATTGTTAATTTAATATGTATTTAAATTACAGGTATGTTAATATTACATATATCCTTAAGAAATACTGCTAATACCGTCAATGAATTTGAAGAATTTTGAACATATTAGAATAGTAGGATAAAATTTCTCTTAGAACGAAAGAAGAGAAACAATTTCAATTATTTGTGTGTATACAAGAAATGTTAAATTCGTTACGTATAGGGCGCGAGCAGTCATGTGACTTTGTTAGCCTTAGCAAGCAGATATGAGGATCCGTGTCAGAATGACGGCTAGTAGTTATTTACATAGATGTCACAATTGTCATGTCATAATTTTTCATTCAAAATTTCAAAATATTCTGATGTTTATTTGTCATCCATTGTCGAGGAAAATAATCCACATGGATTTGGAAAATCATAATGTTTCGGATGAAAACTTATGATACTGGACACCTATGTATATTACTAGCTCTCATTCTGACACGGGCCCCCATATCTGCTTGCCAAGGCCACCAAAGTTACATAACTGCTCGCGCCCTATGAAACATAAAATGAAAATGGCGAGAGGTATTGTGCTGGCCACAACAGATTTTTATTGAAGGGTGAATCACAATTTTGTACAAAAGATATACAATCATGGAATTGTAAGACGATTGTAATGATTGTATGCAAGAATGTACAATATTTGCAAAGATTGGAATGTTTAATATTTTTCGTGATTGTAGTAATAATAATGTAGATTGTATTGATTTCAAGGCAAATACTAGTGAATGTAAGGATTGTAAATCAAATTTAGGTACTTTTTGTATTTCGAAAATCACTTAAATGGTTAGTAAAAGACAACGTAATATAGTATTTATTTATTTTATTAATCAGTATTACTTATTTTTACAATTTTTAATATAATATTTCGCTACAGAATTCACTCAAATTCTTTATATTGTAGCGCACCCGACGCCCTGAGTCTAAAAGCCGGCTTCCCATGGCCTGTGGCGCGTACACGCCACTAGCTGGTTTTGCACGCAACGAGCCATGGGAAGGGGCAGCGCGTGGCGCGTTCGCGCCGTCCGTCCTTTCCCATCATTTGTCGGTAAATGTTGCACGCGTCAAAAGAAACCCTCGGCGCGAGATGGCGCGGCGTGTGCAAGTATGCCCATGGCCTGTGCTTGCTTGTCCCTATACGCGTTCTTTTCTTGCAGTATAACAGGGCAGTATAATTTCAGCAGCGTTGTTGTACAGTGCATATATCGTGCACGTTTATTATGGAATGGACAAACGATATTATTATTGAATTCCTGGACTTATTCCAAAGTGAACCAGCAATTTAGAACCCCAGACACTAGAAACATAAAGAACGAAATGCAATTCACAATGCGTGGGTTCGAATTAAGGAAAAAATGAGTGTAGATTTTCCTATGGAGGAAATTAAAAATAAAATAAAAAATTAATGTCGACATACAGAAAATTGTACATTGAAAGTTGACATCCACCAGTCTTTTCTGTTTGATTTTCTTTTGTTTTAAAATTTCGCCCGAAAATAAAACACATGTAGCGGCACACACAACAATCTTTCTCTGTTGTCTATTCATAATGAACTGCATTACTGCATAAGCGTCAAATTATCTTAAAATCAAGATGACGGGTGGCTCGGTTAGGCCCATAGGCCCGTGCATGCTTGCGCGCGCTGCATGTACTACGCGCCGTGGGAATGATCGAGGCTTTGTGGAAGCTCGTGCCTCGTGGTGCGAAGCGTATCTACACAGGTAGTGGCGCAACGCGCCATAGGTCATGGGAAGCGGGAAGCTGGCTTAACCAAAACGCGACCGCCGCCGCTGGTAGAACGTTTCTCGAACGATCATTTAAGGAAAAATAAGTTGCCATATTAGGAGGCCATTTTAATGATGTTATCCGAAATCAACGAAATAATATAATATTGGTAGAATACACGTCATAAAATAGTTATTTAGGCAACATCAATAAAAAGTCTAGTCTTATTTCACGAATAGGAAAGTTTGTCAAATTCTACTTATTAGTGAAATACAAATAAGACACATTTTACTTTACTTGCATACAATAGTAGCGTGAAAAAAATGCCATAGCATTTCATTTTTTCACCCGTTTGCTTTAAAAAGAATATTTTTTCACGCTTTTATTGTGCAAAAAAATAGGTACCTACTTTAAGAACTTTTTTAATGAAAAAAATTGCACTTTTTAACCGACGTAAAAATAGTAATTTCTTTCCTTTATACAGTTAAAACTGAATTAAATCAAAAAGGTTTAGGATCCCTACAATACGAATTTACTATTTTTACATCCAACAATGGGTAATATGGCGTGATGATATATTTATTTATTTATCTGTTTATTTATTTATTTATTTATTTATTTATTTATTTATTTATGTCTGTCTGTATGTATAGAATTCCAAAAATTACAATTTTTACGTATTCCTCTTCCTTATATCCATTTGAAGGTTTTAATAGATTAAAATAATTATAGAGGAATTAAATTTCATAAAGCAACCAGCTATGCTATAACCATGTAAACAGCTACTATATTAAGAAAATTCTAATTGAAAGATGTAAGTATCAAGTACAGTTAATATAGTATGGGTTCTAATTTTACTGGAGAATCCTTTGCTAGAAAGTTTCTTTATGGAATGTGTACAAAATACATAGAACTGACGGAAGGTAATGTGCTGGCCACATCAGATTTTTTTTTAAATTATTTATTATTCGAAGTGACAAAGGGCGTGGTAATGATGTATTACCTCTTTCTGTTATATTGATCCGCCCCACTGAATAATAGTTGCCGGAGAAGTTTCTAAAATTTGTTTAATATAAAAAAAATATATATTATCTTATCTGTCAGATAGTAGGTGCATTGCATATTTTATACAAATCGTATTGAAAAGTAAAATGAAAATGTTAGGATTCAATATGTTTCTTTTCCATTTATTTAATTTTTTTGCCTTAAAATTACGAAAGCGTAACATTCATTTCCCTTGAATTGTAAAATTATTTTAAATACCTATCTTTGAACTGGAGGTTAAAGATTGAAAAGTGAATTATTCGCAATTTCCAGGTTTATTAAAAAATTATAAAAATGAATACATATTTAGAACTGAATACGTAATATAGGGCAAGTAAATGTCCTACTTCTAGACTTTACATGTTAATTCCAATAAAGTGAATATATTATTTTCTTTCGAGTATAGTTCTATGGCAGAAAGCAGAAAGGTTGTTTGTCCAGATACGCTAATTTTGAGTTAACTGCGATTAAAAATTTCATTACACATTATGATTATACTAGCATTGTTTATAATTCACTACTACTGTTACATATTTTAATTGTGTTGTACATTCTATTGACAACCATGTCCTAGTGCCCTATTTTAATTTACAAACTAATTTAATATTTTAATAATTTTAAACCTGGAAAAATATTTTGAACACTGTGGAACACAAAATTAATTTCGACATTTCTGGCTTTCTTTCTCATCGTACATGTACAGGGTGTAACAGATGAACGAGCTACCTCAAATAATTTCTATAATCTTAAAGAAAACGAAGGAGGACATCCGATTAGGGAAGAAAATATTTTTATGTAAGGATATAAAATGATTGAATAGTAGAATTTAGAAAAAAATACTCTATCGAATGAGCCTAAAAAATATCTACCATCCCATTAAAAAAAATTGATATTGCCAAGACAATACATCCAGCCATTTAATTTTTATTCACTTTAATACATCGAATTATATCGAATTTTAATGCTCCAAAATTAACCCCTGTCGTGCATTCTTCACGCCAGCAATGCCAATGAGTGCCCGTGATGGTAAGCGTACGCACGGTACAAATATTTCATCATTACCGAAATCTCTGTACAAAGCAGATTGGCGCACCCAGTAATGGGTATTATGCCGTGATGATATATTTATTTTATTTATATGTTTAGTAATATATTGATTATGTACGTAACCATGGATACATAATACCATTCATTAACCACGCCCCGTGGATTATGACTCATAATCCACGGGGCGTGGATTATGAGTCATATTCTATATCGTTCATTAACCACGCCCCGTGGATTATAACTCATATATTCTATATTTTGTAACAAAAAAAATGATCAAATTGTATCATGGCTTACCAGATTAATTATTCATAATTTAATCCTAGTTTACAAATATATTAAAAAATAAATAAAAAATAATTATAAATAAGAAAGTTATTTAGAGTGGACCATTTTCAGTGTCACCCGGTATAATATGATTTCAATGGCAGGTGTAGATAAAATATCGTATTCTACTCGCGTATAATGGCTATTATTCACTCGGATGAATTACCACACTCGCCTGCGGCTCGTGTTCTAAAATCATCCTCCTGGATAATAACCATCATAATACGCTCGTTGAATAATATACTATTTTTTAGTTTTGTTAAAATAAAATGTTTATTACCACCGATATAATATTTTAGTTTTTTTATTATTCTTTATCTTAAATTCCTTTAAATTTAAATACTTCATTTTAGTATTTCGAAACATTTACTGGTATTCTGTGTCTGAGTCTTTAACTAAACGAGCGATTAGCTAGTCAAGTGACTAAAGAGTTATAATAACAATAAATAATAATAATATTTATTTATACTGCACAATTACAGATTAAAAATCCAATTACAAAAGTACAGTTCAAAAAATACATAATACATAAAATACTACATAGTTACAAACAATATTTAGTAATCTTACAGTAGATTTAAATGCTTTATAATATCTGACTTGTTACAATTAAATATCAATATCATATTGGACAGTTAATTCGTTTACATTTTTCAAACAATTACATAAAGGTGACATGGACGGTTTTATGTTAAAAAAATTATCTCGCTTCCTTAATTTCATAACAGGTACATTGAAAAGAAGTGTAGAAAGAATTCCAATAGCGTCAATTTTATTATGAATTAGATTAAATATAAAGATGACATCAATCATTTATCATTTATGTGGCTTAGTACAAGAACAACCAATATCAACATTTCGGAATTTTTTGAATGAGTGATTTAAAATCAACAAGAAACTTTCAGTGTTAATAATTCCGAGAGTTCATTTCTGTGAAACTACACTGTTAATGTTGATTTATTTATTTATTTATTATAAATCTGACCTACAGGATATCATATCCAAATTACAGGTAGATTATACAAAAAAGGAAGAAAGACACCTTAATTAGCACAAATAACTTAATAACAAAAGAAATTTATTTAGAAGGTAATATCGGTTTTCATAGTACCAGGGTCAGATTGGCCAATCGGGATAATCGGGAATTTCCCGAGAGGCCGCGGCTATTTGAGGCCACCGCTTGGTGACTAAGAACTAAAATTTGAGTACGTAGCGCCATCTATTTCTTACGACACCTGTTTCCCATAACTCCGAAAATTTAGATTTAACAGAAGACATATTACAAACTGAACTACAAGTTTTTGCACAGAAGTGGAATAAAATAAGAGATGTAATTACAAATGAATATTCAATAAATGAAGATGAAGATTATGATATGTTAGAGGCAGACTAAAAATCAAATGATCAAGAAATTTTAAAATCAAATTGTATAGTTTGCTGTTATAATGTTTTACTAAAATTTAATTTACATACATCGTCTTATAATCATCTATTTTGAGCACATAAATTTATATTGACTCTATCATGCACACAGGTTTCCTGTGAACGTACTTTTTCAAAGTTAAAGTATATGCTAAACAGACTAAGAAATTGCATGTCACAAGATAAACTAGAAGTTTTTTATTAATGTCTACAGAAAAGATATTTAAAAAAATAATAATAATGATATTATAGACTTAATTGCAAACAAAAGTTCAAACGTGAAAAAAATGTTACACTTGTAATCTAATATTGTATAAAATACATATGTATAGACTATATGCCTATACATATGTATACATTTTAGTAATTGTGATTGATTAGTGATAAACTAAATGTTATTTTCAAAACTACAGAATGTTTTATATTTTTGATACTCTTATTAGGAGCGTTTTTTTTATATTTCAACATCTTTGATAACTGTTCAATTTCTATGCATGTAAATAAATTCGTATTATCCAACTGTAAAACTAATAAATTACTTTGTGGCAATATAATAATTATAAATTAAAAAAAAAGTGGAGTGGAGATGAGGCCGCTCGAGCTCAAATTTTCCCGGGCCGCTGAGTCTTCCCTATCCGGCCCTGCATAGTACACATATAACAAAATAATTAAAGTATTATATCTTATAATAACAACATACTGCGTTATTAAACTTCACGAACGAGCCAAAATACTCGTAGATGTCGATGTAATGTGGCAGGGTATTAAAATTTTCACATAACATTCTAACTGGTGATTTTAATTCATAGTTAGTATACGTTGTTCTGAAATGAAAGGTTCTCCTCTTAATACGCGAATTATGCCTAGGAACAAATATTGGTATTTTGTCAAGAACAACTGGATCAATTACGATGCAATGTAAAATTGAATTTTTCTCCGCTTATTGGGAGACACTATGTTAATTTCTTCAAGTAAGATGTAATCAGTGTCAAAACTGGGATACCGTCTATGAAGTTTGTAATAACAAAATTTCACAAATTTTCGTTGATCGGACTCAAGTATACATTGGTATTCATTATGGATTGGACTCCAAACTTGTAGAAAATATTCCAGCTGTGTTCTCACAAACGAGAAATATAGTTTCTTTAAAGTAGAAATATTAGTGAAGAACTGAGTACTTCGGATTATAAAACCCAGACTTCTGTATGAAGATTTGGCAATATGATGTGTATGTGAGTAGCAAAATTTAGTTTTTCATAAAATACGACTCCGAGATCCTTGAATTGAGTGACTCTTTCAAGAACATGGTTATCAATTTTATAATCAATGGTGTAAAGAGACTGCTTAACAAAGTAGCTCATAATTTTAGCCCAAAAACCTTCTATGGGACGAGCCTGGGGAAAGTTATGTGATTGTCGTTTTGCGGAACTAATGGTACGATTTGGTCAGTTAGCCAATTTTGAGTTTGTGTTGCATAGTGAGAGGACGCAAGGTATGGCCAGAAGATAAAATCACCCAGCGTGTTCTTCAATAAAAATGACCAATTTTGTTAGACTATTTATCGATGTACCTTTGACTATCCAGGGCTTCATCTCACTTGGCCCACATAAGGCCACACCCTTAATGGAAACACCGTACAATACCAACACATCTGCAAATTTGACTTTTTATTTATATCTGACATTATATATTGTCAGTATAAAAACGATTATTTCCATTAGAAAGTTACGCCCTTTATTTAATTTAGGTTCATAATTTTGTTACTTATGAAACTCATAGTTAAATTGTTAACCGTTGGTTAAATTGACAATATCGTATTGTAACGTTTATTTATTTGGGGTGGTGTAAAAATTAAAGAAATTTTAATTAAAAGAATACGTTTATTAAACGATAAATAATTAGGATAAATATTAAAAAGATAACTAGCACTACCATTAAATAATTATAAACATTAATTGCAGACTAAGAATATTATTAAATACTTAAACACTAAGATTATGTATGTAAACAATATTTATATCACTATATTTATTTATATAACTCCATTTATTTATGTTCACCACTCGTAGACTATTTATTTATATCACCAACTGTCGTTGCACGTTGCTTCTCTTCAGACTGATTCCGCTGGCTTCTCTGACGTGCTTATATATGGCGTGGCGTCATTTCTCTGGAATGTTCTCCATCTTTCCATGGTATACAAAGGATCAGCCCACCGGTGTAATTAACACGTCAAGCCGTAGGGCTTTTTCCGCCGCCGGGGATTACGTCATCGCTCGGGAATATTCTACCAGTGGCGGCGCTTGTATACTCTTAAGTCAGGGGCGCACCTTTCAGTATAGAAATGAAATATCGAATGAGTTGTTAAATATTACTTTCAAAATTTCGATACACACTTTTTTTGTTAATCTGTAGTTAAGACATTAATTACAAGCTTACAAAAAAAATGCTGGAATTTGTGTCAAAGCTTTTAGGACATATGTTACATTCCATCGCTATGTTTAATCGAAAGTTGAGAATATGTGTCATCGAGAATTTAGTTTATGATCAGTGTGTTGTTTTCTTTAGTTTATTGACATATTTTCATATAAAAACAATCAGTATTTTTGCACGAATATTGATATAGTAAACAAATTGAATAACTTGTTTATTGTTTACAGCGCAAAGATCTGAGCCGTAAGGATGGTGAACAGCGGGTCGTTCGACGCGGCTGGTTCGGAGGGGGAGTCCGTGAAGGCGGAGTTCACGCAGCTGGAGGATGACGCAGCCGAGGCCAGCTTCACGGCCGTGGTGCCCGAGGACGTAGCCACCCCCAAACCCAAGACCAACCCCAGCCTGCAATGCAGCGTCCCGCTCGACAAGGTCAAGAACGTCCTCAAGTCTAAGCTCATTCTCGACAACTACATCAAGCAGAAGACAGAGCTTGGCGACATGCCCGACGCTAGCAAGAAACGCCTCATGTGCTTGTTCTGTGATCGGACGTTCACCAGTAACAACCTCAAGCAAAAACACGTGGATCGGTGCCACTCAGCTGGACAAACGAGACGATCGAGTTCTCGGACTCCCAATCACAGTCAGTCGGCTACAGCGTGTTGCTTCTGCAGCAAACTCAACCATACCGACCATACCCTGAAACAGTTGCTTGAACACCTCACTAACGAACATTCCAACAGGTACTACGCTTGTTTGCCTTGCCAGGAGAGGTTTAACTCCATCCAGACGCTCCGAGAACACAACAGATCGGTACATGGACTACAGAATTCACCAGAGACTAAAACACCATCACCATCGCCTGTCACAACGTCGGAAACTAATAGTAGTGAATTGTCTGATGGTATTCGACCAGAATTAAAAAGGACTTCTAGTAATGAAAGTACCTCATCGTTGCCGGCTACAGCAAAAGATAATTCTAGTCCATCGTTAAAAAAGAACTCGTCGGTAAGAAAATTAACACCTGAAACAAACAAGCAAGAAAATAATGTCGGAAAAGGTACCGGTTTTCCCCGAGATTTTGAAGATTCTATCCAAACCAACGTAATATCTCAAGAGGACGCTAAAAAGTTAAAACAACATGACGATGATGAAGAAGATTTAGTTTTAGCAAGAAGAGTGAAGAATGGTATAGTGAATTCTAAAACAAGGAACGCTCATAAGAAAAATCAAGTAGGGAATAAAAAAATTAGTGTAAAAAGTACAAAAAACGGATTACGGAATTTAAGAACAACTAGGGCATCTGTGAAACAAATGAGTAATAACTTTACTAAAAATAGGAAAAAAATAGTGAAACATGAAAGTGAACCTGGTAAAGAAGTAACTAAAAGACATGTACCCAATCCCGCTAGTGTTTTTTCTTTAGTTAATGCCTATATTTACAAATACGAAAAAATTTACGACCACGCGAGTGATAGTATTAAAGATGCGAATTCCGTGCAATTTAACGCAGTTTTTGACAAAGAATTCTATGCAAGAACTGTGTGTAACATTCGTGACAATTTACTGCATCATTTGGATGGCAAACTCAACAGAAACGTCGAATCCGAAAATCGAATATCCAATTTTGAACATCCCACATGCATTTCAGAAACTGACGCAAAACCAGCAAATGATGCAGTAGATAATTTCGGTTGTGATTTATCGCTAAATGCTGTAACTCCTGTGGCTACTCTCCTCGGTTCGTCACAATACGGAGAAGACTTCGATGCACAAATTGAGTACGGCGCAAAAGCATCGCAGAAGAAACCGAAGAAAGTAACTGTTGTAAAGTACAAGTTTCCAAGCAAGAAATTCAATTCAGTAGTTCAAGAAAAAGATAGTCAGAGTGATCTCACTTGTTTGGACATGTGGACGCAGCTATCCGTAAAAAAAAGGCAGCATAGACTCAACGGTGATAATTTTACCGAAGATTTACGAAATTTTCAACGTCCAACAGGTGAATGGAAAGTTCAAGTTGAAGAACTCAACAAAATTTTAGATACACGGGGACCTTTTGAAGACCTGCGCGTAGAAGCAAATGCGCAACAATTTTTAGAGTTAAGAAAGAAGTCTGCAAAAGAGGGTGACTACATATCTGAAGAATCATCAAAAGATGTGTATTTTGTTTTAGAAGATTTGTTAAGTAGGGTAATGTGCAAAATTAGTGAAAATACAGTGCCGAACGAAACAGATGTTGAAGAAATTAAAGATGAAGAATCAAAATTAGATGTACCCCAAAACCTAGAATTACCAGGTTATCTACAACTACAAAGAAATCCATCAAAGTCAAACGATTTTAAAATGGACAAAACCGACAGTATAGCCATAATATGCGCATCTCAAGACGAATCCGAAATGAAAGAAAACAAACGGATGGAACTAACCGGCGAATGGACTCGTCCCAGGATTTACATCTGCGCTACTTGTGGCATAAAACTTCCTAACCTAAAATCCCTAGATGACCACAAAAACGTCACCCACCCACACATCTGGTGCAGCCACTACGAATTCGTGGGTAGCCAATCACAAATCTATCGACACCTGAGTATCCCCGGTCTTGGTAAGGTTGGAATCGTAGAAAAACTCCCGCTGAACCGTCAATGGCAGCGAAGTGATGCTCGGATGTGCAGCAAGTGTACAAAGCAGTGCCACAACCTAGGGGAACTGCACAAACACATCCTGGAATGCGGCGGCGACTGGACATGGATGCTTGCCAGAAAGAAGTGCAAATACCGTCCGTATGGAGCACGCACGCGACGACGAAGGCAGAGAGGTGAGATGGTTTATTTATTATTAGGGATACGCATTGCAATCTACATCATCTCAAATAAGCTTATGGGATTTAAAATATTTTTCCATTGAGATAATTACTTGTTCTAATATTTACAGGATTAATTTTATCATATTGATGCAAGAATTATACAATTCAATTTATAACGTATGTGACAAATTTTAACTGTTCGTTAGGTAGGTCATTTTGAGTAAAAACTATTATATAAACATAGGTTCTAGGAACAGTAAATTTTTTTAAAGATTTTCGATCAAGGTTATCTGTATCATGAACGAATTTACAAATTGGCATACGTTCATCTCTCTTATTTGCAAAGACTACAAGCGTATGCGATAAGGATGGATATAACACCGTTGTCTTTCAAAAATTCATATTGTTTCGACTAAATTAGGACATTACATTTTAAAACGATGCTCGTTGTTGACAATACTTTCGCTGTAACGTAAATTTATTTATTAATTCAGATACATGACCTTGATTTATAGCCGTACGAACATTATTTCCTGTCAGTGTGACTGACACTGATACTGTGTCAGTATCTTATTTTTCACATATTTGGTTTTACATTTGCTATAAACTTACCAAATTAACTCAGTTTTGATTTTTAATGCTTTTACTGTAATATATTATCTATGGGTATCGTGGCCGTGTTCCTGAGTGTTTCGTCGCGAATCTGGGGACCCGGATTCGATTCCGACCAACGACAAAAAATACTTCGAACTAAATTGACCCCTATGGTTCACTCTCCACGCCAGAATTGAGTGCCCGTGAAGTGACGCCTGGTAAGCGGCCCGCACGATACAAATATTTCATTATTACCGATATCTGTGTACAAAGCAGATTGGCACATCCAGCAATGGATAATATGCCGTAATGATATATTTAGTTACTTTATTTGTAATATATTTAAAATAAAAAAATACCAGTAGTATCTTATCTGCCCTCATAAAAAACTAAGTAAACGACACTACTGAATCTGACAAAATGGGCGGAGCTAAAATCTTAATTCATACAATTTATATATGACCTTGATCGGACATCTTTAATTTTTTTACTGTATTTCGTCTACTAATCAAAATACAAGAAGTCAAAGTTGATTTTCAAATTTTAAATTTTGGGTAAAAATGCTTCAAATAAAAGTTCTAGAACTTGAAATTCTGTATTGAAATCAATAAGCAAAATTAATTTTACATGCTTTGTAACTGCAGAAATTAGGTATGAAAATGTCGAAAATCACCCCAAAAATATAGCCTCGGCGATAGCCATGGAATTGAAAGAGATAAATTCACAAATGTTTGACGTTTTCCTTGTCAAGTTAAATTAATATATTTTTATTTGATATTATTTGTAACATTTGTTCAATTAAACAATTATTTTATTACATTAAATAAATAATTTTTCACTAACAGAAATTACAAATAATAATAATAATAATAAATTAACTTAGCTGCACAGATAAATTGCTAATTTGTTAATTTTTAGTTTCAATTCCATGGCTATCGCTATTTTTGGGTTGATTTTCTTACCTAATTTCTGCCGTTATAGAGCATGCAAAAATAATTTTATAGATTCAGATGCAAAATTTTAAGCTCTGCAACATGTATTTGAAGCATTTTTACCTAAAATAATTAGGGAAGTAAGAAATTACGAAAATATGATTTTACATGTTTAAGTCCTATGTTCCGGTGTCGCAGTCAACACCTTGTATATGGTATTATTTATGGATTTTTTAATGGGGTCTCGTGGCTGTATATCTGAGTGTCTGGTCGCGAATCTGGGGATTCGATTCCGACCGACGCCAAAATTATTTCGAATTTTAAATGGCATAAAAGTGACGCCTGATAAACGCCCGCACGATATGAATATGTCATCATCATTACCGAAATTGCTTATAAAGCAGATTTGTACATCCAGAAATGGGTAATATGCCGTGATGATATATTTATTTATTTACTTCCTAGGTCTGGGAAAAATTAATTATATGATATCAATAAATGTCAAAACTTGTCGATAAATATCGAAACTTATCGATATTTTGATATACTAGAAATAAATAGGCAGAAGACACACGTCATCAACCTAAAAAAAATCTTATAAAATGATATATAACTTGTAGAAATTATTGGGTGCTACTTATTTAAAAAAAAAAGAAGAAAAAATATACTAGTATTAATAAACGTACATATTAATGAATTTACAATCCTTATTCCTTTTATGGAATATAAAATTATTTGACATAACGTAGTCATTCTCAATAGTGACAACGTATGGTACGAAAATCAACTACAATTACTTCAAATAATTTTATATTCTGTAAAAGGAATAACGATCGACTTTGAAATATTTGTACTTTTTTTTCTTCTTTTTCTAATAGATATTAATACACCAAGTGAGTTTAGATAATGTTTATTCACGAAAAGAAAGTTTAAGCCACGAGGCCGTAGGACGAGTGGGTTAATTTTTTTAGTGAATAAACATTTTTAACTCATGTGGTTTATACAATATTTTATATACAACCGGTAAATAAAGTTAACTTTATTCTTATCAAAATCATTAATTAATGTGCTTCATTATTTCCCGAGGGAAATAAAAATACAAGTACTCCCTAGGGAAATAAAGTGATAATTTTATTTTCTTAGTGTTCAATTCTTAATTGATATTAACGTACAAATATGTAGAATATTATCGATTATAATTATTTTGAAAAAAAATAATTGTTTTTGTGAAAAATTAAAAAAATAAATAGATTTTTCGTTTATAGGCATTTGCTTCATTTTTACTAGTTTCACATGCTGTTAGTCTCTTTTGTAAGCTAAATAACATTTTTTTCCGTTTATATATAAAATATTGAATATAACACGGGAGTAAAGTGTCATTATTTGCCTCAAGCGATTGCATCTCTCGGGCTACGCCCTCAGGATTCAATATTCGCTCTCGACAAATAATGACGAACTTTACTCCCTTTATATATTTAAACTACTATTATTCAATTTTGACGAAATAATAAGAAAAAACCATTATAATACTTAATTTTGACAAAATAAAAAACTAATTAATTAGTAGGTTGTGCCTGAAAATCATCGTTGATAGACGTCAAGTCGTTTATTTATAAATTATAAACAAGCTTTATTTTCAGTCATTTGTGTCGTGAAAAATAATGTAAATGGCTGATCTGTCTAATAAAGACTGCGGTGAGTTTTATTTTCGTACATGATGTTATTTTAAATGCATTATTTGTTGCAAATAAGTTAAAATTCTGTGAGAGTGACTTAATTTTTTTTAATTTACTAGTAAATAAACGGTTACGTATAGTTGTTGCTATGGAGTTAATAATGACAGTTTAAAACGTCAAAATTGAATAATAATATATAACACTCAATAATTTGTATATACAGGTGAGGTGACACTGAAAAACGGGCCACTCAAAATAACTTTTTTATTTATTATTTTTTAATTCTGTTTCTATATTAGTAAACTAGGCTTAGAGACTCGTAAATCATAGTATTTGGCATGATGGTAGCGCTTCCAGTTTAACCGGAAATAACATTAACTTTCATATTTCAAATGGGACAACCTATATTTTATATATTTGGAATCTACGTAAAATTATGAATTCAACGATGTGATTTAAGTGAATTTTTATTGAAGAAATAATATACAAAAACGTAAGACAAAATTATGAGTAATTAACCTGGTAAGCCATATCAGGTAGGCTGTGATAATAAATTGATCTTTTTTTCGTAACAAAGTATAGAACCTTACAAAAATAACTTACTATTTATGTATTTAACTTAAATATTAGTCAATATTATATCAACTGTTTCACAGCCTGCCTGATATCATGGCTTAACAGGTTAATTATTCATCTCTCACGTTTTTGTGATTTATTCCTACAGTAAAATTCATTGAATTCGTAATATTACGTAGATTCTAAATATATAAAAATAATTAGTGTCCAATTTGAAATATGTAAGTAAAGGTCACTTCCGATTAAACCGGAAGCGCCACCATCATGCCAATTACCATTATTTGTGAGCCCCTAACCTAGTTTACAAATACATCAAGAAAATTAAAAAAATAATTAAAATTAAAAAAGTTATTTTGAGTGGCCCGTTTTTCAGTCACCTGTATATAGTTATATTTCATTTTATAATGTTTTTTTCAGAATGATGACGTGTATCTTCTGCTTATTAATTTTTACTATATCACATAGGGAACACACACATCGTCCTAATGTTCATACTTCGCCCCGTTCATTTCTTGTTTCGTTCCGTTTCCAAACGTTCAAATCTTGACCATGAAGTTGGAGCAGATGAACTTGGCGCGCTCACAATTTAAAAAGTACACTCCGGAGTACAGAATGTACATGAAAACCATTTATTGAATTGGAATAGGTATTTTTTTTAAATTTGTACTGCGGAGTTGTATTTTTTAAATTGTGAGCGCGCGAAGTTCAATTGCGCTAACTTCATGGTCAAGATTTGAACGTTATGAAACTGAACGAAACAATAAATGAACAGGGTGATGTATAAACATTATAACGCTTCATACCTAGCCTATCACATATTTTATTGATATTATCTATTTATCGATATTTATATATCACAAAAAGTGATATCCGAGGTGATACCTATGGAGTGGAGAGTGATATGGACATCGATATTTTACCGAGTCTTAGTAATAAATACCATACAAACACGGAAACTACGGTCTTCGTTTAGAATTTTACAGCTGGGTTTTTCATCAAATTTGTTTATTTTTATGTTGTATTTAGTTATTTTGTGTTTTATTGTCCATACCGTGTTATGTTTTCCCATGTTTTATTCAATTATAACTTAATATTAGTACATACTTTTAAATTAAACTTATTTATAAAAATTTAAATTATATTTTGGTAGCGTAATGGAGTAGGATCTATGATGACCTATGTTTATATGACACTTTTTACACAAAATAATTTGAGGAATAAGCTGTTAAAACTTGTTGCACTCGTTATAAATTACCCTGAACAATTTAATAGTTTACTATTAAGAAGTTACTTACAGTACATACGAAGAATAGTGTATAGCTCTATACTATACTATGACTTTACTGTTTATGTTATTAGAAAAATTAAACTATTTGAACAAATTATACATACTTCGTTTTACGTTTCAGTTAAAAATGGAGTAGATAGCGATTGAGAGTCTACCAGTTTTACATGTATCAAATAAAAATTTAAATTTATGAACCAAACTTTGATTTTACTACATATTTTTGTCAGAAAACTACCTGAATATTAAAAATTACAAAGACAAATTCAGAAACATGGGAAATGAGGTCATGCTAAAAAAAAATCTTTTTTTTAAATTGAACAAGCATCGTACTGTATGATTAAATTATTTTTTATTTACATTTTTTATTGTATCTAATTGTTTTAAAGTATGATATTTTTAAAAAGTTGCAAAAACCAGCCATATTGTGACGTCACGGTTCAGAACTGCAAGTTCAATCTCATTTCATAGAGACTTAATCATAAGAACGCAGAATTTCTAAAAGAAAAAAAAATATAGACTATAAATTGAGAATTGCAATCTAAATATGCTATTATAATATATTAATATAACATTCTTTTCATTTCACGCGTCACATCAGCTATGCTTCTTTGTAAAGATTTGAGATTAGAGATTAGACGCTAGAAGTTTGTTTAGCTACAGAAACGCACGTGAGGTATTGAATTAAATATATTTCCGCTAGTATTTTGTCATGATGGCACAAAACACCGTTTCACCGATATGTTTACTTTCGTAAATTTCAGGTTATCTTTAAATGTCACTTTGACGTTTAGGTGATATAAAATTGTGACGTCATTAGGCGAGGGGCAAGGCGGGGAAAATCAGCCGCATTTTGAACAATATCATTTTTAATTACAATTTTTTCATTATTAAAGATCGATTTGAGGAAAAATAAAAAATATGGGTCTATTATTTTTCATTTCTCTATAGATTAAAGTTAAAAATGAAAAATCGTGCATGACCTCATTATCAGTTATTATTGCCGATTTTAATTATCAACTAATACTCGTAACTAACAATTTTTTTCGGTATTGTAAATTCTGTTTACATTTTAACTGGTCAAAGAATAGAAATCTTGTCCGTATCTAAATATAAGATCCATTCTTAACTGAAACGAAGTAGGTATATACTGTTAAAGTATTAGGAAAATATGAAATAAATAAATAAATATATTTATTCAAGCTTATTTGAAATAAACTGTGATATATCGATATTACTATAAGTTATATTTATAAATTTTCTTATCAGTATATCAAAAATGTGAAATTAAAAAATATATAATAATTACTAATAACATTTATTGATATTTTGATCTCATAAAATTATTATTAAATATTCTGAGAAAATATTATTGAAAAATATATAACTTATTTTTAATTTCCTTATTGCTATTAGTATTATTTTTGTTCACTGAAATAATTAGTATTTAACGTAATATTAATACTATATTTATGTTTCAGAATATGTCCATTATATCGATATATCTTGCGTATCCCTGTATATTTGTTTTTATCTTGTTATTATTTAAAGATCTAACAAATATTCATTCACGCATTCAAAATTAGTTATAATTTTTGTTTATTTGTTTTGATTGTTGTTTGATTGGAAAGTATTGGTTACTGTGAATGCAGGTTATAAGAGAAGTTGTAACCCAGAAGTCAACCGAGCCCGAGAACACAAACCTAAAATCAAACCACTCTTCATTGGGCCGCGACCCAAACCGTCGAAACCTAGTGATGGTAATTTACATTTCCGATTCGTTATGCATTTATTCTAGAAACGAATTATAAAACTTTTATCTTTTCACAGCCGAGACAATCGAGCGAATGCTGGCCAATCTACCACCTAAACGACACCGGAAAATGATTTCCATGAGGGACGGCATTCAAAGACCAAGGAAAGCTTATAAACAAACATTAAAACCGAGTTCTTCGAACACAAAGACTAATTCAACCCCTAAATTGACTAATAAGAAAGTACATTTCAAAAACAATTCACCACAAATCTCAAAACAAACAATACGAAATGCCCTAAAACGGAAAATATCTGCGAACAATTTAAGAAAACAAAATAAAAATGATTCTGAAACTGATAGTTCAGATACACCTTTGACATTACGTAGCAAAATTAAAAAGGATGATGATGAAAGTGACATAATAAAGCAAAAAATACTTGGAAGGAATAATATCAGAAATAAGAGAATGATTAGCAGAATTTTAGGTAGCAAAATATTCGATACCAATTCTGCTTTACTTACCAGAAGAAAACTTGCAAAAGTCATTGCACAAACAAATTTAATTCGAAAAACCAGACTTCGATCTAAAATGCAATTACAACAATCTTCAAATAAACTAAAAGAAGATGAAATTAATGAAGAACATGAAGAAAAACTTCCATCTAAAAATAGATCGTTGGAAATAGCATCTCAGGATAGTGACAAGAAAACCAAAATTCTTAAAAGTAATAGTGATGAAACCGATTCAAAAGTAACTAAAAAGGAAGAGTCTAATTCGAAAAGTGTAGAATCAGATGCTAAACCTAAAAAATCTAATACCAAACGTTTTCTTTCTGTATTAACTAAATCAAATAAGAAAACTAAAGTTCCGGAAGTAGATAAAGATAAACCGGATACAATTAGTGCGATTATTGATGACGTTATCAGCAGGGGAATGACAACTGAAGTTTTCGAACTTAAATTTAATACGAAACGAAAAAGATCGCGAAAAAGTAGAAATTCATTGGTGAAAATCAATCCAAGTAAATCGAAAAATAAGGAAGAAGGCCCTGAAAAGAAAACTAATAATAATTCCGATGAAGTAAAAAATGTTAAAGAAAGTGATGGCAAAACAGAGAAGATAATAACCAAAAAGAAGAATAAATTAGTTCAAAATGTCAAGTCGTTCAGGAAATCATTTAGAAATAAAGAAAAATCAGGAGAGAAAAGTGAAGGAATTGCTTCAAAACTAATTAGAACTCTCAGTATGAGAGGGTCAAAGAAAAAGAAAATTGCTGCTAAAAATGAAACAAAGACGAAATCTGTCACTTCCGAAACAATCGACCAAAACACTGAATTAAAAAAAACTACAACAGAAGATCAATCAAAAGAGCCTGAAAATAAAAACAATATCCCAGAACTGGAATCTATTGATAAACAATGTGATATTCAAAATTCTAGTAAAACAAGTGCTGACTCCGATATGCCAACATTAGAAAAAATAGAACCACTGCCTTCACATGTTTCCTTAAGTAACTCTGCAAACTCAATACCAATACTGTGTCCAATAAATATAAACCCTTGTGAGAGTGATGCGAGTGTTGAGAAAGAAACCAAAAGTGATTCAGATGTATGCAGTGATAATAAAACTGATGTAAAGTCATGTGATAAATCGAGTGCGAATAATTGTAGTAGTCTAAATAAATTTAAAAATAAGATAAAAAGATCCGGTCGTGGTTTAAATGATTGTATCGCTATGTTGAAATGTAAATTAGAGCAAAAACAACAATCGAATACTGAACCTTCATTAATTGATAAATCTAATTTGTTTATTTTAAATTCTACTGACGTGAATAAACATAGCCAACCTGTAGTACAAGAAAAAATTGATGATGTACAAGTTAAAATTGATATACAAGGCAAAATTAATGTACAAGACAAAATTGACGTACAAGAGAAAAATGATCTAGAAGTAAAAGTTGATTTAGAAGAAAAAGTTGATGTAGAAGAAAAAGTTGATGGCTCTTGTTCTGATACCAATGAAAGTAGAAAAATTAATACAATTACAAGACCAGAGAAAAATGAACAAGGTGAATCAAAGAATTTGGACGATTCCAAATTATCTGAAAGTACCAACGCTATTGAACTTAAAAACGAGCCCAAGAAACCCGAAAGAAATGTTCTTGAAATACCATCATTTAAAATAAATATTTCAACACCTGAAATATCAACTGTAGAAACACAAACACAAACTGTTGAAGAAGATATAGTGCCTAATGCAGCTATTGATTATATGCCAACTAATATAGAAACAAATTTTCAGTTAAGCTATGTTTTAAATGCAACTCTACAAAATTGTTTAATGGAATGTGTTAAAAATAAGTGTGAAGAATTAAAAATAGAGAATGAAAATTTAAAATCAAATAAATCGGGTACTAAAATTGGCAGTGTTAGGAAACGTATTCATAAAACTAATACAATTGGAAAAGAAAAACGTGTCGTCATTACACGCAAACCAAAAACAAACACACTTGACAAATCTATACCCAATATACCAACATTACTTAATACTGCTTTTACCGAAAAATGTACACCCAAAAAAGTCACAAAAAAACCTAATTCAAAATCTAAATTAAATTCTAAAGCAGCCTCGGACACTTCAGATGATGATATTCCATTAAGTAAGTTTGTTTCAAATCCATCCAGTACCAAATTAAAAATTAACCTTCCTGTAGCTAAGAAGAAAAGAAGTTCAAAGAAACATATCGCGTTTACACCGTTGATTCTAAATAATCAAGATAGTCATATACCTCAAGTCAGTTTGCAAGAACGACTTGAACAGCGAATTTCATTAGATAATTCAATGAATGATAAAATAGAAGCAATACAGAAAGAAGTCGCTACTATTAAAGAAATAGATAATGAAATTCAAGCCGATATAAATATAAATAATGATAAAGATGTAACAAACGAAACTGATGTAAAAATTGATACACCACGAAATATTCCTGATGTGATTAATACAGAAGAAACAACTCCATTAAACAAAGAATCAGAAACAGTTATCGGAAATACTGCAGATATAAATGTGGAGTTACCAGTTGAAATAAAAGAAATACTATCCGAATGTAAAAATGTAAATAATGAAGAACCTATTTCTAATATAAATATTGAAGATTCCACTTCAAATGTAAATATCGAAAAACAAGATGTATCATGTAATCAAGAAGATATAGTACATTCAACTGAAATTACTTCTGAAACACCTAAAGAAATACTACAAGAAAATACTGTAAATGTAAATGCCACTTCTAAAGACGAAAATGAAATTGAAAATATTAAAGAATCTGTTGCAACTAAAGATATATTAGAATCTCTTCAGCCATTGTCGCAACAAATAATGGCAATGGAAGATGAACCATGTGATAGCTTCCTCATAAATAAAACTTTAACTGAAGCAAATACCAAACCGGCTTCACCTACAAAAAATTTATCACAAAATAACTCACACTCTGAAAGTGTTGACGACCAAAGTAATCATTTTGATAGTGGCAAAGAAAACACTGAATGTCAAGATATGTTAAAACCCAAAAGAATTACCAGAAGAATTAAGAAAAAACGGGGTAAAAGTAAAGTCGGTCTTTCAGACGAAATTATTGATAGTTCGATATCAACCGATATGGATCAATCATTAGAAAAACTTGTAGAAAATTATGACACCTCTGTAGAAAATATACCTCAGCTAGTAATGGAGGACACTTCAACTCCTAAAAGAAAACGTGGTAGAGCGAAAAAGATTCAAGCTGAAATTAGTGAATCTGATATTTCTACCACGGATTTAGACACAACTGCAGAAAAAACTCAAGATATATCTGCGATTCTTGCAGAAGATGCGCCTCAAAATGCCACTGATGGGGGTAAAATAAAGACAAGACGAGGTAGACGAAAAACTATACACAAAGAGTCAGAAAACAGCGAATCTGATAATCGCTCTACAAAAGATTTAGATAAACCTGAAGAAACAAGTCAAGACATAGTTGTATCTGCCGAAGTATCACCAAATGAAGATCCTCTTCCAAAAGTCAATACAGATCTTATAAAACCTATTAAAAAACGTGGAAGAAAGAAAAAGATTCAGCCAGAAATGAATGAAAGTACTGATTCTGCCATGCCAACAGATTCAGAAGCAGAAACAACTCTAAATAAAGAAAAAAATAAGAATAATCCTGAACAAATTAAACCTAAAGGTAGACGAGGTAGAAGAAAAAGGTCGGAAATTATTGCGCTGGCAAAACTAATTGATTCAGAATTAGAAACAACTGATACACCTAATGAAAGTAACTCTCAGAATGAAGATAAGCAAATTAGTAGCGAAAAAGAAGAAAAAAATATTGAAAATGTGCATTTAAAAATCAATGAATCCATTGATCTTTCTAAACCAGCTGATTCAAACGTGGAATCTGAAAATAAAGAAACTTTAAATGAAATTATCCCTCCAAATGAAAATATCGAAACCACCTTAGATTGCGAAGCACCAAAACTTCAAAATACTGAAACAAAAATTATTGAACCAGTTGAACTTTCCAATCCAACATATCCAGAAACAGAATCTGCTGAAGTTCAAGACACCTCAGAAGATAGCTCTCCAAAATTAAACGAAGAAGAAAATAAAATTGATAATGTATGTTCTGACAACAAAATTAACGAAGAAAATCTGCCAAAAATGGATGAAGATATAATAAAACCTAAAAAGAGACGTGGAAGAAAGAAGAAAGTTGAACTTCAGCAACCAGAAATTATGGAAAAAATTGAATCTGTACGAACAAAACAACTTCAGTTAACTGAAACATTAGAAAATACTGCCTGTGATATTTCTACTAATGATATACCTACTGAAGAAAATATTTCAAAAGTAGATGAACAGTTAGACACTCTTACAAACTGTGAAATAGAAAACATACCTAGCGATCAGTCTAATATGCTTCCAACAGAGTTATGCGAAAAAATAGATACAGGTAATATAATTACCGAAGAAAGCCACAAAATTTTAGAAGTACCGACTGAGACAAATACAATAGTAATAGACAATAAAAATGAACAATCTGTCATTAATGAAAGTATAACTGATATCATAACAGATTTGAATGAAATAATTACAGAAAATGAACATACTAAGTGTGAATTACCGACTGAAAATATTGTAGAAAATGTTCAAAAACTGGAAGAAACATCAGTAATAATTAAAAAAAAGCGAGGAAGAAAGAAGAAAGTGCAACCTGAAACTCAAATTATGACTGATGTAAGTATAAGCGAAAATGTTAGCAACATGCTAAATGAAGAAATAGTTCCTACAAATATAACAAAACGAACTGGGGAAAAACGTGGTCGAAAGAAAAAATTTCAACCTGTAATTCTTGAAGCTGTAACTGATATTTCAACAAATTTGAATACAACAGTGAATAAAAGCGACACTGATGTGTATGATATAAATAATGAAGAAATGTGCAATACAGATATATTAGAAAGAAGATTTGAGAAACGCGTTAGACCGAAAAGAATTCAGTCTGTAACTGATGTATCATTTACTACTGATGTGAATAAAACAGAAAATGCTTGTAAAAATCATATCAGTAATACGGTACCTGAAGAATTACGCAACAAAACTACATCAGAAATAAAGGTTGGGAAACGTGGCAGAAAAAAGAAAGTACAGGCTGAAAATATTGAAAATTTAACTGAAACATTAACAACAATGATTGAAAATGTAAATAATACAGTAGCTGAAGAAATATGTCATGAATCTACACCAAAAACAACAGGTGAAAATCTTGAAATAAATGAATCTGTGCCAGATATGTCAATAATAACTTTGGATAAAACATTAAGTAGTGATGAAAATAATGTCGATTCAACACTAACTGATAAAATATACAATTCGAGTACATCAGAAGAAAAGTTTAAAAAATGTGGTAGGCAGAAAAAAATTCAAGCTGAAACTATTGAAACTATATATCATATACCCACAATATTAGGTTTGATACAAACGGAAAATGCTAATTTGGTAGATAATAATATTATTAACCAAAAAACTTTTGATAAACCAGTTGAGAAACGTGGAAGAAAGAAAAAAATTCAGTCTTCCATCAATGAAGATGTATCAGATAAATCACCAACAGATTTAGAAATACTGGAAAATAATTTGACCATTACTGCAACTGAAGAAATGTACAATGAAAATATATTGGATGATAAATGCGAGACAACAGAAAATATGCTTCAAAATAATGAAGCTATAGCAGATATATTAACAGTAAATAACTTAGACAAATCTGTAGGTCAAAGTGAAACTGATGTAAATAATGTAGTAACAGAACAAATATACAATGAAGAAACATCAAAAAGAAAGAGTGATAAACGAGGTAGAAAGAAGAAAATACAATCAGAATCTGTTGAATTTGTAACTGATGTATCAGCAATAACAAATTTGGATACTACAGAAAATGAAAGTGAAAATGACTTAACTAAACAAATAATTAATGAAAGTACATCAGAAATAATAGACAATGAACATGATAGAATTAAAAAACATCAACTTGAAAATATGGAAGCTTTAACTGATGTATCAACAATAACAAAATTAGATACATCATTGGATAAAAGTGAATCTGATGTTACTGAAAAAATATACAATAAGAGTGTATCAGAAAAACCAATTGAGAAACGTGGTAGAAAGAAAAAAGTACAGCTTGAATCTATCGCAGCTGTAACTGATGTATCAACAACAAAATTGAATGAATCAATGGATAAAAGTGAAAGTGACGTAAGTAATATAATACCTGAAGAAATACACAGTGAAAATATATCAGAAAGAAAGGTAGAGAAACGTGGTAGAAAGAAAAAAGTACTCCTTGAAAATAACGAGGGTATAACTGCTACATCAGTAATAATAAATTTTGATACATCAGTATATCAAAATAAAACTGATTTAAGTAATATACAGACCGAAGAAACATACATTGAAAATGTATCAGAAAGACCAATTGAGAAACGTGGTAGAAAGAAGAAAATTCAACTTGAAAATACCGAAGCTATAAATGATACATCAGTAATAACAAATGTTGATACATCAGCAGATATAAATGAAACTGATCTAAATAATGTACAGCCCGAAGAAACCTACATTGAAAGTGCATCAGAAAACCCAACTGAGAAACGTGGCAGAAAGAAGAAAGTTCAGCTTCAAAATATCGAAGCTACAACTGACATACCTGTTATAACAAATTTGGATACATCACTATATCAAAATGAAGCTAATCTAATTAATATACAGACCGAAGAAACATACATTGAAAGTGTATCAAAAAGACCAATTGAAAAACATGGTAGAAAGAAAGAAATTCAGATTGAAAATAGCGAAGCTATAACTGATACACCAGTAATAATAAATTTAGATACATCAGTATATCAAAATGAAATTGATTTAAGTAATATACAGATCGAACACACCTATATTGAAAATTTATCAGAAAGTCCGATTGAGAAACGTGGCAGAAAGAAGAAAGTTCAACTTGAAGATATCAACACTGCAACTGATACACCAGTAGTAACAATTTTGGATACATCAGTATGTCAAAATGAAAGTAGTCTAATTAATATACAGCCCGAAGAAACTTACATTAATAGTGTATTAGAAAGACCGTTTGAGAACGGTGGCAGAAAAAAGAAAGTTCAACTTCAAAATATTGAAGTTACAACTAATACACCTGTAATAACAAATTATAATACATCAATGTATCAAAATAAAACTAATCTTGGTAATATACAACCCGAAGAAACATACGTTGAAAATGTATCAGAAAGACGAGTTGAGAAAGGTGGTAGAAAGAAAAAAGTTCAGCTTGAAAATATCGAAACTGCAATTGATACACCAGTAGTAAAAATTTTGGATACATCAGTATATCAAAATGAAAATGATCTTATTAATATACAGTCCGAAGAAACTTACATTGAAAGTGTATTAGAAAGACCAGATGAAAAAGGTGGCAGAAAGAAGAAAGTTCAGCTTCAAAATATTGAAGTTGCAATTGATACACCTGTAATAACAAATTATGATACATCAATGTATCATCTAAGTAATACACAACCCGAAGAAACATACGTTGAAAGTGTATCAGAAAAATCGACTGAGAAACGTGTCAAAAAAATTAAAATTCAGCTTGAAAATATCGAAGCTGAAATTGATACACCAGTAATAACAAATTTTGATACATCAATGTATCAAAATAAAACCCATCTAAGTAATACACAACCCGAAGAAACATACGTTGAAAGTGAATCAGAGAAATCAACTGAGAAACGTGCCAGAAAAAAGAAAAATCAGCTTGAAAATATCGAAGCTGAAATTGATACATCAGTAATAACAAATATTGATACATCATTGTATCAAAATAAAACTGATTTGATTAATGTACAGCCCGACGAATCACTCATTGAAAGTGTATCAAAAAAACCTATTGAGAAGCGTGGCAGAAAGAAGAAAGTTCAGCTTCAAAATAACGAAACTGTAACTGATACATCAGTAATAACAAATTTTGATATATCAGTGTGTCAAAATGAAACTGATCTAAGTAATATACAGACCGAAGAAACATACGTTGAAAGTGTATCCGAAAGACCGGTTGAGAAACGTGGTAGAAAGAAGAAAGTTCAGCGTGAAAATTCTGAAGCTATAATTGATACACCAGTAATACCAAATTTTGATACATCAGTGTATGAAAATGAAACTGATCTAATTAATACACAGCCAGAAATAGCTTCAATTGAAAGTGCATCAGAAAGACCGATTGAGAAACGTGGTAGAAAGAAGAAAGTTCAACTTGAAAATATAGAAGCTCCAACTGATGTACTACCATTGGATACATCAACGAGTATAAGTGAAATTGACATAAATAATACACTGACTGAAAAAATATACAATACAATCCCAGAAAGAACGATTGAGAAACGTGGTAGAAAAAAGAAAGCACAACATGAAAATGTTCAAGCTGAACTTGATACATCATTAAGTAAAAGTGAGACTAATCTAAATAAAATAGTCGATGAGGAAAGATACAATATAAATACTTCCGAAAGAATAAGCGAAAAACGAGGTAGAAAGAAAAAAGTACAACCTGAAACTCTTGTTTCTGAAACTGATGTATATTCAGTAACGTATTTAGATAGAACATTTAGTAAAAGTGAAAATGATTTAAGTAATATGCTAGATGAAGACATAGAAGATGTTGCAGAAATAACAGGTGAAACAACAATTAAAATAATGCGAAATCGTGGAAGGCGAAAAACAATCAATGTAGAACTCAACACTGCTACTGAACCTATTATTAATACATGTATAAACCCAAATTCGAATGAATTAGAACAAAGCATTCACAATATAAATATTGCACCACTTAATGAAGATGCTTTACAAAAAACTGATGAAACTATTAAAATTAAGAAAAAACGTGGTAGAAAAAAGTCCGTATATATTCAAGAAGTAAATACAGAACTTAATAATGACGCATCAGTAACAGAATTAAATCCAGAAATACAAAAATCAGATGACTGCAACGTTAACAATGAAATTCCAATAAATGAAAGCATAAATGATGAAACAACAATAATTATACGAAAACGCGGCAGAAGAAAATCAACATATATCCCATCGGAAAATAATGCGCTCATAGATGGCGCGCCAAGCAGTGTAGAGAATACCTTTCAAAACGACCTTCCAACTCCAACAGATGATACTTTAGTGACAGATAAACTCAAAAGAAAACGTGGTAGACGAAAAACTGTTCATCTGGACGAAGAATTGAATGAAATAATTGATGATAATTTATCAGTTGGTAAGAATCTTGCAACAGAAGAATCTGCAGAAGTTTATAACATCTCTCAGTCAAATATTTTTGATGCAGTTGACGGTACAGTAACAGAGGAGTCTAGACCAAAAAGAAAGCGAAGTAGAAGTATAGTTTATACTGAACCAGATATTGAAGATCCAGTTCCCGAAATAGATACTGATAAGCCGACTGAAAATAGTGAAATAAATAAATCAGAAACACCGGTTGAAAAAAGAAAGCGTAGTAGGGCTAGAATTTATATTGAGCCACAAATTGAAGATCCAGCTCCTATAATATCTACAGAAAATACTGATCAGCGTGCTGAAAATACTGAAGTAAATAAATCGGAACTAGTCGTTGAAAAAAGGAAGCGAATTAGGGCTAAAATTTATATTGAAGCGGAAATTAAAGATCCAGTTCCTGAAATATCTACAGTAGATACCAATCAGACTGAAAATACCGAAGTTGGTATATCAGAAACAGTCACTGAAAAGAGAAAACGAAGTAGGTCTAAAGTTTATTCTGAACCAGACATTGAAGACCCACTTCCTGAAATAGTAGATGCCAATCCTCCTACTGAAATTAGTACATCAGAACCAGTCATTGAAAAGAAAAAACGAAGTAGGTCTAAAGTGTATATTGAACCAGAAATTGAATGCCCAGTTCCAGAATTATGTACAGTAGAAGACTCAATTCCTAAAATATCTTCACAGGATATCAATCACCCTACTGAAAATACTGAACTAAATAAATCAGAATCATCTCTTGAAATACGAAAACAAAATACGGCTAAAATTGATATTGAATCAAACATTGAAGACCCACTTCCTGAAATATCTGCAGTAGATATCGATCAGCCTTCTGAAAATACTGAAGTAGATAAATCTGAAATATCTGTTGAAAAAAGGAAGCGAAGTAGGGCTAGAATTTATATTGAGCCACAAATTGAAGATCCAATTCCTGAAATAACTCCAGTAGAAATCGATCAACCAGTTGTAAATAACGAAGTAACTAATTCCGAAGCAATTGTTGAAAAACGAAAGCGAAGTAGGGCAAAAATTTATATTGAAGACCCAGATCCAGTAATACCTGCAGCAGATATTGCTCCGCCTTCTGAAAATTCTGAATTAACTAAATCAGAAACCATAATTGAAAAAGGGAAGCGAATTAGAGCTAAAATTTATATTGAACCAGCAGTAGACGAACCAATTCCTGAAATTTCTGCAGTAAGTATTGATCAATCTGCTGAAAACATCGAAGTAAATGTTTCAGAAAAACCAGTTGAAAATGATATGCCAATATCTGAAGATTTCAGAACACAAATACAATCTTCAATTGAAAACGAACCCGAAACTTTAGTAATGGAAAATAAAGATATCCAAGAACCAACTGTAGCTCCAATAAAAGATACGCCAGCACCCACAGAACAAAATTCAGATTCAGAAGATGAACTTCCACTAGCTATTTTACTCAAAAATAAAAAAGATAACTCACTTCTCGAAAATATGGAAATGTCTGAACTTGAGACTGATAAATTTGAAGTTGATATTTCTATACCTTCACAATCTAAGCTTATAAACAACAGTGCTACAGAAGATGAAACATTAAATAACAGTATGGAAAATATCTTAAATGTTACCGACAAAAATTCAAGTGAAAATCAGGACTTTGTTGATTTGGAAGATCTATCTTCAAAAATAGAAAATGCAGTTGATGACAATATAGATAATAATAAAGAAGACGTATACGAATTTACGGAAGAAGATATGAATAATTCTACTGAAGATATTTCTAACCTAATCGAACACTGTGAAAATATGTCGAATCAAGAAACATCTACAGAAATTCAAGATACCGTAAATAATCAAACTGAATTATTAGAAACCCATTTCGACTTAGATAATAATGTCACAACAGAATCAAGAAATATTAAATTAGATTTAAATTTACAAAAAGAAATATATAATCAAAATTCATATATAACTGAAGATCCAAATATGTTGAATACTCCAACAGCTAAACAAATGTCTGAAAATCAATCATCCTTCATCACTACTCCTGATTTAGTTGATAAATCTCTTGTTATAAAAATTAAAACCAACTTTAACATTAAAATTAAGAAGCCTAAGAAAACTCGACGACGCGTAATTCCAAAATCATTAGCGAGGTGCAATATTAAACGGAAAGAGAAAGATGACGAGGAAGTAAGACTTGTAGCCATTTGTGAAATTTGTAACAAGACTTTTAAACGTAAAGAAAACTTAGCCAGTCACAAAAGAACGCTTACGCATATTGCTAAATTATCTGAAATCGAAGCTAAAGAGACTTTAGCGCGAAAAAGTAACGAAGAACCAGACGAAAATAAGGATGATGAAGTAAATGAAGAAGCAAATTTGGAAGATGTTCTTGATCACAATAATGATGAAAATATAGAGCTTGGACCTGACATAAATGAAATTATAGAAAATTTAGAACCAATAACCAACACTATTAATTTAAAGGAAAATGTCGAAAATATAATATCAGACATAGAAAATAAAGAACTGATTTTAGATGACGCTGAAATAGAAGAATTAGTTAAAGAAGATTCTAATATAAATGAAATACTAGATATTCAAGAACAATCATCTGATAATGTTATCCTACTAGACGATAAAGAAGTAATTGACGATGAACTATCAACTGATACCAGAGAAATATCAAAAGAAAATTTTATAAATATTGATAGATCAAATATTGTCCAACCCGTAGAAGAAATTCTAGACATAAAATCACAAACACAAGCTGCAAATTTAATTCCTGACTTGAATACTAATTTAAAATTGGTTGACATTATTAGTGAAGTTCTTGACAAACCAGTTAATGAATTAATTTGTGATGCAAACTATCTCCCACAAAATATAAGAAGATCAACAAATAATTGTGACTCAAATGATAAATATTCTGAACCGAAACGATATAAAAGTTTAGGAGAGAGGAAAAGCTTTGATTCAGAAAATTACAATTCTACGTCAAAATGCAACGATGAAATAACGAAAGAAACGTACAATACATCTCTTGGGTCTATAAATAATGGATTACTAAGCAAACAGTTGTCTTTATTGGAAAATATTATTGAAGAGACAAACCCAAATTTAAATTATATAGATGACAGTATTTCTCTATCTTCCAATCACTTTGATGAACCAGTATTGGTAGAACACAATATTTCAGAAAAAGATTTGTTTAAGCCTGGATATCATAAATTAAATAATCCTGAAATCAAATTTTCACATACTGCTGATGTTTTGTCGAGTCTTATGAAACCAAACAATCGTTTTAATCATTTTCAAAATATATCCGATTCATTTGCTAAACCATCAAAGCACATTGAAGGAATCACCAATCAAATGGAACATGAAGTACAGAAGAAATCAGTAAAAGACAACTCAAAACGTAAAATATTAAACCGAGATGAAGAATTATTTTTAGAATGTTGTAGTTTATTGAAAAGTGGATCAGAGATATCATCAGTTTCAAAGAAATCAACTAAAAACATTCCATTAAACAGTTTCAGTAGGTCGAATGATGCTAGTTGGATTATACAAAAACAACCAAATTCCGATCAATTTATTCAAAGAGATTCTTATAGTTGGCTTGCCCAAAGTTCGAGAGTAGATACACCAATAGGAGAACCGTTTGTTAACAATGACTGGTCAAATTCTAATTCTGCTGTTTCTTCCGAATGGCTAGCACAAAAAGCCCCATCTCCCGACAGACCAATAGAGAGTAACACTCTAATGAAGAAGTCCAATAATAATTCCGGAGAAACTAAATATTCCGACATTCAGTTCGAAGACATTTCCATTGATACGTCCTTGGAAACTAGCAAAACTTTAATGGCTATTGATAATTCCAATACTGAAAACATACCGCTAGATTTCCATCATGTCGATTTCGCAAACAAAAATTTTATAGAAAAGCCAGAAATTCGAGAAAATTCAAAATCGAACGACTTAGAAATTGATCCTTTTATAGATATAAATGATAATAGCGAAAATACCACAAGCAGTAGCAGAGAAAATAGTAGTATTCGAATTAAAACTAATATTTTCTTAAAACCAGAACAAAAATCTGAAGAAAATGTTCCCAACAATGATGAGTTTGATCCGGAATTAAAGAAGAAAGTTGTTTCCGCTTTTGGAGGGCTTATGGCTAAAGCTCTTTCCAATCGACTTCATGCGGTTGTGAGAAAACCAAAGAAAGCTAAGTATGTGCTTCCACATATTTTAATATGTTTTACATATACTAATTATTTTTGTTTCAATTTAGGGGTAAACGAGATTTCGACAGTGCCATTCAAGCATCAATAACCGATTACGCCGTTCCTGTAAAGAAAAATAAATTAAATACTGTTGATAGTGATTCTAATGACTGCCCCAAGAAACTTATAACGAAAGGTGCCATGAAAGTGTTCGAAGGGTTAAAAGTATCAATTCCAACACAAGATCTTAACTTGAAAGAAGTTTTGAACTGCAGTAACAAACCTAAGAACGGAGAAACAGAACCTGAAAATATACCCATAATACCTAAAGAAATGAAAGAAACAATTTTAGAAAAGTCTGAAAAAGTTATTGAATCAACTAAAAACGGTAAATTAAAGAACCTGTTTTGTCGATTTGGTAATAAATTAGGTTTAAAAGAAACAAAAAAGAAAGCCTCCAAACATCGCAATAAATCCAAAAGTCAAACAGAAATGAAAAAGCCTCAACCTCACGATGTGTACGATTTTGAAGAATCATCATTAGACAGCAATATATTCAAAGCAGGTAAATTTTCTCTGTTCAGAAAAAGAGATCAAAATTCCGAAACAGCAGATGCAGAGACAAGTAAAAAGACTGAAGATTATAAAATGGAGGATACAAAACATAACCATGAAAGTGGAATTGGTTCATTAAAATGGAACGAAAATGAAAGTGACAGTGACACTGATAGATATTACGATTCTATGAGCTTTGAAGAAATGTCGTTATCTAGCGAATCAACACACGGATCTGATTTAAATATAAATAAAGTTAAACCAGTGCAGAAGAAAACTGTAGATAAATCCAAAGAAAATCAAAAGAAATGTATGATAATGGGAAGAATATTTAAAAATGCATCAAAACCTAAATTAGAAGATAAAATTCCTGAAATTAGAGACATTTCTTCGGAAGAAAATTCCAAGCTTGTTGAAACTTTTCTCGATAGCTACAGCAGTGTAGACAATGTTGAAAATACAGTCCATCAAGAATTACCTACAGTGCCAAATAACGTTACTGTTGTCAATAATAGTGCAAATAAAATGTCTAAAATAGAAATGGATCTTCTTTTTGATAAACTACTTCAAGAGGAAAAGAAACTTGAAGAAATGCCAACAACAATACCAATAGAAAACGAGCAGATTACAGAAGAACAAATTGAAAATAATGCAGAAACAATACACATAGACAAAAATTCCGTGGAAAAGAAGAAAATTAAAGAAGGTAAACCTAAAATTTCCGGCAAAATAAAGAAACGTCAGCGTTATAATTCAGGTGATTCCACTTCATCAGACGAATTTACACTAGGCAATAGACATTCCAAATCTTCTAAAAAACATCATAAGACACCTAGAAAATCTAATAAACCGAGAAAGGATACTGGAATAAATCTGGAACAAGAAATAAAGGAATGTATTGGCGTAGCTGGAAGGAAGAGCCAGAGAAAATGTACAAGTGGAAAACAAAATGTTTTAATTGAATTCTGGAGTTCGGACGAATCTTCATTTGAAGAAGTTATTAAAATGTTAGGAAAAGAAAATGAACCTGCTGCATCATTTGAAAATAAAAGCGAAGAAACAGAACACCCATTTATTGAGCCGGAAGAGCCATTGTTAAATAATAGTAATTCAAATTCAAAAGAAGACTTGCACGTTGCAGAAATCATAGAAAGTGCACCCAAAAATAGTATAGATATCTACGACTTCGAGTCTGATATTGAACCAAAACAAGATGCTTTAAAAATCAAAATAAAACTTACTGACCCAAATCTCAAATCAGAAACCAATTTTGTAGCCTCATCTAAAATAAAAATTCCCAGAAAGACCAAACGAATAGGCAAAAGTAGAAAACATAGTAAATCACACGGTGAAGAAAGTGATGATACAGAATTCGAAATAGACAAAAATCGAAAACGTGAACATAAAAGAAAGAAAAGTATGGAAAACGTTGATGCATCAATGCTAGACCAAAGTCCCGACTGTCTAGCTGTCTCAAGAAAGAAACGAAACGCCGGAGACCAACTCTACTACTGGTCTAGTTCGAGCGATGACGAATTTCAAGATTTGATTGAAGTGAAACCAATTAGAGAAGATCAGGATGATGACAGACCAATGCAGCATGGCTGGATAGTAGGAGATTCACCGAAAAAGCTAGTCACCATGTTAGCGCAGGCGAAAGGAAAAAAAGTCGAAGGTGAATCGGTGAAGGAACAGGGGAAAAAGAATCGGGTTACATTGTGAAAAGTAGTGAATATTGTTGATTGTTAAAACATTTCCCGTACGTACGTGTGCATGTGTGTGAATGTATTTGGTGGAAAGCTTTTCATAATTTTGTAATTTATTTATACACTGCCATCGGTACATTAGTGTGAAACAATACAAATAGAAATCATATTTTGTCGCTAAAGTCTAGAACAGAACACCACTGTTGATTGTTATTAAACATTTACCAACTTTAATTACTCAGGATTCCTTAGGTACTTTGTTACCTATTTTAAGTTTATTTGTATATTTAATTACTGGTGATTATTAAACAAATGTCTATGACAGGAGAGTGATTCTGTTCGTTAATTAATTTGTATATAGTGTATTCTAGAAGATACGATTATATTCTTTGTGTTCATGGCCTTCACTGTACATTTTGTAACTTAGAGGCATGTGTCATTTATTGTCAATGTATTATTTAGGACTATGCACATTTATAAACAGATTAACATATACTTTACTAATTTTATTACATTGCTTTTCTATTGGAATTGTCGTTTATCATTTCAACCCCGGTATTTTTTCACTGCCGTACGTGCCTTCCATACATAATTTCTAGTGAATTTCTCAGACAAAATGTTTCTTTGGCCACTATCTTCCATGTGAAATGTTTGTGTTGTGGGATCAGGATGGTATGTAGCTGTCTACTCTTTTATATGTTTGTTTTGTAGTTATTGTTTTACGACAAATAGTTGATAATGTAAAAACGAGTATATTATCATAATGAATGATTCAGAAACTGTAATAAAAAATTGTGTTGCGTAAACCAGTTTTTTATGTTCATTGTTTCTGCTAAATAAAATTTAATTCAATATGGTCCTATTCTTTCTAGAAACACTTATCATTTTTATAGGTATCTGCAAAGGAAGAAATATTCAGGTGCGTACTAATTTGAGCATTTTTGTGCGAGTATGGAAGATGCGCCCGCATATGTTTTCGTGCGCCTAAACATTTCGTTGAATGAGCTACTTTACCATAGTCAAATTTTAACTCACTTATCATTATTATAGGTATCTGCAAAGGAAGAAATATTCAGGTACGTACTAATTTGAGCATTTTTGTGTGCATGGAAGATGCGCCCGCATATGTGTTCGTGCGCGGATATATTTTATTGAATGAGGTATTTTACCATAGTCAAATTTTAACTATCTTAAGTAAGAATGCAAAAACAAATAAATTAATGAGTATTAGTAGATTTTTTTTGTTTAAATATTAATTAGTTCACAAACGTACATATATATAAAATATTCAGCTATGCGACAAAAAACATTTTAGACCAAAAAGAGCTGGGATAAAATCAAGTGACTCATAAGATTAAAAGGTTTGACGTGAGTTTATAGTACTGTCTGCTCTGAAAGAAAAATCACTCGTCTGCCGACCATGACTAGTCGCCTTCACCCACAATAATTTTCAAAAAATCTGTTGTGGCCAGCACAATACCTTCCGTTAATCCTGTGTATAATGTATAAATTCCATACATAATTTTTCTTACAAAAGATTCTAAATTTCCAGTATAATTATTGCATAAAAAAACTTCAAATTGCACTTGACACTGACATCCACCTGACATCTTCTTCTTTAACTTTTCCCATTCGTTAGGGGTCGCTATTTTTGCGTGTCGTTATCATTCAGTTCCTTTTCTCTCAAGTCTTCCGCAATACAGTCCTTGCATCTTATCTTTAGTCTTCCTCTGTTTCTTCAACATCCTATTACTAAACTATTCATTCTTGTTCCAATATAATTCTTCATTTCTCCTCATGACATTTTCAAACCAATGTAATCATATTTCATCTATCTTTCTAGAAACTTATAATACTAGAGTTATTTTCTTACCGTATCTTTCCATGTTTTCCCCAACATCTACTTCAACATCCTCATCTCTGCCACATTAATTTACTTTTTATTCATACTGATATCTGTCAATTTGAATTATATGAATATATTAATAGTTTCCATGTTTAGCATAGCTGGCTGAATTATAAAATTTAATTTCTTTAAAATTCTTTAACTCTGTATCTATTGAATATGAAATATAAAATGTAATCAAATCGTATAGAGAATAATATATTCTTTAAGTTATAATAACGTTAAATGTCAATAAATCAAATTTAACTGTTAAATCTTCAAATGAGGGTTCTTCCGGTTCACCAATTATAACCAAAATCTAATCACTTGTTCTTCTGGATGTAAACTTGAGGAATACGAAACAAATATAATTTTTGGAATCGTGGTATTGAAGTTATGGGATCCGGAACTTTTGTCACACACATACAAACAGACATCATCGTAAAAATGGTAAAATCGTATTATAGGGACCCTAAAACATGCTTATACACTAAAAACATCATTCATATTCTTTAAGTTATAATAAAATTTAACTGCGTTTTTCAAGAAAAACTTGTTAAAATTTTCAAATGAGGATACTTCCGGTTGACCAATTATAACCAAAATCTAATCAAATCTGCATATGGTTGTAAGGAAAAGGAATACGCAAGAATTTTAATTTTTGGAATTCTAGTATTGGAGATATCGCCGACGAAACCGCGGTCACATACACACATTATCGTAAAAATAATAAAATCGTATTGTAAAGACCCTAAAACGTGCTTATTCAATGAAAACTCACCACCGAATTTTTTGACCAAAGACAATACCTTCCTTACCTATAGGTGACGGAAGGTAAAAAATAAGCCACTTATTTTCAGGTTTATTCCAATTTTCCATTGGTTTTTAAGATATTAATATTATATTGGTATAAGTAAATAATGATTATGTAAATTTTACAACTAATTGAGAACTGCAACGATTTTCTACTTACCTCAAAATCGCGTCCACACCGCGTAGGAATTAAAGGTAAGAACAAAAACTATAAATTGATTTTCAGATCAACTTTATTTCTTGGAACAACTAACGATAATTAAAAATTGGTTTTTCAATTAAACTTAGTACGTTGGTATTTTAAATGTACAATAAAAAATGATCGTTTTTACATTAAGAATCTAGCTACCTTCAAAGTTTCATCAAAAACCAATTTTCAAAATAAAATTAACCCTCAGTCTCATCGCTACATAATTATCTTAAAAAGATTCGCACGTTTACAAATTTGGAATTGTCCCCTATAACATAAGGTCCAAGAATATACTGTTGTTATGGAATCACAGAATCTGTTTTTAAATCAGTCAATAATTACAGGGTTCATGATTTAAGAAAATAATCCTTAATGCACCTGAGTTAGATAGCTGAACAATACATTGCCATACGTACTAAATAATTAATTACATTTATGAATTAAACTGATTTAAAAACAGATTTTAAATGCATTTTCATCATACAAAACTTCAAACATTCTAAATTATAAATTGATTCACTGTCAAGAGATAATGGAAATGTTTGACAGGACTGCTTACACAGACAACACATTACAACTAAACTAACGAAACGTCCAATACAAAATTAGAAAAGAAGTACGACAGTTGCCATGATAGTGAAAAATGGCTCGAACACGTCTAACGTGGAGCGTACGCGCACTTTCCAAGTGATGCACAAGAGTCTTTGGTGGGATGAATTCGCTGTAAGATGTTTACATCATGCCTCCCATACCACCCATTCCGCCCATACCACCCATTCCTCCCATTGCTCCCGCGCCGGGTAGGGCCGCACCTTCTTCCTTCGGGATCTCCGTGATCACGGCTTCAGCTGTTGTGAGCAGGGAAGCTACTCCAGAGGCGTCCGTCATCGCTGTGCGTACCACCTACACAAAATACATACGTAAAATTAACAAATTAAAAATATTTCGATTATGTTTTATTAGCAGGATTAGTAAAGACTGCGGCTGAATGCCAAATACCAGCCATAGCTCAGATGGTTGGAGCATTTTACTCCGCAAAGGTAAAGGCTTATCCAGGTAGCTGATATGATCTTTTCACAATTTATATCTAATATATAGAAATATTAGAAAAACGGGTCCGATACAGCCAAGAGTAAATTATGACAATTTCATAAAAATGTTTAAATGCAGTGGTAATCCAACCCCACATCAAATAACGTGACAAATAAAGGTTAAAGTGGAAAATTATTTCAGCCATCATGATAGGTCAGCCTTAGAGCTCAGATGGTTAAAGCGTACAACAGTTACAGTAAAAAATTTAAAGATGTCCGATCAAGGTTATCTTCGAATTGTTTGAATTAAAATTTTAGCTCCACCCATTCCGTCAAATTCAGTAATGTCGTTTACTTAGTTTTTATGAGAGTACATAAGATAATACTGTTATTTTATTATTATAAAAATATATGTTACAATAAAAGCATTCAAAATCCAAAACTAAGTCAATTGGTAAGTTTATTAGTAAATGTAAAACCAAAGATGTGAAAAATGAGATACTGGCCCAGTGTCAGTGATACTCACAGAAAACGTTATTCATACGGCTATGAATCAATGTAATATATCTGAATTAATAAATAAACTTACGTTACAGCGTATTATCAACAATGAGCATTGTTTTAAAATGGAATGTCTTAACTTAATCGAAACGATATTAATTTTTGAAAGACAAACGTGTTATATCCATCCTTATCGCAAACGATTCGTGTTATGGCAAATGAGAGATGAATGAGAGAATATGCCAATTTAATTCTTTAATACAGATGACCTTGATCGGACATCTTTATTTTTTTTTACTGTATATAGTAATATTGATCAGGGATGTAAAATTACCGTATTTTTTTGTAATTACCATGCGTAATTTTCCGATTCCAAATTACCGGGTAATTTAAAATTATATATTATCGTAATATATTTTAAATTACTAATAAGTATTTTTATATATAATTACAAAATTAAAACCTTAATAGGCATTAAAATGTGCAAATGTAAAAAATTGAATACTTTGGGTGATTTTCACCAACGACAGCTAATTCTACGGTTACCTAAAAAGCAATAAATTAATACGGTAGAATAAATTAAGTGTAATTTCACCCAATAATTTTATCTCCTGTTAGCTTGCTGAATGTCAAATTTTAATATTCAATTTTGAATGTGCTGTTTATTGATAGATGGATCTACTGATCATTTTTGTATTATATCTTTGATCAATTTACTATAAATTTTATATTGTATTGTTTTAATTATTCTTGACAAATACTGCCAACCTTTGGAAACTTATATGGCAAGTGCCAGGCATTTGCTGGTCAATAGATGTCGCGTGTCATGTTAAACGCCTATGTCACGGTTTTCAGTGTTCACACTGTATATATAGGGTACCATTTAAAAATATATAATTTTGTTCTACCGAGAAGCACTGGTTGAATGTTCAGTATGTTATTACTGATAAATTAGCCCCTTATTCTTGATAATTTTTTGTATATAGCATTTTCCTCTAGTCTTTAACTCAGCCAAAAAGCACTAATTGTTTTAAAGGAAATACCTGTAAATTTAATAAATTTTGAGATGACTCGGAAGTATTACATAATATGAAATAATTCTTACTTTATCAATTTATATTACCTTTATGAAATCTATAATCATCTACTTCATGAATATATGTAAAATTTACGACCATTATTTTCAATTTAAAACAAACAAAATTAACAACAAATTTCAGGTTAACAAAAACTGCTTCAAATCTGACATTAATCGCCCCCACCCCTGTCTGCACTATCTACATAACCTCGCTAGTCGGTTCATATAAGTGTGAACTAATTCTGAAATTCGTAAAACGCTTCAGTGTTAAAAATTTGACACTATAACCATGTCATGCAAGTCACAATTTATTTTCAAATATTTACATTAAATTTGTCATTTTCGAAACATAAGAAATAGCCAAATAGTAGCCACCGTCATGTTTAGAAAATATTTACTCTAGCATACGTCCGACACTCAGATTACTTAAAAATCATAAGCCAAGCTCTAATGTATGCAAATATATTAATTTTTACTGAATTCTAATAATTTTTTTGTCATTTTCAGAATATATAAATAGCTTAGGAATAGCTATCGCTATATTTAGAAAATATTTACTCTAGCATACGTCCGACACTTAAATTACTTAAGATCATAATTCAAGCTCTAAATGTATGCAAATATATTCATATTGTATGAAGTCACAACAAATTTATTGTCATTTCCTGAACATAGAAATAGCCAATTAGGAGCTATCGCCATATTTAGAAAATATTTACTCTAGCATACGTCCGACACTCAGATTACTTCAAAATCATAACCCAAGCTCTAATGTATGCAAAAAGATGTGATATGAATGCATTATTCTAACCTTGGTAGGATCAATGATGCCCTTCTCGAACATGTTGACGTATTGGTTGTTCATGGCGTCATAACCATAATCTCCAGTTTGTTCTTCAACTTTGGCGACAACAACAGACCCATCAACACCGGCGTTCTTAGCGATGGTCATGCAGGGAATTCTGAGAGATCTGCGAACGATTTCAATTCCAACTCTCTGGTCGTCGTTAATGGGATTCAATTGATCCAATTTAGGAATGCACCGCAGAAGAGCAGTGCCACCACCAGCGACAATACCTTCTTCAACTGCGGCACGAGTAGCGTTCAAGGCATCAGTCACGCGATCTTTCTTTTCATTAACTTCAACCTCGCTAGAGCCACCGACTTTGAGCACGGCGACACCAGAAGCCAAGCGAGCGAGGCGTTCTTGGAATTTTTCCTTTTCATAATCGGAAGTGGAAAGTTCGATTTGGTCGCGGATCATGTCTACGCGTCTGGTGATATCGGTACTTTTGCCTTTACCTTTCAGCATTAAGGTGTCATCTTTAGTAATGACAACTTCTCCAACTTGTCCCAAGTCGTTAACTTGAACATCTTCAATTTTAACAAGATTGGCATCATCTCCGAAAACGATTCCGCCGGTAGCGATAGCCATGTCCTGCAAGGTGGATTTCCGGTTGTCACCGAAACCTGGAGCCTTAACAGCAACAACTTGGAGACCAATACGCAGTCTGTTGACGACTAAAGTGCTAAGAGCTTCACCATCAATATCTTCAGCGATTATTATCAATGGTTTGCGTTGTGTGTTAGCTAATTCGAGAGCAGGAACAATAGATTGGACCGATGAAATTTTCTTTTCGCTGAAAAGAACTAAAGCGTCTTGATATTCAACTTTAGCGCCTTTGGTAGTGTTGATGAAATATGGGGAAATGTAACCACGGTCGAACTTCATGCCTTCAATGATTTCTAATTCATCGTGTAATGTCTTGCCGTCTTTCACAGTGATGACTCCATCTTTGCCGACGCGTTTCATGGCATCAGAGATCAAGTTACCAATGGACACATCTCCATTGGCAGAGATCGTAGCAACTTGGCAAACTTCTTCTGGGGTTGTGACGGGCTTTGATAGTTGTTTCAAGTTTTCAGTAATTCCTTCAACTGCCATCATGATGCCTTTTCTGATTTCTATGGGGTTAGCCCCTTTACCTAAGGTTTCGAAACCTTCTCTGGCAATGGACCTGGCCAAAACTGTGGCAGTGGTGGTGCCGTCACCAGCTTCTTCATTTGTGTTGTTCGCTACATCTTGTACCAAGCGTGCACCGATATTTTGGAATTTGTCTTTCAATTCGATACCTTTAGCTACCGTGACGCCATCTTTTGTAATTTTAGGTGATCCCCAGGATTGTTCAATGATTACATTGCGGCCCTATACCAGATGAAACAATCTGTTAAATTTTATTACACAATCTTAAAATTAATTATTACCTTAGGGCCCATTGTGACAGCGACTGCGTCAGCTAAGATATCTACACCTTGTAGCATGAGGGCCTTCACTTCGGGCCCAAACCTGACGTCTTTTGCGTACCATCTTTGTACAGTTTGGAGCTGATTAGCCTTGCGGAGAGCAGCGTTACGTAGTGCCAAGGGTAGACGATACATCTTGAATTAAGGTAAGTAAATCAACGCAAATTAATTAACAAATGAATTTATTTGTATATGAAAAATTATCAGAGCCTGCTTAAATAAGTTATATAATAAAATCAAGTTGATTTTTTTCACAATAAGGTAAAGCACATTACATGATGTATATATATCGAAATAAAGTGAATTAAATGAAAAAATGTAATACAAATGTGTTAATTTGAAAAAAACATTTAGACTTTATGTTAAAAAGATACTTATAAGTACATTTTTTTGCTATCACCAGTTATCCATTACCTAACCTACAATTTTTATGAATAATGGAAAAGATGGCTGTAATATACGAGAACAAAGCATAAATACCATCAAGATATTAGAATGCAGTATATTGTAAGTTATAATCGTTTCAAATGCGTTGTACCTTATATGAACTTCACAATTGCAATGTGACATCATTTATCAAAAAGTATAAAAAATACGAAGTAATTTATTAATATTTATTATTCAAGGTAATAAATACGTTAAGTAAAATGTAATAATAAGAAAAAATAATTAATTTACCTTGTATTATTTCTAAAAATCCACAAAATCAAGCCGGCTCTGAACACACCACGCGGTTCTGGAAGTTCTCGAGTGAGAAAGCTACGTATTTCTATCTCTACCGAACGTTATCGAGTATGTTCAAAGTCCGTCGTTGATTTGAATGTTAAAAATATACTATTTTACTGATATTCTATTGTATATTGCTGCTATACACTTTTTAAAAATATACTTCGCACACTGAAAAATTGATTATATTTATTTCGGGTACTTTTCGCAGTTATATTATGACGCAATTTTGAGGCAAGGTTCTTTCGCTTTCCCGCGTAAGAAATCTTTCTAGAAAATTCAATGACCTACAAATGTTACGTAATTTAAAGATAATGCAATTTTAATTTGAAACAAATAATATTGATATATGAATAAACATATAAGAAATAATGTAGTTTGGTAGAAAATACGTTTTTATAATATGTACATTATTTTCATTTTCTTCTTTATGTATAGTAAGAAATGATTTATAGTAGATGGCGCATATATCTATTTTATTTTTTACGTTTTCATTATCAGGCTCACTTTAGGACTTTAAATTTAATTAAAACTACTCTAAGATTTTAACTTTAATTTAAGTAATATTATGAAAACGAATACAACTTGAATTTTAATTTAGTGTTAAAATGAAGGTTAAGTTTATTGTGAAAACGGCCCTTAGTACACTATTAAGACTATTTACAGTTTACACACACTTTAATATCACATAAATATGCAAATGTATATATTCTTAAAAAATATTAAAATCTATTTAAAATAATACTAAATACTAAATTTACAAATATTGGACGGAGTTATGATAGGCTTTATGTGTAATATTAATTTATACATCTAATACTTCAAATTTACAATACAACTTATTAATCTCGAACTTAATTATGTACTTAATATTATATTGCTTAGCTGCACGACGAAGAGCAAATAACTTATTGCTAATTATTCTTTATAAATACTGTAAAAACTATAGTACTAACACTAACTTATTTTACATTATCAAATATGTTAGTGAAGTATTTGTGTATCTTATTATGTACTAGTCATACTCATATATCTTTTATAATACCTATTCTAGATTGGAATGTTTCGTATGGAATTTAATATTGTTTTAAATTCTATTTCCTACTCTAATCAGTACTTAATTAATGTTTATCGCTTAATAATATTATTTTACATTACATTTTTATTTTCTTATTGTAATGGAAGACTAATATTATGCAAAGAGAATGCTAAATAGGTTACTAGCATTAAAACTACTACTAGTATGCCAATTTTTTAATAGTTGTTTAAACTTAAACTGAAATAGGTGCTTACTTTATTTTTTACATGTGAAACCGAAATTAATCCAATGCACGTCATAGATGCCGCCATTAAATTAAGGCAAATAACCATTAATTTTTCTTAAATAACTTATAATTTCGATTATAGTTTAAATAATTATAAGTTGAAGTTTAACAACTTAATGCGAATAATGCGTTTCTTATGAATAATCAACAAAAAATGAAAATATTATTGATAACGAGAACGTGCACTGAATGATTATTAAGGCTTCCGTAGATAAAAAAAACTTTTATTAAAATTTTTTATTTGCATGTTCTGTGATTTGATAAAAATTATATATAAAAACATCATTTTACTAGTCTGTTTAGTCCATTCACATTAACAGGAGAATTATGAACCGTACTTCATTTCACGTAAGAAAATAGCGTTGATTTAGATAGGGATATAAATTCTGCCCTTTGATTGGTCAGAATGCAAACCTAGTTCACAAAAACGAAAAATATATCACCTGTCATGGGTCAGTTATCAAATAAAATCAGCAGAATTAAATGATGTTTAACTATGTTTTTGAACATTATTGATAAAAATATTTATTATTGACAAACTTTGGTTTCACGGATTTAAATTATTTATTTAATGCATGTAAATATGGCCGGCTCTCAAGCGCCATCTACTATTTTCTTAAGTGAAATGAAGTATAATTCGGAAACAGACAAGCCGTACTATTGGTCGGATGTAAATAATGGGGTATGTGACTAAATTTAGACTTTTTCATGGAGAAAAAAAAACTCTTATTTTTTTAAATCGATTGATTATTTGTGTTTATGAGAAATAAATTATTAAAATTTTGGAGAAGGGGTATCGTGCCGTTACTGTGTCCGTGTACCGAACCAAGTGCGACAAACAGTTTCATAAACAAACGGTAGATGGTAGATGTCAGGTGATCGCATATTGAAACACATACTATCAGCAATCAAAAATGTGTGACTCGCGAAGAAAACATTTGTTATTAAATTTGATTTCCGAATCAAAATCAGATATTGATGTTGAAGACGAAGTTTTACATTATACCTTAATGAATAAGAAATTTAAATCCCCAAATAAGTATATTTTGTCGGAAAGGAAAAGCTGATAATTTAAAACTACAATAAAGATGAGTTATGCTGATTTTAATGTCACCCCAAATCGGATTCTTCAGTTTTGTCTACATGTAGTTCGCGTGTGTTGTATCATAGAGGTCTCTGTGCTCCCTCACCGTCTCTATGAACTTTTCTTCTGCCATAAGTATTAAAAAAGGCATAAACTAGGAAATAAAAAAAATTAAAAAACTGAACAAGAAAACTTGTTAACAAATGTAGTACGAGAAACTGTTCCTCAACTACACAACGCCACGCGATTGTGAGTAGAGGCGAATCGTACCACGTAGCGTCATGTTCCCAATTTGCGCCATTATATTTAATCCTACAGGATTACAAAAATACGTACTGTGATGCGCCACCTCACATGCGCTATACATACGTGTCTCCAAAACATTCGATTGCAAATAACATTACTATTAGCGAACAATTTTATTTTTTTATTATTATAATGAGAAACTATAGTGGTTCATTCCATTATGGTTACATATCCCATTTTTGAGCCGAACCAATAGTCGTTTCTGCGAAAATGAATGAACTATAACAAAATTAAATATATTTATATCGTATTACGGTATTTTACGAATTTTTCGTTCTACGAATACTGTTAAGAACTAATTTGGAAATCAGGGCCTCTATTCTTGAGACTTCGTAATTTCATTCGTATTCGTATCGAAACGAACGACGATTGTGACTATGGAAACGAATAATATGAATAGCGTGAATTTTTGAGCTTTATTCGGATTGGCATTCGTTCAAGACGAACAACTATATTTGGCAACTTCACATTTCAAATAACCACTACATTCACTTATGTTATGTTAGGGTGACCAGACGATTTTCCGGGATTTGTCCGTTTTGAGTTCCCGGTGTCCCCATGAACATCTTCAGGACAGTAATTATCCCGGTTTACATACCCGACTCCAAATTTATTATTTATATCATCTATCGACGTTTGAAATATTTATTTTATTATTAAATTTTTAATTGTTTTTATATATACTAATTTTATGCGGTACGTTAATTTTATTTCTTACATCATGTATATGTTTTAGGCAGTTTATCCAGGTGTCAACAATCCGTTAAATATATTCTCTTTTCTAAAATGTTTTGTGATCTGGCAATTTATTTTTCCACATGAAAGGGGAAAAACATGCAGCTTCACATCCCTTGAAAAAATGTAACTTTCAATTATAAGGCATTTGACCTTGAATGGATACCTTGCCTCACCAAAGTTTTGGTGTACGGCTCGTCACTGGTTTTACAATCGTTTGAAAAATGTCCCGATTTTGCGATTTTTAAATCTGGTCACTCTATATTATGTTATATGTCAAATCAGCTTGAAATGTACTGAGAATATCTAAGGACGAGAGACCCTTAAACAGATGGTTCAATGGAAAGCGGATAGAACAAGTAAGTTCCTTCAAATACCTGGTATCTGCAAGGAAGTAAATAAGAGCAGAAATCAAGACAACATCCAGTAATATAGAACTACCAAAAATATTTGCAAAATGCTTTATATGGAGTATTATTCTGTATAGATGGGAACCATCCTTCCATCAAATGCCCTAGGCCATTCTAGGCGGTAATTTTTGTTCTAACAGGTCTGTTCGTTTGTTGCAGTATTGAATCGTGTTTAATTTTAGTTTATCGGTATCTCTGTCCATGTGTACATCATTTACAATGTGTCTAAATGTTATTAACTATTTCTATTATTATTACTAGTGTTTTAAAGTGTGTTAAATGTAAATATCATTATTACGTTCATTGTTAGTGGTAATAACAATTAAAAACAGTGCAATAACAACCTGAAATTGATGAAGCTTCAGATATTGTAAGTCAATTTAAAATATTTATGAATAATGTAAAACGCCAAAAAAACAGAACTTTCAAATATATAAATAGTATACTAGAACTGTCCAAAAGTAGTGAAGCGAAAGACTTTCACTATTCGTTACGAGTCGAATGCAATTTTTATTCGTCTCAAGCGAATAGCCAAGAATACCGTTACTATGGTTTTCGTTCGTATTTGCGCGAATACGAGTAACCTAACTAGGCATATACGAATGCTCAGGAATAGAAGCCCAGAAGTATATGTATACCTATATCATGAATAATTTGTTTATTTAATATATTCACGAAGGTTTCATATTAATTTTCAAATAATAATGTATTTCAACAATCTAAAATACATTTTATTCAAATTTTTATGAATTACAATTTAGAAATCACTTTGCATACGTAGGTACTCTTATTACATACAACCAATGAGTAATAATAATTAATACTACGCAATTTTATTGCAACACTTCCAACTAAATTATAATCTCATAAAATACTTCTTATTAATCAACAACAAATCTCGCAACCTCACGCATTCATAGGGTACTTTCATGCGGTTTACCATGCGGACTAGGTGTATTGCTCATAGCTGGATTGTCATACGCATAGTCCAGAGTATTATCCTCGGTAGGGCGTCGACTTAGAGTTGTAGTTGCAGTGGATGGTGTATTGCCGTTCGGTGATGGGGTTTGAATCCCCATAGTGGGCATGTCGAGACGTAGATCAGGTTTACCAGATGCGTTGGTTACTGAGACTGTTGTGGGACGGTCTTGTTTGGATTTCTAAATAGATGTAGATTATTAAATATATTCTTGGAAATGAGGGGCATTAAATTCGGGGTTTCAGGCAGTAATCAAGATAATAGAGAGTTTTCACATAACGCTAAAATAAATAGCGTGAACGTGTAACGGTCAATTTGGCTTTAATGCGCATGCGTACGTAATTTTTTTTAATGGTATGAATATAACATTTAACGTTATTTGTTCAGAAATAGCATTCGTCGAAAACCCCTTTATATTTGTTAAAGGAAATATAACCTAACTTTTAGAGAAAGATAGCTGCAACATTTTAGTTTTAGACATATAAAATAACGTGTACGGTATGTGAAATCATGTTTTGATGTACAGAATAATGTTCACGTTATCTGTAATTTTACGGTTCACGCCATTGCGGTAGGAATAATATGGAGGAAGTATTTACAATCGCTAGTGAAATCGCTTTCCCCACTACAATGTGTCCCATGTTATTTTGACATTACAAGATTATTGCTGTCAATTGTAAATTGCATGTTTTTGTACATCTACGTTTGTTGGAGAAGTGTTTGCCGTTTGCGACTTTTTGATATATTTCGTGTTTTATATTGGTTTGTCTTTAGATGTTTCGCGAATCCCCACTACAATGTGTACTAGTACAGTACCTGCGACCGCCCCATCGGGTTACATTCCCCTTGCCAATAGTTCAAGTTTATGCTCTCTCAATATTATTCCTACCTTCATGGTTCACGCGATCTATTTTGACTTTTGACGTTATGTGAAAACTCTCTAATAATTAATAACGATAAAAGGAAACCCAAATATGATGCAGATAAATTAGAAGGGAGGGTTTTTTTTTAAATAAAAACCATAATATTCTTAATCACACTGTTATGTTACACAGTTAGGTGACCGGTTTTGGCTACTTGGTAGTCATCCTCAGATGCTTTCCAAATTAAATAGTAGACCTTTTTTCAAGCAAATGGTTGTATACTATTGAAAAAAAAAACAAAAAATTTTTTTTTCATTCTAATAATTACATCAGTTCCGCATATGGACCACTTTCAGAGTTTGCGTATACAATTTTCTGTAGATTTATTGTGTAAGTAATATTACTGTTATACATATCGGGTGGTGAATTGATTTATGCAATCTAAGAAAAACAATGCATTTTTTTTTTCATTAAATTAATGTTGCTTTCCTAATTAAATTAGAATAAAAGTGTAAATCCCAAAAATGCTCAGAATTAAAATTGACATCCAAAAAAAATCCTAATTTATGAATACCTATAGTACATTCTTGCCACGCAATAGATACAAATTAATATTTGCACAAATTAAGAACTTTATCATTTATATTAAGCAGTTCTATTATCTTCAATAAAATTAAATAAACACATTTTCAATATCAAACTATACAACACATATTCTGCTGTCTTACGGCACTCTAAATCAGCTTAAGATTGGAACTTCTAATTTGTTTATTTCGTGACAAGAATGTACTATATCAATAAATTTGGACTTTCTGGATGTCATTTTTAATTCCGAACACCTTTTGTATTTACACTTTTGTTTTAAAAAAATTAAGGGAAGCAAAAATCATTAAAAATCATTATATTAAAAAAATAACATTGTATTTCCTGTATTGCACAAATCAATTCACCACCCGGTATACATTCAATTTTATTGTAATACAATCTCTCATATTGTAGTCTCCGGTTTGGTCTGAGGATGGTTACCAAGTAACCGACACCGGTCACTTAATTGTCTAATAGAATAGTGTGATCAATAATTTTATGGTTTTTATTTTAACCCCCCTCGTAAAGATAATAATTATTAATTACAGTTTACAGTCTATCTTGCGTTTTTGTATAATATTGAGTCTTGTTTATGGCTAATTCCAACTACAAAGGTGATTTAAAATTTTATCTACCTAGCCATGAAACAAAAGACGAGCGAAGTTTAGTTCAAAGTGAAAGAGTTTTGCAGTTTTTGTAACCGTTTGAGTAAAAGAAAATGAGTCTATTAAAAAAAAAACATTATATTAGTACTAGTAAATTTTTGACAAAAGAGGAAAATGGATAGTTATGAAAGGATGATGGGATAAAGTTATGATGTAAGAAATTATGATGGGGTCGGAAAACGACTGCGGATAATCCAAAGTGCGAAAGGCCTACCTATGGAAGCAAAAACGAAGAAAATAGTTGAAGATTTGATTTTAACATAACAAAGAACAAAGAAAGAAAGTTTTAATTATCGCAAATTATATCAGAAACAACTAAATAAAATATTACTTTATATTCAATTGTTTTCCTTCATGAATAGATAAATAACATTCTCAATCACTGTTGTATGTCTACTTTTTTACGAACAGGTGTCCATATAGTTAATAATTTAGCTAGAAATTGTGAAAAGAATAATAAAATATTTTACAGTAATTCAAAATTCCCTCCGACGCGAACGCGTAGGAATATTACAGTGTTATGGGTAATCATCTTTACATTATTTTACTGATTTTACTTTTACTTCAATTTATACGTACGCCATGTTTGTCCGAAAAGTAGTCCGACATAAAAATGAGTTTATTTTTGTCTTATGCAACCACGTATTCATGCATATATTTCTATACAAATTCCAAATACACTACTTTCGCCAGTTTAAGTTTATAATCTCATTCATGTAAGCTTGTTTTATATACTAATAAACAAATATGTAAAATAAATACTATTCTTGAAAATATGCACGTACAATATTGTTGATATTTTATGTTTTGCGTTAACATAATTATCTTAATTTTATCTTGTTTTGTTATGACCAATACGTTCTAAACATTTCAAAATAAATCAAATTTTACATTAGTTTATCGCTTGTTTTAATTAGAAACTAATAACCATAAGTCATTTAATTACCAATAATTATTATTAATAGTATTAGTTCAATATTTTATTATTTATTACTCAAGAACTTTATTTGTTTATGTAAATAATTTATAAATTAATCGTGCACACCTTTACAAATATTTTTTGAATGTGTCATATGAATTTTCAATAGATCGAAAACTATTTATTATCTTACCTCTTTTTTCTTTAACGTATTTCTGAGCCATGAAATGTTGAGTACATGTTTAGTTTTCCATAAAACTGCTACAATAATCAAACTAATGATTATTAAACAGTTTAAGGCCAAAGAAATAGACACCAATGTTCTTAAAGTCTTGACTTCAGCTGAAACATCGGACGAAGAAGCTAAAATTAATGTAAAATATATGTATCTTTGTCTTCTTAGAACTTACCCTTGTCAAGATATCGCAAATAATCTGAAAAAAATAAAATAAAGGGAGTTATTAAAAGAAATATGCCAAATGCTCTAAGGAAGGTCTAAGTGTGTATAGTAGTAGTGGTACTAAAATAAGTGAAATGTAAATTTTTATTGATCAAACTATGAATATTTGCATGTTATTTGTGAACATAATCAATAATATGAAGTAATTTATGGTTTTATATTATTCCGGTCAACTTTCTAAGAAAATCATACTTCATGCTGAATAATTTTGTTCTTAGAAACTTTTTTGTTAAATTATAGTGGTTTTTAATGAAGCTAGTAAAATTATATATATATTTTGTTGTTACTCATAAGGATATTTTACCCATTGTTTAAATAATTGTAAAATTTGAAGGTCATGAAACTCAAAACATGATATTTACTTAATGAGTCATGTGCTATATAAGATTCATTACTTTTAAAATACTTAAAATGCGAGATTATGAAACAAATTATCGTAATTGTTTGCATATAAATGTCAAGAATTTTAAAATATTAGTTCATTAACATGGAAATACATGTTTTTTTTTTAAATTTTAGTTTGTATATTAAAACGTAAAGAAAATTTAAAATAATATATACGTATACAATTTAATTTTTTTTTTTTTTATTTATAAATAAAGATGTTTACAACAATACAGGTTTATATGATGACGAAATTTGTTTGCAATGTATTTTGTATTCATACATAAATTATTACTTTTACAAATGTGATCATTGTGTGTCCTAAATTTTATTTTAAAGTTCATACAATGTTGTTCTGTTCTAATAACTGTAATTATTAATTTTACAGTGGATGAATAAAGAATTATAATTACCAAACAATCTACTTTCAAAAAAATGAAAACATCGTCAAATATTTACATAAAACAATAAAGCAATTAAATTATGATGATGTTCATTTGCAAATTACACAACAAACAATGATAGCACGAAATTAATTTACAATGGAACATTAGTACTTTTCCATACACAAATTATTGTTGTAATGAAAACTAAAATCCGTTTGATATTGATCTGTGATAAGAATGTACGTGTTTTTTATAATTTTATAATTTGACGATATCTACAACCTCCTTTTTATTTTATTTATTTATTATTTATTCTTTTAATTATGTACATTTTACCATTTTCCAAAAAATCTAAAATCATTTTAACATAACCCTGAGGATGGTCTATTTGTGACCGAAACGTCGGTATTGTTTTTTAAATAAAAAATTTTAACCAAGGACTGAATCTCCGTTATTTTACCTCTCCAAATAAAATCTTTAAATTGAAAGGGATCTAAATGCGAAAAAAAAAAATCTAAACAATTTTTATATGAAAACAATTTTATGTACAAATTGTAGGTAAAAGGGTAAAAGGTACATATAAAATTTGTTCCAACATACAATCAAATGGCGTTCCTATTTTCATACTGCGCATGCGGTTTACAGTTCCGTACTGATTTGTTTGTATGTTGGAACAAACCTATAGTATGAGCAAGAAACTCACTGTTTGCTTATAAAGCTGGATTCAAATGGACCGTTACCACCTTTAATTTTGCGGCCGTCATAAAAAAAGTGTTGGGCAAACTTGAGCATACCTTTGGCTATGTAGATACTTAATTATTCGCTTATGGGGATGCCACACCATAGAAAATCAACTTTTGACTTATGGGTTATGGGGGGCTGGGCAAAAAATAAGAGTTGGCAAAACTGGGCATAACGGGCAAAATTATGCAAAAGTTTTTTTCTCTCAAATCCTACGTGGGGGTGCCAACTTCACATGGGTGTATAATTTCAACCAATCACGGCACAGAACGGTGTAAACGGTGATCAATTTGACGGTGATAACGGTACATGTGAGTCCAGTTTAATAGTGGATGCCAACGGGCCATTATTTGCGCCGCTCTATTGAAAAGAAAACATACATTGATGCAGTGTCGTAGCTAGGGTAAATGGCGCCCAGGGCAAGATTTCAAAATTGTACCCTTCAAATTTTCATCTGAATGTATTGAAGTAAAACATTAAAAACTGTTTCATATAACAATTATTTATTAAGTGGGTTACTTTAAATAAAAAACAAGAACTTTAGAAGGAATTAATAAAATATTTTAATAAAAATTATTACAACATTACTTTTCTACACTTTTCACAAGCCATTTTGTCTGTTAGTTGACCGAAATTAATTTCGTTAACGAAATCGTATTCTATAGAAAATATGGCTAGATTAGTTAATCGCTCCTGTCCAATTTGTGAGCGTAAATATTTTTTTATTAATTTTAATTTACTGAGATTTAAGGTACGTTCACAACTTGCGGAAGTTACAGACAACGTCAACTTTAAACGAAGGGATATTCCTATATTTGGATAACTCGACGCCAACCCATATTCTTCATAACAGTTAAGAAGTGTTAAAAAGTCCACAGATTTTAATTGTGGCTTGATGTTTAAAAATTTCAATTTCCAAACATAACTCATTGGCATCCAAATCTTCTTTTATTTGAAAGCGCGCAAATTGGCATGGAGCCAACATCAGCGCGTTCTATCTTCCGCTTTTGACAGAATTTGGTGGCCAACATCGGGCTCTTTCTCTGAGAGCGGCAATCGGCAATTATAAACTAACACTTTTAATTATTTTGAATACTAAGACTATTCATTATTAATAATTCCTTCGTTGGTTGCGCCCCTGTTGCCAGGCCCTAGCTACGGCACTGCATTGATGGTCCCTCTACCCTACCATCTACCTGCGGTGTAGTAAAATAATCTTACTGCTCCTTTAACATAAATGCTATTTTTGTTTGAAATAATGTTTGGAACTATATTAATTTAAACAAAAATAGCATTTATGTTAAAGGAACAGTAAAGTGCATGTCTTCTTTTCAACAGAGCGGTGCAAATAATGGCCCATTGGCATCCAATATTATAAAGCAAACAGTGAGCGATATGCCGCTTTGTCATAATTAATTACAGTCAATTTTTCAGACTATATTAAAATATTTTGACGCGTAAATACATTGTATTTATATCATTTAAGCCTTGTAAGTTGTAAAACCGATTTGGTAAGAAATTAAATATGTTGATGTAGAAATAAATCAATTGTAAAATTTGTAAAATATCACAGATTGTAAATAAAATAATGTGGTAATTTTTTTACAGCGATAATTTATAAAAATCTTATACTATTTGGGCGTATCTTTTTGACATTTAATTTTGACTGTGATCAGTGCTATTACGTTCCTAACGAACAAGCTTAAAATCGCAAGGTGCATGATGCATATAACTTACACAGTTTCTTGTTAATTATAGAAATAGATAGACGTATATTTGTATGTATTTATTAAGTGATAACGTACAAATTAACATTGAAAGTGATATTTTCTTTAATGAAAGCATCAGATATGAAGATTTTACATTAATCGGTAGGTAAGTACAAGTACAATAATTTTGTCTATGTAAAATGCATTCCATAGGAGAAACTTATAATGATAATGTTTTACTTTCATATTCATCTTTAAAGATATTGTTCTTCTTTATTCATACTGACATACATGTGTTCATACATTTATGTATTATGTCAAAAAATATACACAATTTGATGCAGTTACGAAAAAAATACGTATGTAACTTTTAAACAATTTAAGGAGTACTTTTATTGTAAATTTGTAAGTAGTAAAATTTATACTACATATGTGGACCTATACCTGAGTGTCTGGTCGCGAATCTGGGGAACCGGGTTCGATACCGACCGACGCCAAATATTTCGAATTTTAAATGGCACAAAATTGACCCCTGGTATCACTCTCCACGCCAGCAAAGAGTACCCGTGCGGTGACGCCTGGTAAACGCCCGCACGGTTCAAATATGTCATCATCATTACCGAAATCTGTATACAAAGCAGATTGACAAACCCAGTAATGGGTAATATGCCGTGATGATATATTTATTTATTTAAGTACGTATTTAACACGGATTTTTTTTAGAAAATGAATAATAATAATAATAAAAAAATGCAGATATTGTTTCTTGCAGAACCTTTTTTTCAATAACTGTAAAATATAAAAAAAAAACATAATGGTTAATAATATTAATAAAAAAAATATTGCATTTTTTAAAACTTTAAAACATACAAAGGCTTTTAGATTTGTTGAACTCAAATGCTTTATTTAGAAAATGGATATATTGCCTTATACATTTGTATATACATATATGTATTTATTTTAAATATAAACATACTTACTTTGGCATTCTCGTTCACATTTGGGTTCATCATACCGATTATGGTCTGATTTCGTGCAAATATCTTCACAATTTTGACACAAATTACTAAGTCTTGAACAATATTGTAACTCGGAACAATCTTTTTGAGTAGAACATGTTTGTGCCCCGAATACTGTTTCAAAATTAACAACTAAACAACAATAAACGAATAAAACACCACAGAACGACGTCATTTTAACAAATCTTTATACAACAATCACATTTTAATCACTTAGCATTACTGTACAGTTATTTTGCAACATGGAAGTTGTTTTAATACTTTTTAGTTACATTTGCACCATTTTAGTAAGTCGGAAATGTTTGAAGATTGTTAAGTCAGCTGAGTGAATGTTTCTGCGATTTTTTTTGTTAAATTTCACACTTTTTATCGTTTATTTTATCAGGTACGTTCAACAGGTGCTGTTTAGCCATAGTGAAACTTGACTGAGTGACTTTGGAGGTACGATAGCTACCTGACTGAGTCATAATCACATTGGCGTAGATATACCTAGGACGTAAATTTACTATTTTTATCGTTATCGTGTTGAAATTGTATGCAATGTAAATAATATTCTTGTAATTTAAAGCTTATCTTATTGCTATTGTTATGCGTGTTTCATTTATAAATAGCTTTGTTTTATGTATCAAACAAATACGATATCGCAACATATTTTCAAAACATTGTATTTTAATGCACATGGTACAGTGGTATTCATAACACTCTAAATGAAAAATTTAACAAAATATATAAGTAAATATAAATTATACACATTAAAAAATATATACCTACTAGTTTTGTATTAATTTCATATTATTGAGAATTTTTCCAAAGACAGAAAATTCCCCCTACTACGCCATTGGAATTGATGGAATGCGAATAAAGAGACTTATGTTTTATATCAATAAGGCTCAAAATTGCGTTTTGGAAAGGTGGAAGAACAGGTAATTTCCCCTTCCAGATACCTGTACACTATACACTGTATTATACCGTAAGAAGAATTTGTGGTTGAAAATGTTAATTTTAGCGGTTTTTGACGATGGAAAATGTTATAATTAAGCTCTTTATTCACTCAAAACTGATGGATTTAAATAATAAACAAATAATTTAGAATTTCTTCGATAAAGGTAGGAGATTTCAATAGGTGGTTAGTGCAGTATGCTTAATATTTTAATTGTATAGTTTAAATCAATAATTGAAACATGAATTTATCTCAATTTTTAATAAAAAAATCTACATTTTTATTATTGAATGATGTAATGTAGAACAGGTCACAGAATAATTGGAAATAGTATTCAATTTAAAGGATATTGTATGTAGTAGATGTACGAGCCAGGGGCGGATCTTGGTTGTTCGGGACCTAGGGCTTGAAGTACAAAGTGGACTCCATTTTTTGTTTAAATTGGGGGTTAAAATTAATTTTTAATAACATCAAAATTAGTGATGATCTTTATTTCACCCGACTATAGTTTCGACACCGCATGTGTCTTCCTCAGGGGCTACATTTACAGAAGAATTTTTTTTACAATAATATATTGAATTACACTGGTTACACTTACATGTTAAGAAAACTCATGTAAGTTATTTAAACCATTGTAATTCAATATATTATTGTAAAAAAAAAATCTTCTTTAAATGTAGCCCCTGAGGAAGACAAATGCGGTGTCGAAACTATAGTCGGGTGAAATAAAGATTGACTGAATTCCAGAAATATCGTCATCATTCATCAAAATTAGTGTTGAAATATATTTATTTATGAAATGGTGGTGAACGACAAACATATATTATATAAAAAATTATAAAAAATAAGGAAATATCTTTGAATATATAATACATATAAGAACGGCAACGCATATGGCCTAGCAAGATACTATATCTGTCTCTTTTTATTCTCAAAATTATTATAGATAGCTAGTGACTCCTACCACAAAACTGTGAACTACGATAAATCGTGCTGACAGCATTGCCAAATAGTATTTGTTAGAGGTATTCAATAATCAATAATTCAAAAATATTGTTTCATAATAACCAGATAATATATTTTGAATCTTCAATGTACATGTATACTTGTTTTACGGTAGCAAACTTAAAAACCTTTTTAAAATCTTAACTTGTTGTTCTAGCAACACTGTGCAACATCCACCTATTATGTATTTTTTGAACTAAGAAATAATTCGTATACGGAGGTATAGATGGCACCTTCTCTCGAAATATTTAATCTAAATACATTACGTTGCCGTTCTTGTATTGTATTATATATTCAAAGGAAATATTTACAAAAATGTATAAACACACATTTTTTTTATAAAATACAATACATATACTATCGCGCCGTTTACCCATAGCTGAGTGCTAGGTTTATTTTTTCTACATTTTTTTATTTGCGTAGTCTTTTACAACGTCGTCCTACGTGAGTGATCTGCTAATATCGTTTTTTATTGATAATATGCATAAGTCTGCCAATCTTTCATTATTCATAGTATTGCGATATTTGTTTTTTATGTAGCTCATCCTGGAGAAATATCTTTCTGCCTCACAGTTTGTAATTGGGAGAGTTAGGATTTTTTAAAAAATCGTGTATAAATTCGGAAATGTATCTACTAACTGTTTTTCCATATATTATTTTTAACATTGTGGCACAGACTAGATATTATATAGGTACCTCCGATAAGTGCTCATTGTTAGTAAAAAAAAAGTATTAAAAATTCAATTTTTGTGGGTCCTTTGACTCTTGTGGGCCCAGGGCTTAAGCCCTATGTAGATCCGCCCCTGGTACGAGCCCAGTGCCATGTTATCCAATAGGCTGACTAGGTTAAAAGCTAGGGCGCCGTAATTTTTTTTTTTTCATTGTAACTTGTAATTCATTTTACATTTGTGCCAGCTTTATCCAAATAAAGTAAATATTTTTTTCCTTGATTGTTTTATGTAGGGATGTAGTAAAATAAAGATACAAAACAATATCACAATGGGCACATTTGAAACCGTATCGCCTAGCATAGCCACTGAGCGCTCTTAACTTCACAAATATAATAATTGAAATTTTACCATTTTTCTCGCATTTTTATGATAACTTCTAATTATGTTGGATATTATTTTTAGAATATGCCTTCCTGTTATAAATATACGCGAGAAAGGTTTGTCTCCACAACAAAACAAATAAAATTTACAAAATTCGTTAACGAATGACAAAACTCTGATTTCTCTTTATTATCTATACAATGAGTGCCCGTGAGGTGACGCCTGGTAAGCGTCCACACGGTACAAATATTCCATCATTACCGATATCTGTGTACGAAGCAGATTGGCACACCCAGCAATGGGTAATATGCCGTGATGAAATATTTATTTATTTTTTATTTATCTATACAATCAGAAGTTTCAAACGTTAAATGTATAAAAATCATCTAATTAATATTAAGTTTAGTGTTTTCACAAATTATTGCGTAGGCGTCAAATTTTTATCAGCCCAGATCAGATGACTCAATCCGACCGTGTAAGAGCCTATTCTGTAGCAAAGTGGTTAATTTTCAGCAACTGGTTAAAATAATATCTTTGTCCAATAAAAATGAAGGTTTTCTTATATATCAACTGACAACATATTTGGGTATTCAAAATTAGAAATAATGTAATAAAATATCTGATGTGGCCAATACATTACCTACCGTCAATCCTGTGTATTATGTACAAATTCCATTGGGCAATGGCGGATTTACGATTTTGCCGCCGGTAGGCTGAAATATTTTGCCACTATTCTCTCGCCTATTCTCAGGAGCAGATATAAACTCTTTTGGCCCCAAGCCAAAATCTTTATTTTGGGCCCCTACGTAAAAACATAAAATATATTTAAAACATGTATATAAATAGTTCAAATCAATTGCCTCTTTAGCCTAGGCCACAATCCGCCCCTGCCTATTCTTGTCAGAAGGGTAAGATTTTGGCATATTTTTGAGCCTTTCTAGAAGTTGTGTATTTTGTAATTCTCCTGTTACCTACCTACGAATATTTACTAAGGTAAAGTATCTGAAATAAATCTAAAATGTGTTACAAAACACAGCAAATAGAAAGTAAAAAAAATAAACTTTACTAAAATTGTAAAAGACAATAACAATAAAATAAAATAAAGGAACAAACGGCCGAACTCACCATTCCTTAATCAAGGCTTGATCCACTGATCAACTAAGAAGTACAAATCGTCAAGAAATCTTCTGGTTTAGACACGTATACGTGGACGATCGCTTATGGTAGATAGAACCATAGAATTTTAATTTATTCAACGTATCGCACCCGCAACATGCGTGGTCCATCAGCAATGTCACGTGACTGCTAACGCCCTATCTTTGGTCTTCCTCTGTTTCTTTAACCTCTACTACTAAGTTATTTATTCTTCTTCAAATATATTTTTTATCTCTTCTCATGACATGTGCAAACCAATGTAATCGTCTCTCTTGCATCTGTTTAGAAACTTCTATCACTCAAGCCATTTCCCTTATCCTTTAATTCCTTACCTGCCTTACCGTGTCTTCCTCAACATCTATCTCAACATCCTCATCTATGCGTCATTCATTTTTGTTTCACTGATACTGACATCCGTCAATTTGAATTATCTGAATATATATATATACAGGGTGATTCATCGGTCTGTCCTCTTTTTATAACTCTTTTATTTTAAGTCAAATGGAAAAACTCTTCAAATATAATTTATATAATATATTATTGTCTATCTACGTACTATATGCATTTGTATACAGGGTGCTCCGTTGAAGCGCAACAATATATAACTTTATATTTCTTAATGGAACAGCCTATATATATTTATTTATTTTGATACTAAATTAGATTCCCTTTAAAAAAGTATTAAGTAATAAGGGGTCTAAAATTATAAATTAAGAAGTTATTTACGTTCATAAAAAATAGTAGTTCATAGTGGAAAAAACTATAATTTAATACAAAATTTTGATTCTTTTTTATTAATACTTATTTTAAACATCAACGATGATAAACTAAGAGTATTGCTTGTTTAAATTCGAAACAATTGATCAAATTATCCACAGCTTACTGTGTTAATAATAACATGATACAAAAATATCATTCAACGAATAAAGGTAAATAACTTATTAATTTATAATTTTAGACCCCTTATTACTTAATACTTTTTTAAAGGAAATCTAATTTACTATCAAAATAAATAAATATATATAGGATGTTCCATTAAGAAATATAAAGTTACATATTGTTGCGCTTCAACGGAGCACTCTGTATACAAGTGCATATAGTACGTAGATAGACAATAATATATCATATAAATTTTATCTGAAGAGTTTTTCTATCTGACTTAAAATAAAAGAGTTATAAAGAGAGGACAGACCGATGAATCAGCCTGTATATATATATATATATATATATATATATATATATATATATATATATATATATATATATATATATATATATATATATATATATATAGCAGTTTCCATAGTTAGCATAGCTGGCTGATTTATGAAATTTATTATCTTTATAATTCTTCAACTCTATATCTATTGAATATGAAGTATAAAATGCAATCAAATCGTATAGAGAATAATATATTCTTTAAAATTTATAATAACATTAAATTTTAACATGATATTTAACAGCTTTTTTGAAGAAAAATCTAATCATGTCTGCATATGAATCTAAACTTGAAGAATATGAAAACATTATAATTTTTGGAATTGTGGTATCCGAAACACACACACACACACACACACACACACACACACACACGCACACATACCCAAACACACACACATCATCGTAAAAATAGTAAATTCGTATTGTAGGGACCCCAAAACGTGCTTATTCATTAGAAACTCACTATCGAATTTTTTGACCAAAGACAATACCTTCCTTACCTAAAGGTGACGGAAGGTAAAAATAACATAACTAGGTACTTGACTTGTGTGTGTCTTACATAGCCTATTCAATAATTGTAACATTATTTTTAATACCATTTTTCTCGAAATATTTGTTGTACAACCTTATACAATGTCGCTGAAATCAGAAAAAAATCTCTTTCCAATGGACTAAAAAATTATATAGGATACAATTTGAAAAATTATAATTTTGTTCTGTCATTTGAGGACCACTGATTGAATTTTCTGCCTGCTATTACTGCTAAATTAGACAATTATTCTTGATTATTTTTTGTTTATAACATTTTTCTGTAAAGTCACAATTCGCCCAAAAAAGCGCTGGTTGTTTTAAAGAAACAACTGTATACCGACGAGAACCCGTAACGTGGAAAAACGGTGTTTGGATATTATCTGTCCCGCAATTTTTTAGGATGGATTAACATTAAAACTTAGAGAACAAAATTCCGGATTTTTTGCTGTTAAAATTTTTGAATTTACACCTATGATAACCGAGTAAAATTAATTTAAAGTTAAAAGTAGATCATCTGTTATTTAAAAAAAATGAATGTCGTATTAATTGTCCAATACCAATTTTTGTTTCGTTACTTGATATAACAGTTAATCCCAACGATGAAATATAACTAGACAAAACATTCCTTATCCCTTGTCACTGAATGTTTTGATTTCGGTTGACCAGAAAGAGACAACTAGAGATAGAGATATATTTCGTCTCGTTCGAGCATTTCTCACTAGATGCCATCCAGTGTTAAAGTCAAAATTTAAGCGCCAATACGATGAAAAATAGGTTTATCGTTATAAAAATGAAAAACTCAATGTAAAATATTTATTAATTATATATTATAATTACAAAATACAAAATTATTGACTTTACCGAACAATAAATATGTTCAAAAACAAACTAACCTCACATCCGACAAATCAGTTCTTATAAAGTTATACAAAATTTCTTTTTCTTTCACATAGTATTCTAAATAGTCGAAAATCCTTTTCAGACCTATTCTTGCAACAAGAAAGCATTTTTAAATACATTTTATAAGTGACGAGATCCACTAGCAGTTCACCATTTGGCTACAAATATTGAAAGGCAGAAATTTGCTACAAAATATTGTAACACCTTTGCAGGATTATATCTATACTTGATCAAGACCCTCTGAACAATCACGGAACACAGTTATTAAATTTAATTTTAGATATTTATTTTAAAATTAGAATATATCACGAAACGAAAGTTATTGTAAACAATGTAACAAGAATAAGAAGTTTTTTTTATTGCGATATCTTATTTACTAAGGTAGGTTAGGTACTGAATTAATCGACTTAAAATATATTGGATTATACATAATTCGTTTGTTGGTTTTAATCATAATTTAGTAGTTTTATTTTTTATTTCCAAAGAATATATTATTAAGAACACTTGCGCCTCTAGTGAGCAATGCTCAAACAAGACCAAACCGAAATCAACAAACCAAATGAAGTTTTGTTTAGTTATATTTCGTCGTTTATTATTCCAATGTTAATATTTTCGAAATTATAGCATACTAGATCTATTTTTTTACCATGTCTTTAAATTAAGATTATGTATTTAATTACATAGACATCAAAAAATTCAAAATTTTTGGCACCAAGAAAGCCAGAATTTTAGAATAATTGAATGAATAACTATTTTAATTTTATATATTTATTTATACATGGAAAATATTTTATATTAAATTTCTTAAATTAACGCAGTTTTAATTATAATTATTATTTTTTACAAATACAAATATCTATAACTACAATATTTTAAATGGAATACTTTACAAAGTTTCTCAAATGTACATTATAATTCTGAAGAACTTTCGAAAGAATCTGTATATGTACTAATACTGAGATCTTGCATCTGGTCGTCAATCCATTGATAAATATTCTTCGATACATTGCTGTCACTATACAAACGATATGTAGCTTCTTCGACCTGCTCCAAAACTGACTGGCAGATTTCATCAAAAGTGCAATCGATGTTGAAGTGTAGGTACTTAATGTTGCGTTGATATGCGTCATGGCCCAAAATTACGATTTTCAGAACATTAAGATGCGAGGAAGGGATTTTTTCTACATCGAAGTTTAACTTTTCCAAGCAAGCTGAAAATCCGATATTGTATATATTTTTTGGAGAATGAGTCGGTTTCACATGTATCAAATAGTTATTTATGTATCAAGGTACTGAAGTTCTACTTTTTATCACGAATGTGAAATTTAGTTGCCGAGGCCGTAGGGCCGAGGAAAATAAACCATATGAGTGATAAAAAGGAACTTCAGTGCCGAGGTGCATATTAAATTTTAATTGAAATCGAAATTTTGTGAAAATGAAAGAAATATTTATTTTTATAGGTTATTTTTACATATCTGTCAGTTGCTGTCAGTTCAACAAACGAACTTATTTTCAGTATTGCGAACCTCCGGACACTGAAGTTATTCTAATGAACACTCAAAATTATGTGTTATCTGAAACTTCTTCGTTGAAATTATTTAATTCGTTCTTCTTGCACATAGTTTTTGTCATTATACGAGCAAATTTATTATTGAACATCGCAAACGTACCCAAATTATCTCATATGTACAATAATTATCATAAGGTTGGCAACACTGAATTTGGATAAAATCGTCTTATAATGGATTACTTCAATGCCGATTTCTGAACTTGTAATGACAATTTTTGTGCACTTTAGGGACGATTTCAAATAAAAGTGTTTTAAATGAATGCTTACGCAACATTTTCCATAGTAATAATAAAAAAGTTCTTTCCGTAAATAGTTAATTAAAAATTCTGTTGTGGCCAGCACAATACCTCTCGCCCTTTTCAATTTATGTTACATAGGGCGCGAGCAGTTATGTGACTTTGTTAGCCTTGGCAAACAGATATGAGGGCCCGTGTCAAAATGACAGCTAGTAATAATGTACGTAGGTGACAAGTATCATAAGTTTTCATTTAAAACATTATGATTTTCCAAATCCATGTGGATTATTATCCTCGACAAGTATATTCCATACTATTGATGACAAATAAACATCAGAATATTTTAAAATTTTGAATGAAAAATTGACATATGACAATTGTGACATCTATGTAAATAACTGCTAGCCGTTATTCTGGCACGGATCCTCATCTGCTTGTCAAGGCCAACAAAGTCACATGACTGCTTGCTATAAGTAACGAATAAATAATTGAAAATGTATTTCTTCTTTAGTTCTATGAGAAATTTTGTCCTACTATTCTAATATGTTCAAAATTCTTCAAATTCGTTGACAGTATTAGCGGTATTTCTTAAGAATATATATGTATTATTAACATACCTATAATTTAAATACATATTTAATTACTACTACAATAATTATATTAAATGTACTCGTATCTCCCAGAAAAATCTGATTTTTGACCCTGAAATTTTGCATTTATCTGTCAATTACAAACATTTAAATATCTCAACTGTTTCTGAGGCAACAAGATTATTGTTTTACAACAGATTATTCTTTATTATTATATACTATATCTCCTAACCTATAGGAGATATAATAAAAAAAATTAATGTGTCAGATTGAGAATTTAATTTTCTTTAATATTACCAAGAAAATTTTTCAAAAAATAATATTTAGAAGGTTTTTTTCAAGAATCTGCTACTTCCGGTTGTCCAATTGTTACCAAAACCTTTTCAGCTCTTCCCATGAATGTCCGATTGGAAAATACGTAGTTAAACAAATATTAAATCTTAATAGTTTTTAGGTAATCGTCCTTCCAACATGCACACACGCACACACAGACATCATCGTAAAAATGTTAAAATCGGATTGTAGAGACCTTAAAACGTGCTTATTCATTAAAATCTGAATATGCGATTTTTAGCATGAATCCAATACCTTTATTAGCGAGAGGTAAAAAGGTTGGCGTTAGAAATAGTCATGAAAAACAACTCCCCACTACTTAGACGTCAAATTACCCACAGCATGTCATTCACATTCATAGCAATGGGAAAATAGTTTGTCCATCACCTCCTATACTCTTTCATACACGTATATAGTTGGAGAAACAAATATTTGGAACTCATTATAGATTCTGCCAATTGGTCGTTATAAAGTTTTATGAACTTTGCGGTTTTGGTACTCGGAGCCAGGTAGAGTTTTCTGTCCTGGGCCGTACCCGAAATTTGCATTCAAGATGTACTTTTAAATCTGTATTAAAATTATAATTCGTTTTAAGTGTATTTCTTCTAACGTCAATTTGTAAAGTGAAAAGAGATTGAAATATTATAAGATGTTTCCTAATTATGTACTTTTAAATCTGTATTCAAATAACAATGCGTTTAAAATACACTTCTTCTAACATCAATTAGTAAATTGAAAAGAGATTAAATGATTACAATATTATAGGGATTACAATAAATTCTAATGTAATTTTAAATATAAACTGTTATTTGAAATTTTCTTTTGAGGTACATGCAAAAATCTTTTTCAGTGTTGAAAGAATCATCAAAACGAAACGTCGTTTCTTTGCTTGTTTCTAGTGTTTGAATAAAATTGTGAATATGTGGAGACCCTGGGAATATAATTTTGTGGACGAGAGTGATGGTGAAGAAATAGTTCAACAGCCGACAGAAGATGTAGCAAATCAGCCGTCGACGTCGAAAATACAGAAACGTGTGCTATGCACTCTGTACTAAATCTCTATATTACTATGTGTTGTTTTTTATATGTAAATATTTCTTCCCAGTTAATAGACTAAAATTTTGTTTTGTTTTTTTATTTATTATATAGTTTCAATTTACAATTTTTATACAAACATTGAGTATGATTTTTTTTAATACGGCCCATTTCTTACCCTAAAATTGATGCTTTCAAGTTCGAATAATTTATGAGTCCTGACCGCAAACAAACCCAACCGTCCATAAAAGATTGTAAACCCTGCATAAGTCAGTTCCAAATATTTGTTTCTCCAACTATAATTGCACATCCCTTGCTCTCCGTGAGTCTCGACTGAGGGATGGGAATATTATTACTGCATGCTGCATAAGTCTATCTCACACATGTACCCAAGCTGGGATTCTGCGCATGCACGTAATATTTGAATTCTATTGGCTAACGACGATATCTGAGACTACCGTGAGAAATTTTAAAATTAAATCTGAGAAATTAAGTAATGTACCTACTATTTATTTTGTGTGTAAATTCTTGAACATAAATACTCATAATAATAAATAACAACGAAATGTTCTAGTGTTAAATTTGAATTAAATAATTTACTTTGTTGTACTTTAAAAATAATAGGAATTCATTCTGATCAGGATTAATTTATTTTGGTGACAGTAAGGTAAAGAATAGTAAAAAAAAATAATTTATAAAATATGAGCAAATGTTATTTTTTTTTAATTTTACTGAGAACATCCCGCTATATATTCCACTACATTTTTAATATTTTAGAATTACACAGACAACATGTTCTAGTCACATTTCACAACGAAAACGGTATGAATGAAACAAATCAATACTCACTATTCAAAGTGCAAACAGAAAATGAAAACAAACCATCAAACTATGTGCTCGCAATTATACTATTTCTTCCAGCATTTGCTCATAATCCATATACAGGGTGATCAGCGTAAATCCGGCACCAAGAATATTTCGTTTATTTTCAAAGATAAGCAAAGTTTAACTCGATAAAGGGGCTCATAAGATGATCGTAGTAAGAATTTTCTATCACTTCCGGTTTTAGTGGAATGCGTACAACTTTAAATCTAGGGGCCACCATTGCTAATTCTCTTATTTGAAGAGATAGAAAGACGGTTAAATGGATAAAGTTGGGCGATAATATACAACAAATTTAACGGTGAAAAATGCAAAACAATTGAACATCAAATACACGACTTAGTTTACAAAATAAATGGAATGCCATAATGAAACTGGTACCATTTCAAAGATTTTTTTATCTGAATATAAAAGTTCATTATCACTATATGCCTCTAAAATTAAAAACAAAAGAATTATTTCAAGTTGAAATTTAAATATTTTATTTCTTATTTTAATACAAATATGCCATTGTTGCTATGGAAACAACAAAAACAAATAATGAAATTGATTATTAATGTTCTATTGGGTTAACGTCTATTATGATATACGAGTAGTTCTAAATATTTTTGCGCTCTATAGCTACAGAATTTTTATTACATTTTGCATAAACAAAAAACATATCAATGAATTCATTATTAGTATATTTTTCCATTTTATTGACAGCATCTAACAATGTAAATAAATAACCAAAGTCAATTGTTCTTTGTTAAATGTTAGTTTTTATTGTTTTCATAACAGCAATGTCATATTTGTATTAAAATAAGAAATAAAACATTTAAATTTCAACTCGAAATAACTCTTTTGTTTTTAATTTTAGAGACATAGTGATAATGAACTTTATATTCAGATAAATAAATCTTTTAAATGGTGCCACTTTCAATATGGCATTCCATTTAAAAAAAAAAAAATTTTATAGACTGTTGTGTTTTTGATGTTCAATTGTTTTACATTTTTCACCGTTCAATTTGTTGTATTACATCGCCCATCTGTGTTTATTTAACCGTCTTTCTATCTCTTCAAATAAAAAAATTAGCAATGGTGGCCTGCTTACGGCAGACACCTGTGTATACAGATTTAACCCAACCTGTGTAACAAAATTTAAGGCTATATAGTATTGGACGCACTGATCTTATCTTGTTTAAATTCGCAAATTAAAAAATGGGTCCAAGCAAATAAACAGTTGTGGGTCACTGGGCTGAGAGCAACTTTTAACATTACAATATTTGATAGAAACATTAGATAATTAATAAGTACCTAATAGAAGATTGATAGGTATTGTGTAATACACAAATTAATCAAATATTTTTTTCTATCAGTAAGTTTTTGGCAGTAACTTGGTGGACATGCAACGTGCTGTATTGTGTATTGCTGTGAATGGTTACAACTTTGAACAATTTTGAAGTTAAAAATTTCGCAGTTTTTTTTCCTGTTTTTGTAAATTATGTGACATTCTGTAAGTACCCACAAATTTCATTTTTTTCCTGTTTGTAAAATTATTATTACATTAATGTAATTTTGATTAATTACGCTAAAGCTGCGTACACCTTGAGCACGAATGCGAATGAGGCAGATCGAGGCTGAACAGAATGCCTCGTGTGGCATAAACGTTTTCCCACATAGGAGCGCATGAGGCATGCCGCAGCAGTGCTCCAGTGTTGTGCGGCGAATAGGGGAAATGTCGAATGAACACTTACTACCCGTGGCTTGTATCAGTGTTATACTACTTTTAAAGTTTATAAAAATCAAAAAACGTAAAAAACAGAGGCGAAGATGGTCTTCACAACTTTATTTGAGACGAAGCCGCATTAATAATGTTAATAGTACTTTTTTATTAAATGACTTACGTGCTGACGAAGATTTTGGCAAATTTAAAAATTTCACCAGAATGTCAAAAGAAGATTTTAATTTTCTTTTAAATGGTATTAAAAGTAAAATAAAGAAAAAAGATACAAGATTCAGAACCTTTTAAACTATATATTTTTTCTTTATTTCTTCCACACTTTTTTCAAGAGATGCTGCTATTTCTGTCGACGCATCTTCTTTTCTTAATTTATTGTAAAAATTGGAATCCCGAGGGTTCCATAATATTTCCTTCTTTCTATATTTATTTATAAGATCGAAACATAACTTTTGAGTCCACTCCATTTTTACAATGTATTCAAAATCATTCGTATTCGTGCTCAAGTGTGTACGCAGCTTAATAAATACTACATAACTATTTTTTAACTTTTTTTGTATTTAAATATAACAACCAGTGGTACCCAAAATGATATTGTTTTGCAAACTACTGTTAATTTTACGAATTTCAACCAAATTCTTTTTGATTCATGAAACAGTGCGTCCAATACTATACACCCTTAAATTTTGTTACACATGTTGGGTTACACCCTGTATAATTATATAATTACCTTCACAACGATATCAAAATATCAGATTAACTACAACCATTTCAAAATGGCGACCATTTATTTTATTAATAAAATTTTATGGAAAATAAAACAGCAAGCTATGAAACTAATTTTATTACCTTAAAACAAAAGAAAAGTATTTACCTACATTAGTTTTTATTATTATTTAATATGACAGTAACAATTATTTTTTTGTTATAATAATTATGGTCCAAGTGCGTTACACAAATGAAGAAATGGTTGATATAGTTTTAATATTCGGAGAATGTAAAAGAAATTCTACAACCCCTATAACTTTATGGACAGAGGTATCCTTACATTTCTTTTGTTTTAAGTTAATAAAATTGTTTTCATAGCTTGCTATGTTTTATTTTGTATGGAATTTTATTAACACATTTTGAAAATAAATGTGTCTATTTTGAAATGGTTAAGTAAAACTATAATATTTTGATATCGTTGTGAAGGTAATTTTATGTATTTACTGCAAAATATATATATAAAAATACCGATTCCCTATGCTAGATTAAAAATTGTACCCACTTCCGCTAAAACTGGAAGGGATACAAAATTATTACTTCGATCATCATATGAACCCATTTGTCTAGTTTAACTTTGCTTATTAACATTTTTTGTATCTTTCAATATAAACGAAATATTCTTGGTGTCGGTCTTACACCGATCACTCTGTATAAAATTGTAATAAATATTTGTTTATTAAATTTATTGTTTTTTTTTAAATTCTTTAAAATCATAGATGGGGCTGAGCCCCATTTTGCCCCCCTCTGCGAGCGTCTATCACAGCAGGGGTGGGGAACCCTTTCGCTGCCAAGGGCCATTTGGATACTTATGACATCATTCGCGGGTCATACAAAATTATAAACTTTAAAATTAGTTTTATAATTGGACAAACGTTTATTTATTATTTCACCTCCCACTAATGTGATGACTGCAACTACTTCTCTTTAGTAAGGCGTGTTAACGTAGCTAGTATTGATAATGTTGCTACTCGCAACTGTTTTTCTTATGTTTATTAAATTTTGAGTTTATCCTGCGGCCCTGTGGGCCACATCAAATGGTGTTGCAGGCCGAACGGCCCGCAGGCCGGACGTTCTTCACCACTGACTTACAGGATTGACGTCATATGCAAGAGAGAGATAGATAATCTCGATACAAACAAACCCTCACCCGTTGTTTTTTCACTCAGTCCAGGTACTGTGAATAGCTGACAGTTCTTTGTTTTGCTGTAACCTTAGCAACCATTACTTTTAAGCAGTGAGCAGTGTTGCTAGATGCGCTATGGGCAAATTGAATTTGTCTATTTTTGCTGCAAGAATTACTAAAGTGTTACCTAGCATCTTTGTCGTACATACATTTCATATCATTTTATCATTCATGTGGTGATTAAGGTGATTTTGGCGTCGATAATTTGTGCATACAACATGAACATAACACTGGCTTGCAAAAGATAGCGTACTGTTTAAAAATCAAGTAACCGGGTTTTTATCTTTTTTTTACCTCTCGCTAAGAGAGGTATTGGATTCATGCTAAAAATCGCATATTCAGATTTTATTGAATAAGCACGTTTTAAGGTCCCTACTGTGTGTGTGTGGATGTTGGATAAACGATTTCTCAAATTCTACTCAACTAAAGACCTGTTTTACTACGGATTTCTCAATCTAACATTAATGGGAAGAGTTGAATAAGTTTTGGTAACAAATGGACAACCGGAAGTAGTAGTTTCTTACAAAAATTCTTCTAAATATTTTTTTTCGAAAATTTATGTTGTTACAAATAACTAAAGCCTGTTTTACACAATCATATATTTACAATTAAATTTACATGCAAAATATTTTCATTTTTACATAATAATTTTTGATCAAAATCTTTTAGTTTTACACGGCCAAATATTTGCGACATGTTTGATTGTTGCCAACTTAAGTACATTTTTATATGTTGGTTACAGTTTACTACTACGGTTTACTAACTTCTCAAATGTTTACAGCTGATGTTTTCATCTGTGTTCGCGCTCGTTTTTGTAAATTCGTTTACGCTTCAAAATCTTATTTCGTGCATTAACAACTGCGATAATTACAAATATTTTTTAAATTTTTTCTATTCATTGCTCTTCATTTGAACTTGACGTTTGGTTTTGTAAAAAGTTTCATAGAACAGAGTAGCCAATTACCTGCAACTACACATAAAATGTAAACTTTTGTTTAATGAAAACCCTAAATATCACCAAATTGTGAAGCAAATGACCTTCAAAATTAGAACATGTCCTATTTGAGAATTTTTTACAACATCGTATGGTAAGTTGTAAATTTATTACCGTGTAATCATTGAAATTTTGTGATCAAATACGAAGTTGTAAAAATGCATGTAAATTTATGATAATGTAAAACAGGCTTTGATCTTTGAATTCTCAATCTGATATATTTAAAAAAAATATAATATCTTCTATAGATTTAAAGATATAATACATAATAATATAGAATAATCTGTTGTAATAAATCTCGCTGCCTAAACAAATTCATGGAAACCAGTTGAGATATTTTACTGTTTGTAATTGACAGAAATGCAAAACGTCAGTGTCAAAAATTATCACTTTTACTGACATTACTGAAACTTTTTTTTTGGGAAGTAGGTACATTTAATATTTCTTATTGTATTATTAATTAAATATAAAAATTATAGGGCGTGAGCAGTCATTTGACTTTGTTGACCTTGGCAAGCAGATATTATGGGGGCCCGTGTCAGAATGGCAACTAGAAGGTATGTGCATAGATGTCACAATGGGGTATATAAAAGTCGTAAAATATAAAAATTAACTACTACAGCTTCTTATTATAATAATAAAAACTAAATACTAGTTTGTATTAATATTGTTATTAGCAATTTAATGTTTTGGAGAAGGGATATATGATATATGACGTGAGTATGGTAGAAACGTGGAAGAAGACAGATGGACTGGGAGGGAAAGAGATAGTTATATACATCATACGATGAACGTCACGATTATGTTGTGGTAGGGTTGGCATGACGACAGCTGCCTATAACTTTTTCTTTCCCTCCCATTCTAGTCTTCTTCCACGATTCTACCATGCTCACATCACGTATTCCTTCCCCAAATTTTTAATAATTATTTTCTCGTAAAGTAAGAATAATTAATAGATTTAAAAAGATACGTGTATTTTATTTTTTGTCTAGTATCATATTATGTAAAAATAAAAATTTGGTCACATACCCCATTGTCATATGTCATAATTTTTCATTCAACATTTCAAAATATTCTGATTTCATGTTGTTTATTTGTCATCAGTAGTATGGAATATACTTGTCGAGAAAAATAATCCACATGGATTTGGAAAATCATGATGTTTTGAATGAAAAATTATGACACTTGACATCTATGTAAATTATTACTAGCTGTCCTTTTGACACGCCCATATCTTGCTCGCGTCCTATATGTATATTAATATTACATACATAGATCTAATACCGCTTATAGGAATACCGTCAATGAATTTGAAGAATTTTAAACATATTAGAAGAGTAGGATAAAATTCCTCATAGAGCGAAAGAATACTCGAAGATACAATTATTTGAATTATTTGTATGTACACGAAATGTTAAATTCGTTACTTATGTAACATAAAATGAAAATGGCGAGAGGTATTGTGCTGACCACAACATATTTTTAGCTATGTGCATACGATTTTTAATCAACTGTCAATGGAGTTGTCACTATCATGTCAATATTTCATCTATTGTAGAGCAAATTCTTCATTATAGTTTAAGTTACTATTAAATTACATATACATATATTACAGAAAAATTAAAGAATAACCAAGTATGTATTTTTCATTTTCTCTTAACTTTGACATATTAATTGACAAAAGTGATAATGACAAATTAAAATTAAGTCCGACTCAATGCAGCTAAAAATAGGTGTACGCGATTCTTTTGCAAACCAGTGTACAAGAGTAAAATGTGGATAAACACAGACTCGACCCGAAATTAACCGATATTAATCAAAATAAGACAATCCATTGGCCGGAATTCCGACGATCTGGTAAATTTTAAGTCGGAATTCCCAGATTCGGCAATCCGGTCTTTTGACGATACGTTCCATCATTATACATTTTTACCAATCAGAAAGCAGAATTTATTTCCCTTTCTAAAAGCAACGTTATTTTCTTTGTGAAAAGCACTATATTATGTACATCATTTGTCATTATTGTAATCAAATTTTCTTTAGAATGCATTTTATTGTTGTAATCAAAAATCTTTATAAACAGAGACACAGGTCCGGCCGGATACGGTCCCCGGACAACAGGACAAATGCCCGGTGGACCGAACCCAAATTGGGACCTCGTATTATCGGACCCTGGAGAGACATTCAAACTAAAATAGGTGACCGGTTAGGATGTCCAGTAAAAATAAAAGTTCTAGTTATATTGTTTTAAGAAGTGAGCATTTCATTAAAAATTACTTAACCTAACAAAACCGAACAAAAAGAAGTTGTTTATCATTTTTAATAAGGAAATTTAATAAAAATGGAGTAAGTTTATTAAAATAATGACAGTTAAAATATTTAAAACAATGTTATTAAAAACATTGGGCAAATTATATAGTACATAATGTACAGTTTAATAAGACAAGTGAAATTTTATATTTTACTGTAATTCTTTATAATCAAATTCTGTTCTAATAACATTATTATTATGTATTTTTTTATTGGGAAATATGAATAATGTGAGATATAAAATATTTGTTCTTTACCAGCAAGCCCATGTATCTTTTGAGGTTTGTGTTTGATGAATCCATTATGTTCGTGAGGCCCGTAGTATAAACGAATTAAAGGTAATCTTGCCTTGGGGTTTTTACAAAATTGTTTATATTCTTTGTTAATTTTTGCATAAGATGCTCTTTCATTAAGTCGATTTTCGCACATAATGATATTTGTACAGTTACAATTTTGAAGGATATGAATAATTTTGACATTTGACGACAATGCAGTTACCAACTAAAAGTTTAACGGAAAACAAATTTTCCCTGTACATAGTCGGTGGTATACATAGTTTCCTTTTTACCATTTCGTAGGCATTTTATGAAAATTGCAAAATATACAGACCAATAATATCATCTATATATTTTCTATTGGTGAAAATCGATTTACGGCTATAAATGCAATATACAACAAAGACTCAGTACCTAGATACTTTGAATGAAATAATAGGTTTGTTCGTTCCGCTATGCTGCGTTTACCGTAAAACGCGGCGGTAATTGTCGCTGCTTTTTAAATTTACTGTCTAATCACCGGGGTAATAATTTAAGTTACAAAAAAATATTTTTCAGTTCGATCCGGTTGCGTTAAATAAATATATCATCACGTCATATTACCCATTGCTGGGTGTGCCAATCTGCTTCGTACACAGATATCGGTAATGATGATATATTATGTTAATTTTTATTAGTTATTTTCGAAGGTACTTCAGGCTCAAACTCTATTATAATTATAAAGGATACTCAGTACAAATATATTATTCCTTTCCCCATTATTTTAATTGTTTACTATTGTTATCAAATAAATTTACCTTATTACAAATCATAATTCATATGACATTTATCATTTATTTATTTTACAAATATATTTCAATTTCTAAAACTTAATAGCTGCGTTCAATGAAATAAGAACATCAAGAAAACGAAACTGTCATTCACAACTGTTAGTGTCATCGAGAAAGTTATACAGTTGTCAAATAATATAACATGTGTCTCTTGTATCTGTTGTATTTGTCTGGGAAGTTATACAAATGAATTTATAGATACGTCCAGTGTCCAGTTATTTGCAGATAGTGGGGATTAACTTTGAAGTTTTTTTTTAGGTCTAAGAAAATATTTCAAATTTAAGAATGTTATAAACTTTCATCACAAAACTTTGAAATCCTTTTTGACATGCGGTTGACATATATCATAGATTAAGGAAAATATATAGTAGAAATCTCCCTTATAAACCGTGATAATAGGGTACCTTTATACTAAGGGTATATAAGCGGAAATATCCATTTTGATCATCCCTGAATCCATTTTGACTAATTTCGTCGTGACGTCTGTACGTACGGACGTACGTATCTCGCATAACTCAAAAACGGTAAGCCGTAGAAAGTTGAAATTTGTATTTAGGACTCCTATTACATCTAGTTGTGCACCTCCCTTTCTGGTTATTACACAATTTCCAGAAGTGGCACTTTACATGAAGCCTATAATAGATTTTAATGAAAAACTGTTTTAAAATATAATCCAAAACTTTTCAAATTTGGTATACAAGACTTTTATGTCAATCGAAATAACATAATAGATTTTGGTTAAAAGAGGCTAACCGGAAGTGGTACATTACTTGAAGTTGTTAACAGTTTTTCTTGAATAAAATGATTTTATTTTGATTTTAGAAATAAATGCTTCAAATAAAAGTTTTAGAAAATTAATTTCTGCGTCTAGCACATCAAGTATTATTAAATTAGCCCTTTGTATAAGCGAGATATGTAGATTTAATAATTGTATACTTTTTTGTTTTTGTCAAAGCTTGCTATGGATTAGGACAAAAAAATAATAAAAAAAATGATCATGTCAAATTACGTTAAATACGTGCAATTTTGTGATTCGTACAATAACAAATATTATATTTTTATTGTGAAATTAGTCATATTCATTGTTGTAATCAAATATTTCTTTGTTGTAATCAAAACTCTCTTTAAAAAGAACCGGGTTAGATTAATGTTAATTTAAGAATGATAGTAGTAAATGAATTATTTTTTGTTCTATATCAAAATATTTCTCGGGCTTGGCTTAAGCCTGTCAATATTTTGTAATTTAATTATTAAAAAAATATGTATAGGTTAATAGGCGCACAAAGAAGTCGTGTGATGTCCACATCACTCATGACATGTTATTAAAAAAATCTGATGTGGCCAGCACAATACCTTCCGTCAATCCTGTGTATTATGTACAAATTCGATTCATAAAATGTCTTGCAAACATAGGCGCCGACTTTTCTGTAACCCAGGGGAGGCCAAATTTTTTTTAATAAAAATAAAATTAATTATTGTATCTTATTAATAATCACAGAAAAAATAAATAAAATACAGTTTAGTTTAAGTACCTACGAATGTTATGTCTTTTTATATTATTTTAAATATTTTACGCCCAAATTTTTTTTTTGAGAAAAAGCTATTTGAAATTATATTTAAATCGAGCTCATTTTTAATTTTTGCTTGACAATTAAGCATAGCGACATGATGATTTAATCTGTGTTGTGTCATTATGGTATATGTGAAACTAAATGAAAATTGTAGAGACACCAAAATTAGAGTCTGCACACGAGGTGGCAAGTTGTGATTGGCTAGGGGATTGGTCGGCTATGTTAATGAGCGACCCGCCATTATTTAAATTCGAATATCTGACAAATTATAAAAAATGAAATGTAACGTTTATTAAAGTACTTCATTTAATCACCAACTTTATTTAATGGAATATGTCAATATATTGTCGCAAAATACTCATATACATATTTCATTTTTTCAAAATATCTTTTTCTGGTGGAATTATTACAAAATTTTGCTGCAACCGACCATGATTTTATTAGTAAATACAACACCAACAAAACCTAGACGGAATTGAAGTTTGTCGTTCGAGAAGAACATGAAATTAGCTGTGTTTTCTACCCTTGTTACGGTCAAATGAATAAACATGGTGGATATACGTCGTATCCACACTCTTGTTATAGTGTCTCTAAAAATTGAGGATTTAGTGGCCATCTATCGAATAAGTTCCAAATGAAACTTGACCAGTGATGCAATTCATGCAAATCCCATGATTGAAATATTTTTAAATTAATAAGATCGAAGCTAAGCGCTAAAAAATGTATATGGGAAGGGGGGCCAAGACATAGGTTCGCCCCCTCTATATTTTGTCAGGGGGGGGCAACGCCCCCTTTGCCCCCCCCCTATAGTCGGCGCCTATGCTTGCAAAAGATTATAAATTTCCAGTTATATTATTTCATGCAAATGGTACTTGACACTAACATTTTCTTCTTTTTTAGCTTTTCCCATTCGTTAGGGGTCGCTATTTTTTATTTTTTTCTTCCATTCATTTCTATTTTGCGGGTCATCCTCAAGTCAAAATTTTTCATTCAAAATTTATTTTTTTGGTATTTTATGATTCCTTTTCTCGGCAACTGAATTCCACACACCTGATAATAAATATACCACATGAAATAAGAAAATCATGAAATTTTGAATGAAAAATTACAACATTTGTCAGTTATGGACATAATTCATAGCTGTCATTTTGACACGGGTCCACATATCTGCTTGCCAAAGTCAGCAAAGTCACGTCACTGCACTCGCCCTACACATATTTTTTTTTGCAAAAGATCCTATATTTCCAGTTAAATTATTTCATAAACAAACTATTCGCATTGCACTTGACACTAACATCTTCTTCTTCTTCTTTAGTTTATCCCATTCGTTAGGGGGTCGCTATTTTTATTTTCTTCTTCCACTAATTTTTGTTTTCTTTGTCGTCCTCATTCAGTTCCTTTTCTCTCCTTTCATATTATATTTGGTCTTCCTATGTTTCTTCCAACTTATGTTATAAGCTATTCATTCTTCCAATATACTCATCTCTCCTCATGACATGTTCAAACCAATGTAATCGTCTCTCTTATATCTTTCTAGAAACGCCCAACACTAGAGTTATTTCCCTTATTCTTTCAACATTTACTTTTTATTGATATTGACATCTGTCAATTTGAATTACCTGAATATATTAGCAGTTTCCATGGTTAAGTTAGAACAGCTGGCTGATATATGAAATTTTATAATTATTACAATCTTTATAATTCTTTAACTCTATATCTGTTGAATATGAAATATAAAATGCAATCAAATCGTATAGAGAATAATATATTCTTTAAGTTATAATAAAATTTAACTGAGTTTGTCAAGAAAAACTGTTAAAATCTTCAAATGAGGATACTTCCGGTTTACCAATTATAACCAAAATCTAATCAAGTCTGCATATGGTTGTACGGAAGAGGAATATGCAAGAATTGTAATTTTTGGAATTCTAGTATTGGAGATATCGTTGACGACCCGGCGGTCACATACACACATACACACACACACACACACACACACACACACACACGCACATACAAACATACATACACATACAGACATCATCGTAAAAATAGTAAAATCGTATTGTAAAGGCCCTAAAACGTGCTTATTCAATGAAAACTCACCACCGAATTTTTTGACCAAAGACAATACCTTCCTTACCTAGAGGTGACGGAAGGTAAAAATATGTATAGGTAGTTTCATAATCGTACAAGGAAGTCGTGTGGTGTGCACATCAGATTTTTTCGTAACATGAAAGATAGTATTTCTTTTAAGTATCTGAATATACATATATGTTTTCCCCTCAGCGTAAAGTCTGTAGAATAATAAACAATAATATAAATTATGTTATACATTTATTTATTATGTGTTTGTATTCAATAAAAAGATTGGATAGTAGTAAGCATGAAGATGTATGAACACTATGCGTTTTTCTGTATGATTTTTATTAATGTATATTATTCTATATAAGCATAACAGAGTAAAAGTATGTCATTTTTTACGTATATCTAAGAAAATACCAATTTTTCAAACATGAAAATATGTATATGAATAATACCCTAACTGCGGTAATAATAAATAATTTCCTATTCCCAGATTAGGTATTCCGAGAATATCTCTTAACCCTGTGATAAAACGACTTTTATAGAGAGTTTATTTTATAGAGTTAAATCTTATACATGTTTATTATTATACATTTGTGGGTTAAGCTCGTGATAAACTAGGAATAGCTATTCCTGTGTTAAAAAGAAGCTATTCTGAACTTAACCTTTGTTTATTATTACCGCTGTTAGTGTATAAAGTTTGAGTGTACTAATAATAATTAGTGTGACATGTACCTATGTTTTTAACGATCAAATGATTTTCTTTCAAAGTGAAATAATATAATTTTTTCTACATCCATTTTGAAAGTAGGCTTTTCAAGCTGTCAGTTTAGAGCAGAAAATTGATAAATGAAGTTGACAGAACAACTTGTAGTTTTCCTGGTTCAAAGCGGAATGTAAATTTTTAGTTGTGATAAATGAAAAATGAAATTATTCATTGTTTTGAAACCAAAGTGTTTTTATTAACTCTTTCAACGGATGTAGAAAAAAGTATGTGTGTCATGAGCGTAAAGTATTATTTTCCGCTTTACATACAGAAATGACTATTTTGCAAAGTGCGAATGTATTATGAAATGTTTTTCAACTGGTGTATGAAGAGAGTTAAATGTGTTATTAATAAATATCATAATATAAATAAAACGGTTTTTCCCCAACTATATTTTATTTAGAACGAACTAAGTTTCTCAAAGTATTAGATTACAAGTGTGTGCTCGTATGTATGTAAGGGCTAAGTCCCTATTCCATTTACTTATATAGTTCCTACATACAGAGTTTTTAAAGTTTTAAATACCATTACTACGTATGTGATTCTTGTATTGTATATAGTAACTTTAAAATTAAATAGTTCAAGAACTAAGAGTGATAGCGAATTATCCTAATCTTATTTAAATTTATAGGGTTATTTTATATATGTAAACATAAATTCGGTAATTTGGAATCGCTGTAAACATTTTCAGTAATGCTTGTTTCAAGATAGGTAAATGTATTTTGAAAAAAGGAACTTATAAAATGAATATATTAAAAACGAATGGAAAAAAGTGATTTGTATTTTCCAAATTTGAATGTAGATGTATAGAGTAATTTACTATATTTATACTTAATTTCAAAAGGTTTAAATCGCTGAAATATGTTTCATTAATATTCATTTCCATGTTTATTGAAAATAGTAACTTTGAAAATGAATAACATGGCAACTAAGAAAAATAGCGAGTTATTTTTCAAATTTGGATATTGGGAGTAATTTCCTGTATGTATATTTAATTTCGAAGAGTTTAAATTGTTGAACAAAAATCAGTAATGTTTATTTCAAGACGTATACATGTTTATTGATAATAGCAGCTTTAAAAATGAATATCACGAAAATTAAAAGAAGATATAACGACTTGTACTTTTCAAAATGATAAGAAAGTTACTATATGTAGACTTAATTTTAGAATATATGAATTGCTGAAATAGTTTTCAGTAATGCTAGTTCCAAGACGCGTACTTCTTTGAAAATAGCAAGTTTAAAAATCAATATTTCGTAAACTATGAGAAATAGCCATTTGTACTATTCAAATTTGGGTGTAGGAGGTTATTTTGTATAATGGAAACTTATTTTCAGAATGCATGAATCGCTGAAAAAAAATCAGTAATGTTTGGACTTAGCTCAATTGTTTCTTGTTCCCTTCAAATAATAAGTATGTAATGTGTATGTGTGTGATATTGATGTATGTGAATATAATGTAATACACTTTGAGATGTTGAAATATAATTATGAAAATGAAAATATGTATTTTATGACATAATTTTATTCAGTGTTATTTAAATATGCTTATATGTATGTATGTGTCTTAGGCATATGTTCATATGTTTCTATAAGCAGAGCAGATAATTTTTCACGTTACAATGGTTAGATAATATACTTTATTGGTGTGAGTTGAAGTTTTATTTATTTATTTTACATAAATTTTATAAATAACGACTTGAGGCGGTGTACAAAATCCATATTGGAGTTGTTTTGGTCTACGATGCTCTGCAACAATGTGACAATCTCCAACGCTAAAATCAGGATTCCTTAACTGCAACTCGCTCGGGTACAGCATCGTCTGTCTTGAGTGCAGGTGCAGGTATAGCTTTTCTTTCTGCAACAATAGAAAATATATTGGAATGTAACAAATATGTACTTGTATAGGTATAGGTATTCCCAATTTATGTAGGTAGAAACACGAAAATAAATTAAAAACTGAAAGAGATAATGACTGATGCTTTTCAAATTTGGATTCTGGAGATTATTTTATGTAGGTATATTATTTCATAATATTGGAACCACTGATTATAATTTCAACAATGCTTGTTTCAAGTCAAGTTTACAGTAAATTTTATATTAAATATATCAACCACTTACAGCGGTGATAATAAATAAGGGTTAAATTCAGAATAGCTTCCTTTTAACACAGATATAGATTATAATCTCTATAAACATCAATTTAACACAGGGTTAAGAGATATTCTTGTCTCGGAATAGCTAATCTGGAAATAGGAAATTATTTATTATTACCGCTGTAAGTGAAAGAGTAACTTATGTTTTCCAAATTTTCAGGGGGCTAACTTTGTATACATATACTGTTTCAGAACTTTTGGATTACTGAAAAAAGTTCATTAACGCTTGTTTCAAGATGTGTAGTTGTACCTTACAAATTTGAATATAAGGGTTTATTTCCTGTATGAATCCTTATTTCAGAATATTTGAATCGTTGATAAAATTTCAATCATGTTTGTTTTGGTATAAGTCTCCTAACAGAAAAAATGTTCATAATTTGGACTTAGACCCTTCCGTTTCTTGTACTATTCAAATAATATGTGTTACATGCGTTCCTGATATATGTGAACGTTAACATAATACACATAGTTGTGAGGTGAATTTTTGAGAACGATAGTGAATTATCCTAATCTTATTCGGTTTTATAGGATTATTTTCTATATCTAAACGTAATTTCAGTACTTTGGAATTGCTATAAACATTTTTAGTAACGCTTATTTCAAGACAGGCGAGAAAACAGTTATATGTCTACTGAAAAAGCAACTTATAAAATGAGTATATTAAAAACGAAAGGAAAATGCGATTTGTAGTTTCCAAATTTGGATGTAGAGAGTAATCTACTATATGTATTTATATATAATTTCAAAAAGTTTGAAGTACTGAAAAAATATTCAGTAATGCTTACGACGTGTAATATTTGAAAATGAATATTAGGAAAACTAAGAGAAATATGTACTTGTACTTTTCAAATTTGAATAGTAGGGAGTAATTTTCTATAGGTATACTTAATATTTCAAAAAGTTTAAATCGTTGAAAATTGTTTCAGTAATGATTATTTCAAGATGTGTATATGTTTACTGAAAACAATAACTTTAAAAATGAATATCACGAAAATTAAAAGATATAGCAGCTTATACTTTCAAAATGATAAGGAATTTATTTACTATATGTAGACTTAATTTTAGAAGGTATGAATCGCTGAAAAAGTTTTCAGTAATTTTCGAGAGTTGTACATCTCCATTGAAAATAGCAAGTTTAAAAAATAGTATCTCTTATACTAAGAGAAATAGCCATTTGTACTTTTCAAATTTGAATATAGGAGATTATTTTGTACGAGTATAATGTATAATTATTTTCAGAATGTATGAAAATCTGAAAAAAAATCATTGTTTGCACTTAGCTCTTTCGTTTCTTGTACCTTTCAAATAATATGTACATATGGTAATGTGTGTTGGTGATGTATGTGAACCTAATGTAATACGATTTGACATATTGAAATATCTGTACAAAGCAGATTGGCACACCCAGCAATGGGTAATATGCCGTGATGAAATATTTATTTATTTTATTTTATTTAAAATATATGAATTGTATAATAACATAATTTTATTCTGTCATTTAAATATGCTTATATGTATATATGTGTCTTAATATGTTCATAAAGTTAGTAGAATAGATAATTTTTCACGTTAAAATGGTTTGTTCATATATTTTTATAGGTATGAGTTGAAGTTTTATGTATTTATGTTACATAAATTTTATAAATAACAACTTGAGGTGAGAGGTGTACAAAATCCACATTGGGGTGCGATGCTATGCAACAATATGACAATCTCCAACGCTAAGAATCAGGATTTGTGAACTGCAACTCGCTCGGCTTCTGTTACAGCTTATCTTTCTGCAACAATAGAAAATATATCTGAATGCAAAAAATATGAATTAGTAGCAATGATCACAGCAAATAATACAATTTAATTTGCAGGTTATTAAGAATTGTTATTCATAATAATTATTAACAAAAAATATTAATGTAAAAGAAAGTGATATATTTAATATTAATGAAAAGAATGTATAAATATTTCAGTCAATTAATTATAGATTATATTGTAGAATATGTACGATATTAAAGTATTTTAATAATGAAGCAAGTTACGTAATTTCACCAATAAAAAAATGAAAATGATGTTACCATATGTCGTAATATCGTACACATTCATAATTACGTGTGTATGAAACAAAATATATGTAGTAAAGTATGTATGTAGGGCATACAATGATATATATTAAATAATATACAGGGTGAACAAAAGAATTCATGACAGGCGTTTAACATAAGAAAACATTTTTGTTTTTAATATTATCTACGACATAAAACTATATGCGATGCTACATAGATATTAAATAAAATGTTAGAAGATCGTATATGGTTGAAATATTAAATAATTATCAATTAATGCAAACTATTTTCATACGTAATATAACAAGTGATATGATTATCATCGATGATATTCTCGAGTGAAACTGAGCTGCAGATTTCACGAGTCCGAAGGACGAGTTGAAATGTGCTGCTTCGGTTTCACGAGCAATATCTTCGATTATTAATCATATCACGAGCTTATATTTAATGAGAGAATATAATGAATTTTTGCAATATAACCTAACCTAACTTTTGATATACATATTCATATTATATTAAAACATGGTACTTACGAGTTTTATTTAATATTTCGGAGTTTGAATTATTGTTATTATTTATTTTTATACTCAAAATTAACTGTCAATGTCATAAATAAAGAAAACAAATCCCTTAATAACGACTATAAATACGGTGTTTATTTCTTTGTTTTTTATCATCGCTGTGATAATCTTGTAGCTAGGGAGATTCTGAATGTTGATTGGCGGAAAACATGTCACGTCTTTCGGATTTAATAACTATAAAGTAGTATTAAAGTAAAAAAAAAAAAAACTCACTTTGAATAAATGAAATCTAAGGATCCAAGTCCTGCAGGTATCCTAACGTCCTCTCCAAGCACCAGGAAATCGTCCTCGTGTTCCCAGCACACCTTATACACATCTTTACACTAGCACTGCAACAAACAAACTGAAAGAATTAATCCATGTAACAGTCCGGGTTTTAGATAATTTGCCCCTAGAAGTACATGTCTATAATTAAATAATAATGAGACAAATAATAATTGCTTCTTATGTATTATGTAATTTGTTCAGGATGTTTTGAATTTTATGAATGTAGAAATGGCGCGAAAAAATTTTGAGTTCACAAGAGTTGCAAATAAAGCTATATTTACGATACAACCAAATTTGAACTTAATACAATTTATATTTCAAGTATAATTTAAATAAATTAGAACATTATTCTAAAATTTTGGAAAATAATTTCAACAATGCTTGTTTGAAGACATGTGTATAGTAAATTTATTATTAAATATATCAAACACTAAGTGAAATAGTAAATCGTTTTCAAATTTTTCAGGAAGTTAATTTTATTTCAAGATGTGTAGTTGTACCTTACTAATTTGGATTTAGGGGTTTATTTTCTGTATGAATAATTATAATTCCTAAATATTTCGTTCGCTGAAAACAAATTAATCATGTTTGTCGTGGTAAAGGTCTATTAACTAGAACTAGAGTAACTTTAAATTAATTATTTCAAAAACTGAGAGTGATAGCAACTTTTCTTTTAATTTGCACTTAGAGGTTTATTTAGAATTAAGCATTTAATACCTAGCATAATTGTTTTTATGTTTATTTTAATATAAATAATAATATATGCCTACTTAATACAGCAACTTTAAAAATTATTATTTCGCAAACTAAAAGAAATAGCGATCTATACTTTTCAAATTTGACTTCAGGGGATTTCTTTATATGTATAGGTACTAGGTAATGTAAATAAATTCGAATGTCTGAAAACGAGTCTAAAAAATGTTCATAATGTGGACTTACGCCTTTCCGATTCTTATACCATTCAAATGATATATGTGTTACTTGCGTTCGTGTTGTATGTAAACTTAAATATAATACACTCTGAAAAGATCTTAAAAATATACAAATATGAAAATGAGCATGTATATATATATATATATATATATATATATATATATATATATATATATATATATATATATATATATATATATATATATATATGTTGTATAATGACATATGATTTTCACGTTATAATGGTTATAGTTATATTATATACTTTATGTACATGTTGTGAAATGTATTTTTATTTATTTATTTACATAATCATATAAATAAAAATGCGATGTGCTCCATAACATATTGGGGTTGTTTTATGGTGCGATGGTCTGCAATAATGTGACCATTTCCAACGCTAAAATCAGGATTCCTATGAGATGCAACTTGCTCAGCACTTCTGACGCAGTTCTAGTTCACCAACTCTTCTCTCTGTTGCAGTACTCTGTAACAATATAATAATCGAAAGTAATAAATATGAATTAGTTGCCAATGGTCATAGAATATAATATGATCTTATTTGTAAATCATTAAAAGATGTATCATTTATTCATAATTATTAAAATATTGTGTTAAAGAAATCGAGAAATTCAATTATGAAAATATATATACAGGTGTTCAACGAAACAAGGAACAAATGAAAACTTTAAAAGTAAAAATTATTTTTAAACAACTTTTCATTCTTTTGCTCTAAAATGTACAAGAGGGACAATTTCTGCACGTTTTTAAAATCCAATTAAATTATATGTTCCGCGTTTTGTTGCACACTTTAGGTATACAGGTGACACTGAAAAACGGGCCACTTGAAATAACTTTTATAGTTATAATTATTTATTAATTCCGTTTCCATACTTGTAAATTAGGTATAAGGGCTTGCATATCATATTGGCACGACGGTAGAGCTTCCGTTTAACCGAAAATGACAAAATTACCTGGCAAACCATATCAGGTAGGCTGCGATAATAAAATAATCTTTTTTTCATAACAAAGTATAGAATCTTACAAAAATAACTTATTATTTATGCATTTAACTTAAACATTAGTCAATATTATCTCAACTGTTTCACAGCGTGCTTGATATCATGGCTTGGCAGCAAAAAAATTAGAGTACTTAAAGCCTGATAGTAAAGGTACATATACAACCTTTTTTCAAACCAATACAATTTCCATTTCAAGTTAGAATATATAATCACGGCATATTACCCATTACTGGGTGTGCCAATCTGCTTTGTACACAGATATCGGTAATGCTGACCGCTTACCAGGCGTCACCTCAAGTTAGAATAAATAAGAATAATTACAATTATACTGCAAATATTTTTATTATACCAATTTATCAATTATGTATGTTCTTTTCAGATGCAGCCGTGTGAAATGCTGACATCCTGGTGTTGCAGACTTCGGGATTTGGAATCTCAACATTGGAACCTGAAGCACTCTTCAATGGTGAGTTACTCCGTGGTAGATATTTCTTGTGATCTTGTCCATGGGCTAGCTGTTAAATCTTCGTTTGGATAAACACGACCCCTGTAATATTAAAATTATATATACACATATATTTCAGATATTTTAGCCGGCTGAAACAAATTTTAACTACCGCGATTTTTGATGATACAAACAAGATTTTTAATTTTATTTGTAATGGCAATCTAGGGAGTAATTTTCTATATGTATACTTATTATCAAAAAAGGTTAAATCGCTGAAAATTGTTTCAGTAATGATTATTTCAAGACGTGTATATGTTTATTGAAAATAGCAATTTTAAAAATGAGTATCACGAAAATTAAAAGATATAGGACTTATATTTTTCAAAATGATAATAAGGAATTTATTTACTTTATGTAGACTTAATTTTAGAATATATGAATCTCTGAAAAAGTTTCCAGTAATGCTAGTTTCAAGACGTGTATATCTCCTTTGAAAATAGCATGTTTAAAAATGAATATCTCATAAACTAAGAGAAACACTTACAGACACTTAAAATTAAATGATTACACATAGTTATAGATATTTCAGTCGGCTGAAACAGAATTCAGAAAAGAGATTTTTAACGCCAACAAACAATGTTTTTATTTTAGTACTTGTAATGGCAATGACAGGCAAATTTTCTCAACATATCGTCCGCTACCACTTCATCACTGAACTGTATTGTCTTCAGCGATTTATACTGATTAGAATACACTTACATTACAAGTAGGTACTTATTATACAACACTCGCACCAATTTAATTAACAATTACAGCACTTAATAAAACAAAGTTAAAAATATGCTCTGATAATGATCAAATAAATACAGTTTTAGCGTAAATTTTAATACTTTTATTTATATCGCGAACGTTAAATTGAATAAGATACAGATTGTAATAAAAACTAACCGCCCTTAAAAAGATGGAAGAGAAGCAGCTACAATGGTATGGGCATTTACAAAGAATGCCAGACGAAAGACCAACGAAGATAATATGGAAAACAAGAACTACAGGAAAAAGAGGCAGAGGAAGAGCAAAGAAGAGCTGGGACGACAATATTGAAGAGATAATACGTAGGAAGGGCTTAAGCACAAGAAAAGCAAGCACCATAGCTAAAGACAGGAAAGAATGGAAGAGATTCATAGAAGAAACATAGAAGGAAAACTCGACACCCTATGGGTACAAGAGAATATCAGATTACATATATATTTATATCGCGAACGTTAAATTGAATAAGATACTGATTGTAATAAAAACTACTAAGTTCGGTTCCTATCAACACTACACTATCGCAATACACGATTATTTACAAGCACCCCATGTTCACTTCACCAAAGTCAAAAAGGAACTGAAGTCTTCATTATAAAAATATAATATTAATATTATAACGTAACAACTAACACTAATTAAGTGTTAATTGATTACGTTTTTTATATTTTGGCGCAACAAAATAAACAATGTTTATGTTTGTTTTCAGGTTCCGCGAAGGGCCGTACTACACCCAGCGATAGGATACGGTAGCTGCAACAGTGGACGTAGATAATAGATGATTTTTATAAGAATAAATAAACAAAAGAGTTTTTTTATTTACCTGTCCTATGTAATAACAAAAGAGACAGGGAAATATCCTAATTTTTAATGATTTTTCCAAATTTTCCTATCCTATCCCCTTAGTATTAAGTTCTCTAGGTACAAAAATAACCACCCGCTGGGTCCGTCCTTTTATAAAGGGCTAAGGGCTTATTTGAGCCCTTAGGGAAAATTTAACCACGGATTTCAATTTTGCAGATCCAAGTAAGTTTAATAACACTTGTCCGGTCTTTCTAGCCCTTTTAGTACAGGAACTAGCACAGGCCCTTCGCCACAAACTTGAAGGGCAAATATATTGTAAACCAAAGGGTTTTCATCAATTCTGTGCAAGCCAATGGAAAGCGCGGGTTCAAATCCTCACGATACGCTATTTTCCGCCCTTTAATCCCTTTTAATTAACAAATTTAAGCGATAAACCCTTTGGAAAACTTTAAGGGTCCTTATCTCGAAAACGGCTGGGTTTTCGGCGATTTCCTTGAAATTTCGCGTTCCCTTAGCATCCTTTGAAATGTCGGGGTCGTAGAACTACATATTTAAGTTTTTAGGGCCAAGGGTTTAAAAATCGCTTAATTAAAAATTGACAGCTTCGTTTTTTACAAAAATTCAAACATTTAGATTCACCTGTAAATAAGAAAAATTGACTAACTTCGAAACTATTAGGGTTAGAAGGGCGAAACAAATTCTATTATACTAATTTCGATCCGTAGATTTTACCTAAGGGCTTATTTAAAAGGCGAAGAGTTTAAAACGATCATTGGGAAAAAACTGACCTTGAAATCGTGTTCTACGGGTCGAAATTAATCTAATAAAATTTGTCCCGCCCTTTTATCTCTTTTAATAACGAAATTAGCGCATGCCCTTCGCCATAAACTTTAGGGCTAAGAATGTTGTAAACTGAAGGGTTTTTAATAATTCTGCGCAGGCCAATCGAAAGGGCATGTTCAAATACCCCAGATAAGCTATTTTCCACCTCTTTAGCCCTTCAAATAGACAAATTATAGCTATAACCCTTCGGAAAACTTTAAGGGCTCGTATCTCGGAAACGGCTGGGATTTCAGCGATTTCCTTGAAATTTCGCGTTACCGTAGCATACATTGAAATGTCGGGGTTGTAGAATAACATTTAAGTTTCAAGGGAGTAGGGTTTAAAAATTCGCTAATTAAAATTTGACAGCTTGTTTTTTTAAAAAAGTTGTACAAATTTTACATATATTAATATGCATAATAGAGTTTTTATAATTCTCTGTTATCTCAAATAAGCGAAATCAACAAACTGTACATACTTCCCAGTCTCTTTGTTGTGGTATTTTCCTCTGAAATAAATAAGGGATTGTTAAAAAAATACTTGTATTAGTTAAGTTATTTTTATTGTTTATTTGTAATACATTGTTGTCTTTATTATGTTCATAGCTTAAATTGTATTTTTTATTCTTATTCTTTGTATTTTATATGTAAATATACTTACCCTTGTCCTGCAAAATTAGAAATAGGGATATTTAAATAATAATTTGTGTAAATATTACTTGTATTTATTGTTTATTTGTATCTTACATTGTTGTATTTCATGTAAACTATCTTAATCTACAATATTTTATACAATAAAATATAAATTAAAATATAATTTGTCTATTTTTTTTATTCCTTTTACTTAGGGGATGAATTCTGTAAAATTTTAAATCCCTATACGTATATAGTTCTTTATATGGCCGTTAGAAGGCAGCACCTATTGGAAAGCGTTGCGCCTAAAAGTATAGGCAACCAGAAATAAAGCTTGGTTTATACATACGTACATACAGGATTCTAAATAGTCCCGAAAATGGCCGTCAGGGGGCAGCACCTATATGCGATAAACGTTTTAACTAAGGCCTATTTTGAATTTGGAATCATTGATGGGACATTTATTTCAGCGTCTGAAAATGGGAAATGAATACATAGATATTATAATTCTCCATATAATGAAAACGAATAAAAACAATTGCAAAAATCTTATGATTTTTTTTTATATTTTGGCAATTTTCAGTTATTTTGATGTATGAACAATTTCAACGTGGCCGTTTTAAAAACTACATACGTACGGGGACTTAGAAAAAATACATTTTGCAGATAGCTGACGCAAATAAATGGATGCTATCTGTAAGCCCCAATTCAAAATGGACATAACATCCCATTTTTAGTTACTCTAAACTGTAAAGGCTATTGAAAATTGTGTATGTACGTCGTTATGTACACAAAAAAATATTTTTTTAATTGGTTTTTGCTCTTTCCTTGCTACCGTTATCAACAGGTGCTGCCAACTGGTGGCCGTTTTAAAAACTATATACGTGTAGAGACTTAGAAAAAAATCTATTCTTTTAATATAAAAATATATTTGTATTATAAGATACAAAATTTAATATAAAAATATATTTGTATTATAAGAAAACACTTTATCTTTTAAAAATTAAAGTTTATTGTCATTACACAAAGGACTGTTTGACAATCATAAATAGTTAATAGATTTGTTAACAAATTTAGTAACAATTATGAACAGAAATAACACAAATGAATCGTAAAAAAATTAGAGTACTGTTCATAATTATTTCCTACTAAATTTGTTAACAAATTTATTAACAATTTATAAAAGTGCCATACAGGATTTAGTTATAAAACTATAACATTTGTTACAATTATCATTATTATGGTCATTTTATTTGTTGTTAATTATTTTGCATCTTTATTCTGCAAATAAAAGTTTATCTGGAGATATCTTTTATTTACAGAATAAAGATGAAAAATAACTAACAATAAATAAAATAATCATAATAATTTTATTTGGTAACAAATAGTTTAGTTTTATAACTGATACAAAACTCTAAATTAATATATATTTTTAGACTAAAACCGCCCAAATATATAATATATAAGAGTTCCGTTTACAATACTTATGGACTAATTTAACAAACTAAGACTTGGCATCCCCAAAGAAGATTCCTTGTTCCCATTTTTAAAGGTACAAGATTTCTTATTTGGTTTTAAGACCGTTTGCGAACCTTTATATGAATTGTATCATATATTTTTTTGGTGTTACTGCCTGAACCACCCACACACCAAAATATATAATACTTATATACTTAAGCTTCGTTTACAATAAACATTTACAATCTAACATTACCCTGATCGCGTCAAAATACTTAATAATAATTACAATTTTTATTAAAACTACCTAACTTTAAAACTAATGTGATGGGTTTAAATAAAAATAAACAAAATTAAAAGATTGTTTTATTGTACAAACATTTTAAAGAAATCGTTATGCAGAGGAAGCCATGGAGACGCATTGCAATCGGCACTGCAATTTCGGCAACAGCGGCGATGGGGAATTCTTTTAACTAATAACTATCTGAAAACTATAAATGAAACGCTTTATTTAATAAATGGTATATATAGGGAGACACCACCCTCAATGCCACCCACGCTCCCTATATGTACCATTTATTAAATAAATACAATTCCGTATACAATAATACCTTATAATCTTATAATCTAACTTAAACTATTGTAGTTCCCCCAAATTTTTATGAAGTGCACAAAAAAACCTATCTTACGTTAATATCTTTTTCAAACAAAAGCAAATCTAAAAATGGTAAGTTACGTTAATTTTCTCTCTCTCAAAAAGCAAAAACAACCCTTGCCTATCTTATATCTAAGCTATCTTATGTCTACGCAAGCTATCTTATATTTAGACTATGCTAAGCTAAGATGAAGTGAGAGAGAGATATACGAGCTAAGACAAAAAGTGAAAACATCGGGGGTAGTTTTCACAGTAGTTTACGTGGGGGGTGAGCCGACCCCTCGCGACCCCAAGGGTTTGCGGCCTACAACGCGAGCTAATTAAGGACAAGGGAAGCAATTATGATTATTCCTCGGCTTGGATGCAACCTAAAGAGCTACTCCCGATGGCATCGCCCGGCCATTCCCGAAACACCTAACACCGAACGCGGTCAACCCGTGTGCTCAAACAAAGTTAAATCAAAGAAAAACTTTATTTTGTCTTTAATAATTCGTTGCCATTAAAATTAAACGATGATTACGTTGCCTCCGGATGAGGAGAGCACATAACGCCATAAGAAAGCTTTCTGTGTAAGCATTCAGGTTCGTTTAAAACTTTTCTCATTTGAGTCTAGCGGTTATAGCGTCCAATCTAGAGCAGCATACCGAACGAAGGCCAGCACTGGTACAAAAGAATTAAACTGTCCCTAGAAACATTCACAAGTGTGAAGCGATTCACCAGAATAAACAACTGGTTTCACATGGCGTTGTGAATGCTATACATATCAGTCCACTCAATTATGGAAATCGCGCACGAATCCTGCCTAACCATCCCACTAACCGTGATATTAATAATAAAAAATAAGGAAACCCGAACCCACAAACAAGTTTCGAATCTCACACCCCCTACTTCCTGATTTTCTCACCATTCGACAACAAGCATGCCCCGACACACCAATTCATATGTTTTTTTTTCACATTCACTCTCCCTAGATGCCGTCTGGGCAATCAAAACGCACGATTTTATGATGAATTATCGGTAGGGAATGCACTTCAACTTTATCAATTTATTTTTAATATTTAAAGAAAACGCGTGTTTGCTCAACGGCGCGATGAGCCAAAGTTTAATAAAGACCTGAAAATACATTTCAAAGTATTTAAAACTAAACTACTCAAAAGTGAATAGGTATATCACAAAAAAGTTTTATTTATGATAGAAAACTATTACTTATGTTTATTTGTATCAATATTTAATACGAAAAAATAATTTTAAATCTCTATTCACTTTTGAGTAGTACAATTTATAATCTAATATTATTTTAGTCTTCTTGATGTCCGATTCCTGAAAGATATATGCTAATCAAATGTTTCCAGATATTGATTTTATTGATAAACAGTCGACATTTCAATTTTAAATTGTTTGAATATTATACAAATATTCATGAAAGTTATATTTCTTTCAATGTATTACTCAAAATCGAATTTGAGTACAAGATAATATTTAGACATTTATTCATATTTCATTGACTAAGTTCTCATGGTTGAATATGAGAACAAGTTAATAATTAGGCATATATAATCCTTTGACTATAAGTTCTCATGGTTGAGTATGAGAACAAAATATTTTATAAAAAATTAAAGTTCCTACCAGTTTATCCATCGATGGTCGTCTACGCCGTAGAAAATTTATCTGGACCTCAGCTATCCTTCAGAAAAGTTACTTTAGAAGATTTGCAGTGTTGAAATCGAAAGCTGCATCCAAATACTCCAAGTTTCTTGACATCTCAGACCAGCCAAAGGTCTGCCTATTAAATAATAATTATTAGTTTGTGGTGTTCTTTAAACCATTTCAAAAACTGTTGGATAAAATTTCGTACGGCAAACGTGTCTTCATTACACTTGATTTATGTAATGAATGTACCTGGAATATTTTGTCCAACAGTTTTTAAATGGTTTCAAAAGTATTTGAAATTTGCTTCAATTTGATATTTCGAAAGCATATTTGATAAAAAATAGTGCAGAGAAATTCATTTTTCACCACCCTGTCCGTCCAGTGGTTATACAAGTGGAAAGTGCACCAGTTTTCAAATGCTTAGTTATTTTAGTGCAAATATTTCACGCACAATACAGATAAACTGTTTCAGGTAGTCCTTATTGACTAGTAACTAAATTTGAACTAGTTCATTTTTATTCCAAGTTTTGACTCTTAGATTATAAAGTATTGTTGCATTACCAACAATATATGCGGTTCCAACCACATAAATACATTTAATAATGATAAAATGAATAAAAGTTAAATGAAACACAGTACATAATTCCTATCCACTATCATCACTATTATTCAATGTAATAATCAAAATTAAAAATTAAATAACTCATTCTCAAAATTATGAAATATTGACATTGGAGCTATAGAAACACAGACAGTATTGTTAAGGAATATATATATATATATATATATATATATATATATATATATATATATATATATATATATATATATATATATATAAAAATTCTACGCCAAAAGAGATGTCAATTTAAGGGCTTTACAAAGTAAAATAATTATAATCACTAAACAAAATTTGCCCAAAATTCTAAATAGGGCATACCTGCTTTTACTTTAAATCCACAGAATTGTAAAGCAAGTACGTGTATGAAATGTAGTAAGATTCTTACCTTATATGTGCTGACAGCATGCTTGATTTTTTGAGTTGTGGGACCCCAATGCAGTAACTCCGTTGTCTCCTGTTTCTCCTAAAGGTGCTGTACCCTCTTCTACTCCTACTTCCATGTTTCCGAAGCCCTTATGGTCATGCATGCAATCTGAAATAGAAAGAGAAATGAGTTAATTTAGTTATGCTTTTGCGGCTTTCATTTTATTCGTGTATTACATATTATCGTAGGCACATCTTTAAAAATCGTTAGAAATAACGAAAAACTTGTTAATAATTAAAAATATATAACAAAATTGATGTTTGACTTACATTTTCCACATGATTTTAGCAGAGAAAACCACCGCGAATGAACATGTATTTCATCACCACGCCACGTTTTTTCTTCAGTTTATCTACGCCGCCGTGTTGTCTTTGGAGATGGAACATCTATGCGAATACGTGGAACAATTTTCGAAATATCGCCAAGTCTGCCGGGGACAAAGGAAGATTTTCAAATATGATTTTTGTGAATTCTGCTGAACTTTAACGGAAAATGTTGCTCGTTTTTCATCGCCCCGCCACTGTTTCTTCAGTCTACCTCCGCCGCCGTATTGTCTTTGGAGATGGAGTAGTATCTATACGAAAACGGAACCATTTTCGAAAAATCGCCAAGTCTGCCGGGGACAAACGAAGATTTTCAAATAAGATTTTTGTGAATTCTACTGAACTTTAACGGAAAATGTTGCTCGGTATATTATTCCACAATATTTGATTTCTACGTTTAATACTGCGTCTGTATGTATTACATTTTTAAAATAATTGATTTAGTTATGAAGATATCAGCGACAAAATCTTTAAATTCGATTTGATGTATCTTGTAATTAGATTAAATCGAATTTCTTTCCCATTCTTTAGCGGTGGACGTTTGCTGTTCATTTAGCGTTAACCAGGGGGCACGTGTGGTATTCTACCACGGACGCGAACAGCTTTACCCCCCATTCATTTTTACTTCCTTGTACGTAAGTAAAGGAAGTATTGTAATCGCGAAAAAATTCGGTTTTCAGATTTCAGCGGAAATATCCATTTTGATCATCCCTGAATCCATTTTGACTAATTTCGTCGTGACGTCTGTACGTACGTATCTCGCATAACTCAAAAACGGTAAGCCGTAGAAAGTTGAAATTTTGTATTTAGGACTGCTATAACATCTAGTTGTGCACCTCCCTTTCTGGTTATTACACAATTTCCAGAAGTGGCACTTTACATGAAGCCTATAATAGATTTAAATGAAAAACTGTTTTAAAATATAATCCAAAACTTTTCAAATTTGGTATACAAGACTTTTATGTCAATCGAAATAACAAAATAGATTTTGGTTAAAATAGGCTAACCGGAAGTGGTACATTACTTGAACTTGTTAACAGTTTTTCTTGAATAAAATGATTTTATTTTGATTTTAGAAATAAATGCTTCAAATAAAAGTTTTAGAGAATTAATTTCTGCGTCTAGCACATCAAGTATTATTAAATTAGCCCTTTGTATAAGCGAGATATGTAAATTTAAAAATTATATACTTTTTTGTTTTTGTAATAAAGCTTGCTATGGATTAGGACAAAAAAATAAAAAAAACGTGTAATTTTATGATTCGAACAATAACAAATATTATATTTTTATTGTGAAATTAGTCATATTCATTGTTGTAATCAAATATTTCTTTGTTGTAATCAAAACTCTCTTTAAAAAGAACCGGGTTAGATTAATGTTAATTTAAGAATGATAGTAGTAAATGAATTATTTTTTGTTCTATATCAAAATATTTCTCGGGCTTGGCTTAAGCCTGTCAATATTTTGTAATTTAGTTATTAAAAAAATATGTATAGTTTAATAATCGTACAAGGAAGTTGTGTGGTGTCCACATCAGATTTTTTAAAATAAAAAGTAGAAAATAAAAACATATAAAATTATATTTATAACATAATAATCTGCTGAATTGGCTTATGGCTAAAATCTGCTGTATTACCTTTGATTTGTTTTTGCCATTTACAATTATTTTACATTTTTATATTTCCAGTAAAATCATTTCACAAAGATATTATGTAAATTTTATTTGACACTGACATCTGTCAATTAGTAATATTTGAATATTCTAACCGTTTCCATGGTGTAGCTTTCAGCAGCATTAGGTTGCAAGATATTTCTTAATTCTTTATCTCTAAATTCATTGAATATGAAGAAAAAAATATAATTAAATCGAATAGAGAATAACATATTGTTTTATTTATAATAACATAAGAGGTCAAAAATAATATTTAACAGCGTTTTTTCCAGAAAAAACTGATAAAATCTTTAAATAAGAGTACTTCCGGTTAACCAATCATAAACACAGGCGCTGTGAATTTTTTAAAAATCATTTTAGAAAATGTGGATTTGTTCACTAAGGTAAATCACCGACATTTAAAAAGTTGGAAAATCGAAGAAAATTTCAGCCAAAATTGCATTAGGACTTAATTTTGAACATTTTTTCTCATGTAAATCATAAATATACCGTTTAAGAAGCGGCGACATTTTTCAGACTGTTTTAATGGATTTTCAGAAGTGGCCCCACTAACGGTTATAGTTAGAGGAAAACTTTATTAGAATAAAACGTTGGCTACAAAATTTTAAATAATACTTATTTGAAACATTTTCTTCTATTATTTTTTATTTTCAAGATAATTTATAAAGTATGTTTAATTCATACAATTATTTTTAAAATAAAAAATTATAGAAGAAAATGTTTCAAATAAAAATAGTTTTTAATTTTGTAGCCAACGTTTTATGCCAATAAAGTTTTCCTTTAACTATAACCGTTGAGGAAGCGGAGCCACTTCTGAAAATCCATTAAAACAGTCTCTGAAAAGTGCCCCCGCTTCTTAAACGGTACATTTAAATAGTATGGTTCACATGAGAAAAAAATGTTCAAAATTAAGTCCTAATGCAATTTTGGCTAAATTTTTCTTCGATTTTTTAAATGTCGGTGATTATACCTAAAATGAAAAAAAAACCACATTTTCTAAAATGAATTTTCAAAAATTCACAGGACCTGTTTATAATTATTAAATAACCATATTTTGGGTACATATGTAGCTCGACTTGAAGAATTCAAAAATCAATATGGCGGATTTGTATCTCGACCCGTTTTTGGGTGTAACATCATTTCTTGCTGAACCATTAACTTTGAATTTTATGTACGATGTTTAATAAATTAACTGATTGTTTTATACGAATGTACTTTGAGTACAAGAATTTTAACAATTTGTAAGATCTTACTGTAAGTGTGATAATGTCTTTGTTATTTTGTATGTATTACATTTTTGTTGTGTAATAATTGCTGTAGACTCTGAAGAAGGTGCAACGGTTCACCGAAACGTTGGTATAGTACGAATAAATGCTGTTTGACTGAACTTTCGAGTAATTGATAACACTTAAAAAATATATACCATTGCATTTAAAAAAATATAATGGTGGTGGTTGGATTCTGTGTTACACTCTGCATATAATAGCAATATCAAAGGGTATATTTGAGAATATAGAACATATTTACTAGGCTGTTTCAATGGAAGAAAATTACAATATTTATAATTTTGAAAAATATTGTTAAACTTACATACCATTTGTTGCAGGCATCAATTTTGAATTCCAGCGTTATGGGGGCTTCGGTACTGCATTTCCAACATCTTCAAACCTTTTACGTTTTTCAGAAATGTGTCTGCTTATATATGCACGTTCTTTAAAGACTCATGAACAAAATTTATATTGAAATGAAATGTGAACCTCAGATTTTCGTCATTTTAATGATTATGTAAGACTAGGTCACCACACAATTGAGGTCATCATTACTCAGTAGTAGTAATAACTAATATTGCAGAATAAACAATCATAATATTGTTTCTTTATTTGGTAATTAGGTGACACCTCAATTGTTTGTTGACTTAGCATTACAGTAATATAAAAGACTGTATGGACGATGGGAAGACAGAGTCCGGTGAGAGTCCACCGAGAGGTCCATTAGGAGACAGACCAGAAGAAGACCATTCCTCCATACAGTCGGGTCCATCAATTGTAAATATCAACTCATCATCTTTATGCTAGTCAATAAACTTAGTTAAAATAAATCATTATTATTATTTCGAACTTTTATTCTTCAATGAGCAACATCACAGCGGTAAGAACATTTATTATTACTTATTATACTTTTGGCGATTACTAAATTGTACCTCCAGTCTGGCAAGAACCCATCTTAAATATTATTTGTTAATTCGCCTCATAAAGGCGGGTTACAATTATATTTACAAATATACTTGAATATTTGAGTATATATCACTATAAAACTTAAATAAATGATTGACCATAATGAAAAATATCCATATTAACGCATTTTAGAGTAATTTTTTCTTAATATTTCCACTACGTGTTTCACAAAATGAAGCCAAGTAGTCGAAAGACTGCGTACGCTTGTTCGCGCTAGCGAACGATTACGTACAGGTTCATGTCAATTAAATTATTTATTACCAATTTTTAAAGAGACTTTTATTTTATATTTATAAAATATTTGAATGAAATATATATTTAGTAAAAAGGTAAATTTAATAAAAAAAAAAAATATTTTGTGTATTATTTTGATATTTCTTATGTTTATGTTGTACTTTTAATATTATAATTTACATATTTTTTTATTATTTTAAAGATAATTTATAAAGTATGTTTAATTCATGCTTTATAAATTATCTTTAAAATAAAAAAAGTAATATAGAAGAAAATGTTTCAAATACAAATAGTTTATAATTTTGTAGCCAACGTTTTATCCTAATAAAGTTTTTTTCTAACTATAACCGTTTAGGAAGCGGAGCCACTTCTGAAAATCCATTAAAACAGTCTCTAAAAAGTGGCCCCGCTTCCTAAACGGTACATTTAAATAGTATGGTTCACATGACAAAAGATGTTCAAAATTAAGTCCTAATGCAATTTTGGCTGAAATTTTCTTCGATTTTCCGACTTTTTAAATGTATATATATATATATATATATATATATATATATATATATATATATATATATATATATATGAATATGTTAAAAACAGAAAAAAACATTATTTTTTTGTTAATTTCTTGTATTTTATAAAATAACAATACTTTTGATGTCCGTAGTACATTTACCGTCTGGACTATGCAACACTTGCTTTAAATCGAATCGGCCGCTAGGTTCATTCTATATAACGCATTTTCCCTTGGAAAAAATTAATGTAAAGTAACATAAAATGATATTTTTTAAAGATTTATAAAAATAATATATAAATGCATAAAGTGTAAAAATATTTCTTTTATGAAAATACAAATAGTGTAAAAACATTTGTAATTCAAATTTTTTTTATTTATATATTTACTTATACAATGTATGAATGTACCTATGGAATTTTATAAATTTAAGTATATATTTTTTTACAAATATATTTCCCCATTTACCAATATATCCCTTACTTAGGGGACGCAAATGTAGTCGGCTTTACGACATCTCTTCCAATGATGTAAACAAATTATTAACGTCAACTGTTAATTCGACTTCGTAGATTATAAATACGATTACTATTTTTTGTAATTTGAAGTAATTATTGCTCGTTGAATTGTTATAAGCAAAAGAACTGGTCTGCAGATAAAATATATTTCAAAATGTGACAAAATTGAAATAGTTATTATTTTTGAAAAGTACGACCTTAAATAAACCTAAAATAATATATTGCAATCATTCAATTTTTAAAAAAAATGATTTCATGCGGTCAATTTAGAATTACATTGTATTTTCCGCAGGGACTAAGAACGAAATGAGAACGAAAACGAAATAACGAAATACACCGAAATTTTTATAAGAACGAAAACGGAAACGAAAACGCAATATATTTTTTTCGTTCATGATTGAAAACGAAATAATTTATATCGGTTACCGGTTTTAACCGTTATTTTATTTAATATTTTATTTTATTTACAGCAAATATTTTACAGGCAAATATTATTGAATTTTCAGATATTTGATTTGCAAACAAGCAGATTTTCAAAGTAGCTCTCCAGTAGCTAACCCTGTTACGTGTTAGGTTAAACGGTAACAGTATACTTGTAATTTCATCTATTGAACACTGACTGCGATAATTTTCATTTGCACACACTGTCGGTATTCGTTTTATTAGTTATGTTAAGTACTTATATAAAAGAACTAACATAAAGGAAGATTTGCTTGAAAACATACTATTAGGTGAAATAAAATGTAATTAATGTTTTATTCTTTATCGTAAAAATTCAAGCCATAGCATAAGCTTTTCTTCTTATTTTTTATATATGTATTATCTTTCCTTTTTATGTATGTTTTATTTTCATGTTTAATAAAAAAAAAACTTATTTTGTTTCTATATTTTCATCAATTGTTACTCATTAATAGTTATAACCGGTATTAACCGGTATTTAACTACTGTGAATGAAAACGAAAATATTTAGGTTTCGTTCGGATAAGAACTGAACGAAATATTTTTCGTTTTTAGTCCCTGATTTTGCGTAAGATAATTCAGTAGCTTTTAACAATTAAACGAATAAAACTTAATCCAAATAGATATATTTCAAATATATGATGTCGATGTAACTATTAAACATACTTTCCAACAATTGCAATATCTTTATTTACGAACTTGTAATACAATACCTTGCACTTGCATCATGAGATATTTTATTTACGCGGAAATTTCGTTGCTGATTATTATCAAACGAAAAAGAAAAATCTTTAAAAAAAACTTGAAATAGTTATTATTTTTGAAAAGTAATAAAAACTGAAGTAACTTAAAAAAAATATATTATTTTTGAAATGTAATTATTGAATTGTCAATTCGTCAATAAAATAAAGATTTTGTGTAATTAGTCATTTTAGTTATTGATAATTTACCAAAGTATTAATAGTTAAATATTTACAATTATAGATATATTACACATACCCTTCAGAAATACTGTTAATCCCGACAATGAATTGAAAACATCTCGAAAAATTTAAATTTAAAATATCTACATTATAAAGAATAGATTAAGTAGAATTTTTGTTGTAGAGTGTAGGTATACAAGAAATGTTAAATATAATAGGGCGCGAGCAGTCATGTGACTTTCTTAGCCTTGACAAGCAGATATGGGGGCCCGTGTCAGAATGATAGCTAGTAATTATGTACATAGATGTCAAATATCATAATTTCTCATTCTAAATTTAGTGATTTTCCAATTCCATGTCGTTTATTTTCCTAGACAAGTAAATTCCACACTTCTGGTGACAAATTAACCACGTGATAGATATCAACAAATGGCAAAAAAAAACTATAGTTCCGGAAGAGCCATAGGAGGCATAATAATTTTTTCAAAATATGTTATAAATAATGTTAATATTATTGATCGTGAAGCACACTAAATATTCATAAGAATTGAAAGTGACATTAGAAATATAATACTAGGAGTAATTTATTTCTCACATTCGTACGATTACTCAATTCTGCTTGATTTATTTTCCGAAACCTTAAATATTGTAATGAACAAATTCTCGCAACATTCCATAATAATAACAGAGGTAACTTCAACGCAAGAATAGATGCACTGAACAGCTGCGAAGATATTTTAATGCAAAACACTAACTTAGTGGCCACACGTAGCACTGAAGATAAAATTATAAATAAAAAATCTGTTGTCAACACAATACCTCTTGCCATTTTCATTTTATGTTGCATAGGGCGCGAGCAGTCATGTGCAAGCAGATATGGGGGCCCGTGTCAGAATGACAGCTAGTAATAATGTATACAGGGTGTAACACGAAAAGCGGGCCATAGGCGTTTAACATGGGAAAACAGTTTTTCCTTGGCCAAAAGTGGCCTATTAATTTCAGACAAAAATGCTTCAAATAAATGTTATAGAGAATTAAATTCTGCGTTCAACTCAATATTTATATTTTATTTTGCATGTTTAGTAACCGAGCAAATCGAATTTAAATTTTTACAAAAGTCCTTATAGTGTTAGCCATGACATTGAAACGAAATCGAACAAATGTAATGACTTTTTACCTGTCAGAAACGCTCTGTGTTATTGAAAATGGAAAATTAATCAAACAAAATAAACTAAATAAACAACAGAAATAAAGTTTTTGAACTTATATTTATTAAACATTCATTTTTATTACATTATTTTATTTATAAATAAATATTATAAAAGGTGCTCAAAAAGCTGTCCGTTTTGCGCTAAAGCAACAGTCTATTCTATTATAAAAACTTTGCCTAACATTACTTAATTGTCTACGATTTATTTTATTGCATTCATTTTCTATAGCATTTTTCAGATATTCAATACTATTGTATCGTTTCTTATAGACACAAGACTTTAAGTGCCCCCATAAAAAGAAGTCACACGGATTTAAATCCGGTGACCTAGCTGGTCAGTATACCGGTCTTCCTCGCCCTATCCAGCTTTCTGGAGAAGCATCATCCAGATAATTTATAAGCTCCCTCGTACTATGTGCGTCAACCATCGTGCTGGAACCACACATGATCATTATTTAAGTTTGTTATTTCTGGCCCAACTGTTTCCCTTAATAAGTCCAAGTATGTTTTCGAATTTAGCCGTGCAATAAAAAAAGGACCAATAATTTTGTCTAAAATTCCTGCCCAAACATTTACTGATTGCCGATACTGTGTTCTTGATTGTATTACACTATGTGGATTTCTTTGAGACCAGTAACGACAATTATTTGTGTTTGGTTCGCCATTCAGTGCAAATGTGCACTCATAGGTGAATAATATATTTTTTAAAAACCTCCTATCCTGATTAGCCTTTTCCATAATTCTTTCGCAGAATATTGCGCGTCGACACTGAGAGTTGGATCCCTTTCAATTAACGCTAGAATCTTCGTTGTTATAATTTCTATTATGGTTTCCTCGCAAAAGTTCCGGTTCTAAATTATTAAATGTGCCGCTCGTCTCAAATTTTGAAATAAATCTTTGAATTGTTGTTTTACTAGGAATATTATGATGATGCCAAAAAATACTAATTAAATCCCGAATTTTCCGAAAACTTTCCCCAGAATAGTGCCACTTAATAATTTGTAACTTTTCTGCATGAGAATAATTTTCCATTTTCAATAATTATATTTCTTGACTTAAACAGTGCGTTTCTGACAGGTAAAACGTCATTACTTTTGTTCGATTTTGTTTCAGTGTCATGGCTAACACTATAAAGAAGTAACTTTTGTAAAAAAATAAATTCGATTTGCTCGGTTACTAAACATTCAAAATAAAATGTGAATATTGAACTGGATGCAGAATTTAATTCTCTACAACATTAATTTGAAGCATTTTTGTCTAAAATTAATAGGCCACTTTTGGCCAAGGAAAAACTGTTTTCCCATGTTAAACGCCTATGGCCCGCTTTTCGTGTTACACCCTGTATAGATGTCAAATATCATAAGTTTTCATTCAAAAATTGTCAATTATCATTATTATTACCATCTATATTTGATAATTTCTAGCCCTGATGAAGACTGTAGACACAGTCGAAACGTAGGCCAGGAAATAAATAATTTAACACTGACTGCGTGTCCGATTAGGTATTTCCCAATTTTCAATTAAAAATTTTAATTTAAAAACAAGCGGTTATATACTAAATGGACCGGCGACTCCTATATCCTTACAATGGCAGGGGCTGTATCCACTTAACTGTCATGGTGGGATCGCTATCTCTTTCTAACAGTGACAATTGATGAAGAAAAATATACATTTTGTTAAGCTTGGCATCAACTTGGCTTGACATTATTTGTCATTTCCATTTGCGCTACGTGTTCGATGATTCTATTTTACGCCCATTCAATTTATATTTAAATACATTTTAGCATTAGACACATGGATAAAATGTGATCATATCTGCTTAGTCCAACTATACACAAATGTTAGAGACATGGATCCCAGCAGTCAGGCGGGTTGTATTTATTTTATTTCGCGTGTAGAAATTAGACCAACCGGATCGATTGGTGTGCCACGTGGCGGTTTCCCTGTGAACCCGAACAGAAAGGAGAACAGTTTCTCTTGCAGTCGTTGCGGCTGATAGAGGTCAATGTTTACAGATATCTGGTTACCGTAGTGTTTAGTTAGTTACACGTATTGATAGATGACTCTGGATGGCTCGCCGTCACTCCGTCTTAATTCTGTAAATAGTGAACAAAATCGCAACGAAATTTTCCGATCTTATGTATATTAATCAACAAAAATAGATGTTTTGTCAGTTTTTTTACAGATTTAAACTTACATTTTTGACCATAATACGCAATACGGCCATTAGGCGGGGTAGTTTTCATTCCTATGCATTGCATATTACATTAAGGTGAAATGATACTCCCTTTTATTTTGTTTCTACGCCGAGGCGAGCGCTAGTATACGCTAAAATGAATAATTTTGGCTGAATCGATAAAGTAGAAATATTTGTTCATTTAACAGTCTCCATCTATTCGGTAATAGTCATACTTTGCTCCAAGTTATAAACCTAAAAGTAAGATATGTCGTCTGGCATTAACTCTTTGCCTATAGCAAATGAAAATAGAACATTTTATTGAACGTATAATAATAATTTTAAAAGTATTAACGAACGTAAAGATATTTTATTTGTATGAAATATTAATAATGTATTGCAAGAGGGAAGAGTGTTGAAGTGAATGAATAATAAGTAACAAAATTTTAAAAATCGTACGTAACATATATTACATATTATTCCTTAAATACATAATATTTTGTATTTACCGTAGGAAACTTTTATTATGAACATTTTATAGACTGTAACAGTAAATGTTACATTTTCACAATTATTAAAAAAAAAATAGGTAGGTAGGTACATCACAATATAAATAATTTTCGTATGATATTAAATGTATTGTCTTCGTATAATATTTGGTTTGCAATGAATGTCTTGTTTTTAATGTAATATTTAATTAAATATTATGCGACGTGGTTCAGCAATTCAGCGTCATCCACATCCACTCATCCAGCGTTATCACCCATGACGCTTTACTTTAGGATTGTAATAATTGCTCCTAAATATGCTAAATCAAAAAATTGAATATATTTAGTTGCATTTTTTATAAATATGTTACAATCTATATACCATTATGTATGATGTAATATAAGCCAAACAGATAATAAACCTATTTCACATTTTTCGAAAAGTATTTGAAATAAAAGTTTATGCAATATTTTTTTAGTAATATACCGTACTCGTCCGATTTAGCTTCCCCGGTCTTCTATCTTTTCCCGAAACTCAAAACGTTCTTCACTGGAAAGAGACTTCGATTCAAAGAAGAAGCCATCGAAGCAGTAAATGCTTATTTTGAGGATCGCAAAGAAAACAGAACACGTGACTTTTTCAAAATATCCAACTTTCAAATAAATATTGTAAAATATCTAATAAATACTTCGAAATATTTTCAGTTTTCATATTTAGAAAGCAAATAAAAATTATTGTAACAGCCCTATTAGACCTTCTTGTACATAAGTATGCGAATGGTTCTGCTAATTATTCATCATGTCATAGATACGTACAAGCTTTTCATTGAGAATATGTGTTCGTACTTTCAGAATAATAGTTATTTATGTATCAATTAAGGTAGGTACTGAAGTTCTACTTTTTATCATTAATGTGGAATTTAGTTGCCGAGGCCGTAAGGCTGAGGAAATAAACCATATGATGATAAAAAGGAACTTCAGTGCAAAAACAGAAAATTTGTGAAAATGAAAGGAATATTTATTTTTATAGGTTATGTTGACAATTTTTTCAGCTACTGTCAGTCACACAAACGTACGTATATTCAGTGTTGTGAATCTCTGGACATTGAAGTTATCGTAATGAACACTCAAAATTACGTGTGTTATCTCAAATCTCATCGGAATAATGTCATTCATTCTTCTTGCACATATTTCTTGTCATTTTACGTATAACTATGTACATAATTTTCATAAGGTTGCATTTAAATGAAATCATCGTATAATGCAGCGATTCTCTAGCGTTTTCCAAACCACGCCCACGTATTCGGTCATTGAATCATTGAATGATTCGGGCGAAACGCTTTCTGGTGCTGCGCAATTCTGTTTTTGAATATTCGGGATATGAATGATTCTGTGCATGCAATTCTGGTTTTTAATATTCTGAAGTTGAAGACTTTCTCCTTAATTTTTCGGTTTTAGTGTATTGTAGGATAAGAATAAATTTATCCAAATATTTTCAAAATAATTAAATCCTTCTTTATATTAATATAACATATTTATGTAAATGGGGGTTAATTTCATTAAAAAAAAATATCTCTATTTTTGCATTCTTCTCTGAAATTAATAATACCCGAAAAAATTTATTAAGTTATGAAATTTGCTTGAGACGCCACATCGCTGTGACTGCTATAAGATAGAAGTCGAATGATAAAGAGAGTAGAGGGCATACATCGACAATAACAAGCGCGTGAACAGTTGCGTAGGAATCGAATATATATATATATATATATATAAATATTCAAAAATCGTTGCATTTAAAAAAAATCTTAAATTTCCAAGTGCACTTGACACCACTCGGAATTTGTAACTTCTTTTAATTCCTTTTTTAGGTCACATATATTTTCTCGTGTATAAATCCACATGACTAGTTTTCTTTTGGTAATTTTAAAAATTCTTGGCCATACAACCATCGTTCATTGTTTCTTAATAATGACAATTTAGACCATTTTGTGACTTCACCTGCCATATTTTCTTCCAATGCTAACCTGTCGGTATTTGCCGGATTTTATTGTCTCTTGTATTTCGTCAATTCGATGACCAACAAATTATTTAAATATGTTATCCGTAGCAGTGGCGACTCGCTAGGGTAGGCAAAAAGGCAACGCCTACCTTATACATCGTAGTAATACCAAAATGAAAAATATGTTTTATCTCTACTTTTTAATAATAAATATTAAGTTTATTCACAATTATTATAATAATATGTCGATTCCTAACCTTTTAGAGGTTGGGAATACGCCATTCCTAACTGTAATGATAATATTTTGGGTGCGAAAAAGCAGATTTCACTTCCACCCCACGGGTTGAAAATGTTTATGTAGGGGTTGCTTAGTACTATTGTCATAGATCCTTATAATAAGGTAGGCCAAACAAATTTTAATATAGCTGTCAAAAAATATTAACTCAATGATTTATTCTGAAAATTATTGATTTAAAAGAGGATGATTGTGAATAAAATACCTCCATGGGAGTTTCATTACAGCCTCGCGCTGTATCTCACCTCAAGGATTCGCCTCTCGGTAATACACATAAGCCCTCGGCTATAAGCTATAATGAAACATCCCACCTCAGTTATAATATACTATAAAAACATGGCATATAAAATATTTTCTCCAACATTATTTTAGGAACTACACATTCCACCACTACAAATTATGTTGGAATTAATATCATTCGAACAAACAGTGTGGCATTACTCCGTTTGGAATAATTACGCACGGCTTCCGACAAATCATTATGTGTTTAGCGGTATATTAGCGCGGTAGGTGCAGGTCTCCGAAATAGGAACTCATCTATGTTGCTTACAAGATAATATGCGATAGCCTGATGAAAAGAGAGAAATAATACTATAATTCTAGGTAAATAATCATTTGTACAGTCGTGCAACTACTTCAATGACCGCTTGGAAAGCTTCGCTCCTCTTCGTTCGGATTCGTGCTTACGGAAGATATTGGTACATACTACGCTTTATGCTTGAGACTGTACAATATAATTTCCCTTTCATTTTGTTACTGCGCATGCGTTGCTATATTGTGTATATCAAATATTATGGTTGGGACACAGAATAGAGACTTTATAAAGTCTCTATTCTGTGGTTGGGATGCTATAGTAACGTCTGACGTCTGCTTGTTTTATTTATTTCTGAATTCGCGTTTGACGTCAGAGTAATAAGTTTAGCTAAATAATAATATATTACTTAGAAAATTAACTAAATATTTTGTCGAGAAAAATATCAAGTGCTAGGTAATAAAGACAAATATGAAATAACGGAGAGCTAGTTATTACCAAATAAATCTAAACAAAGATATGAATTGTGTAATAAGCAATTTATGACGTTTCAATAAATATTGTTTGTTTCCTAAAAAAAAATATTATTCTCGTAAGTAAGCTACATTTTTCGTATCATTTCTAAATTTTGTTGGAAAAAGTACTCTGCAAGCAACATGTTTGGAATGGCTTATTCCAATACTTGTTGTAGTTGTAGAGTATACTATTATTTATTTAGTTACAAACAACAAGCTACAAGAGAAAATATACCCCCAAAAGCGCGTAATTGAGTAATTGAACTCGTGAAGCATACAATCAATACAATCACACATTTGACGTGCACGAGAATGTGAGAGAGAAGGAGACGAAGCTATGGAGACTGTAAGAGATAGAATATAACGCTGTACTGGAAACCAATGATTTCGTAACTGTTCTGTAGATGCGCCCTAGAGAGAGAGAGATTGTGTTTTAACCATTAGAGAGCGACAGGTAGTGTATGTCACGTGGTAGGGTTACTTGTAGCACAGCTTGTGCAGTGTGTATAGAACGGGTAGTTTTCTGCGAAATTTCCAGTGTTTCATACATAAAAATCAGGATCGGACTGAATCCACCGAGATGATCCTAGCCTCCTTTGGGGCCGTTAGGCGAGACGATTTTTTCAAAATTTAATTTTATATAAAATTATTCAATATTAAATTATAAAAGTCATTCTTTTGTTTGTACTATATACTTTTGTTATTGTATTTTTGTAGACTAGATGGCTGACGAAGGAGAATATCGTAGTTATAGTTTACATTTAAAAAAGTTATTAAGAAATATTGTTGCACTTGACGAGTTCTGTCACTGGTTAAATTTAATATACTTATTTCTGTTATACCCTGTATATTTAACAAAAAAATAATTACTATATATTTTTTTTATTTATACCTTATTTTAAATATTCATTTGTTGATTTCGTGCTTTGCTATAAATTGTAGTAAAAAGTTACCAGTAAAACGATCTTATAAATTAATTATTTTTGCTGTATGAGTATGAATCCAAGTAAAGCACCCGTTTTTATCTCTTAATTTCAATATATTTTTATAATGGTGATGTATTACAGTGCCTTTGAGTGCACAAATCGTGCAAAAAAGGAGGAAAAATATCTTTTCACGGCTTAGCTATTAGGATGAATAAAATAATGACAGTAATAATACAGACGTTTTAATTTCGAATAATAATTTTAGTCTACAAGACCATAATCCCCAATGTTAGTACATATTGTAATGATGTATTAGGTTACATATGTGGTTTTATTATGAAAAAATTAAAGAAATAAATTCAATGCACAGAATGTTCGGCGAAATTAGGGCAGGGATATTCAGTGTCTCAATTAATAAATAGAAAAAATCGCAGTGGACTAAAGATGCCTTCGAAATATGTATTAAATATATGCAAAATCGCAGAAATTACTTTTAGAGGTACAGCAAATTTTACAGGAATGTTATTTTGAAATTAATATTAGAGACTATTTTTCCAACCCTCAATAACCATGTACTTGACCAAGACTCATTAAATAATCATTTACTGCAAACTATAAATTAAATTTTGCAATTATTTTTCAAAATCAGGCTACACCACATGAGGCTAAAATAAGAATAAGGCAAAAATTTACTCATCAAATTTTAGTTACAGGCCTGTAATTGTTTTTTTCTTAGTTCATTTAAATTTAGTTCGTTTCATGAATAGCTTTATTACTTGTAGTTTTTATATTTTGCGTTTTATACAGTTTGTAATTTTTTACCTTCCGTCACCTCTAGGTAAGAAGTCAGTGTCGAGTGCGTTTTGCATGAAATAATATTACTGGAAATTTAGAATCTTTTTGTATATAAACACAGGATTGACGGAAGGTATTGTGCTGGCCACATCAGATTTTTTATTAATCATGTGCTGTGATTTTTTTTTTAAATTAAAGTGTTATTGTAGAAACTGTAAATATGCACAGTAAAGTTTTTCATCATTTATAATATTTTTATTATGAAATTCTAGCCAAAACCAAATCCCGTGTTGCGGTGATTACTCATTTTTAAGTTTACTAGTTAATATTTTCATTGTATATTCCTTACTCGTTCAATAAAATGTTTTTCTAAGTTTTTATTTGTAACTTTCATTATTGTTTTTTTATGATAGAAACAAGTAATAATATTTAGTACCTAATTATAATTAGTTATGTACAAAAATTAATGTGTAAGCTTAACTTGTTTTATATACAAATTCGTTTTTCTAGTTTTCGTCTGTATTTTATTTTCTAATTGAATGAAATAAATATATTATAAATAGTAAAGCATAATTTTACTTAATATATGTCAAAAAATTATAAAATATCAAATAATATTCAGCTTAAAACTTATTACTCGCTTGAATATATGTCCCTAGGTCATGCGACAGGGAAGGGGGGGGGGGGGGGAATTTACCCTCGCAGTCATACACGCACAGTCTTATGTATTCTCCTTCTCACTCACATGCTCATAACAGTGTTTCGAGCCGAGATGCGTACCAGGGAGCATATATACCTATAGTAGAGTTATGAGATCATTGGTGGGAACGTTTGACGCTCGACCAACGTAAAATTATAAGAAAACGTATTATTTTATATATCATAACATAATTCGATTGCTATACCTTGAAATATTATAAAAAATACACCACTATGTCCTCAGAAGACCAAAGAAGCTTTTATAAAGAATACTATTCTTTTGATTTACGGTTTAGTTTTTGAGATAATCTGGTGTAAACATAAAAATTGGTTAATTTGGGTTGATTTTTTCCATCATTCTTTCATTCAAATTTCTCAAGCTCGTAAGCCTCAATGTATCTCGTATTAAATAATTAAAAATAGATCACCCACGAAAGTTGATATTTTTTTAATTTGAAAAAAAAAATATTATGTTCTCTTTATCATTTTATCTATACCTCAAATTTTGATTGTAGTGCCCTTTTGCCAGGCTTCAAGTTTAACAAATTCGAAATTTTGGTTTGTTAGGTCATTGTGAAAATTCCAGCTTGTTACACCGACTCCCCCACAAAACTTATTTTTTGACGCTTTTCGTAGCACTGAGCATTCTACTAAATACGTACAAGCGCCGGTCAACCAATGCTGAATTTTTAATAACTCATGTCATATGCGAAAGGATCTTTTTGCTTTCCTAACGTCCAAAATTTTTTTTGCAAGATACAAGCGCCTGGCGCTCTTAGACAATTTGTCGTTCGCCTCTAGCTGTTACGTCGCGAAGTAAACACATACGAGCCTATTCTTCATACACGAAATTATTCCTCATTCGGTCGCGCCATATGTACCCATATACGAGTACACCAAGTAAATATCTCCGCATGTAAATGTTTTTATTTACCCCGATTTTAAGAAATTAGAACCTCGTTTGCTGATCTTTTTGCGACAAAATAACTTTGGCTGCTCGCTTGCCATTATTATAACACACGTGAATACAATAGACAACAAAATACAATTTTACACTACGAAACGCAATATAAAATAAATGCTGCAAAAAATATGTTAGATAATGTATAAAGTCGGGACGAAATATAGAGCCACCGATTACATTATAGTTTAATCTATTCACCGCTAGGTCTACTCATAGCGCCACATCCTTATATTTCATGAAAATACTTACCGAATTTGTTTAAATTACGAATATATTCTATATTAAAAGATAAATATTTAAAATACTTACCTGAGACATATAGAAATATGTATAGTACCTAACACTAAACAAAATTTAACATTAGAACTTCAGACACTTGAGAAAAAAAAGAAAATTAAACAATTTTTTTTTTTCCGTCGACCGGAAAATCATTCATTAATGACCCCCTATTAATGCATGATTTTTTATTAATAAACGATTTATTGGGTGCGTTCACCACATGGAACACAGCATGTATTGCTAACGCTAAGTTGTAGCAAAAAGGTAGACAGAATTAAAAGTCATGCTTTTGACACTTACTAGCTAGGTATATTCACGTAGCATACCTTTAAAATGAATTTGAAAGAATAAAATTCCTCAAATAACATAAAAAAAACCGCTTGTGTTGTCTGCCATTAAGTACACTGAACGCACCCACTGAAAACAATTGATGACAAAACTTATTGATTTTCTGACGTAAAATTTGACGTTCGGTCAACCATTACTAACCTAAAAAAATTTGTCATGGAATAAAATTTGATTTTCCATTTAAGTAAGATACGGTCAACGAAAAAATATTGTAACTAACACGTGTGTTAATTGGCGATTAATGATCTCAACAATTAACGCGTTCGCTACGCTCACGCGTTAAAATGTCTCGATCATTAATCGCCCTCATTAACACACTTGATAGTTAAATAACTATTAAGTATGTTCTCGAAGTTTAATTTTCGATTTTTTTTTATATGATTTGTATAACATAATTCTTCAAAACATATTAAAGTTTAAACAAAATTTAACGTTTAGTATAGAAGAAACACATTAAAATGTATGAAAAAAGTAGGTTTTTTGTATTTTTAAAATTGTTCTCGAAGTTCATTTTTTTTTATTTTCACATATTTTATTCCCTATCCTGTTACAAATTTTTCATGCAAATTTAATTAAAATCCAACATTTAGAACTGAAGATATTTAAAAAATAATATTTAAATTATTGTTTTGGGTGAATAAATAGATACAAAGATTATTGAAACTATTTTATTTTCATGACAAATTGTTTCCTTTTTATTATTGTATACGAAGAGATCATATTACATTACACAATTTTAAATAAAACATGAAAAACCTATTCACTAATTTTGAATTTCGCGGGCAGGGGTATCATTTCCAGAATTTAAAAACCATGAATCATGTATCCCAAATTAAGGCAGGCACATAACTTATGTTCAATTGTGTGTTCAATGTTCACCCACAGGTTCAACCATGGTTCAACAATGCGCATGTGCAGCAGATTCTGTGATCTGTGTTTAGATGACAATTTCAACCGTTTTTGACATATAAAAGTCAATATACGATTTATCGGTTAATATTCAAGTAGATACATATTTAAAATCTAATTTTGAATAATACATTGTTGAGATAAATACTTATTCTTCAAATGTATTACAAATTAATAATTGACATGTATACGTAGTACAAACGCCGGTAGCAAGTTAATAAATGTTTTTACTCGTTTTTACAATTAGTAAATATGACTGATCTCGAGATTTCGTTCGAATTGTTCAGTACTATGTCTCCAAAGTTCAAAGTAGCTAAATCTGGCAAGAAGTGTAAGAAATGTAAGTAATTATTTTAATATTTTAACCTCATTTTATTAATCTTCATTTACTTGTTTAGCTCCACACAAACTTTCTTTGAAATCTAATATACGACGATCTGCTATATTTGATAAAGCTCCTCATTCTCACCACGTTCGAGATAGCAGTATTATTCTTTTAGACGACAGTGCCATTAGTGATAAACTGTCTCCCAGTAAAGTTAGAGTTATAAAGGCTCCCATTATAATTTCATCGACAAGTGAATCAGAGAATTCTGACTCTAAAGATGATGTTAAGCCGTACATAAACGTGCAACCAAAATTTGTTGATATAGATACTTGGTTATCAGATAATGAAAAATTGGATGGATATTCAGAAGTATTTTCTTTTAAACATCATTCATTTAGTGAAAGCGATGATGAGAAAATAAATATTTCTATTAAAAATAAATCAGTAGATGAAAATCAAGCGTCAGGTAGTTGGCAAGTTGTAGAAATAATATCCAAAACAGATAAAGAACATTTACCATCTAAAGAAGTATACAGATTACAGAGTTTAAACAGCAGTACAGAAGATTTGGGGATGAATACTTCAGGTAACTACCACATAATTTTAATTAAAATTTAAATTTAAACGATTAAAGATACAATGAAACACTGAAACAATCTTACAGAAAACTAAGGGAGACATCATATTTAGAGAAAAGAATAGTTTATTAAGTTATAAAAATGTTATAATTTTTATATGGGATAGCATTTTTAGGCCCATTCAGTAGAGTATTTTTATTTCTGGATTTACATTCTTACATAACAAAATTATTGAGAAAAATTCAATTGAAATTTAAATAATTTAATTTTTATAGTTATTTGTTAGTAGGCTATGTATGAAACGCGACCAATTTTCCACGCGATTAATTTACCGGCGATCAATTTATTTCTCGATCAATTTTTCGAAAATGTATTTTCCAGGCGATCAATTTACCGGCGATGAATTTTCCGCGAAAAATTTAGCGCGATGAATTTACCGGCGATAAAATTTCCAGACACGAACAATTGAGCTTAAATTAATACCACGAAACAAATATTTGTTAATAACTTTATAATAATGTTCTATTTGTAACCATAGTTATGCACGAAGCAGTTTTTGTTTTTCATACATCGCTTACTAATAATAAGTATAAAAATAAATAAGAAATGAGGATATCGACTATTGAAAATAAATTTTGAAAATATAAAAATAACATTTATTTAAGTTTTAATTGATTTTTTTTCTCAATATTTTTTATGTAAGGATATAAAATGATTACATGGTTGAATTCAGAAATAAAATGGGCCTAAAAAATATATGCCAGCCCATTTAAAAAATATATAACTTTTTAAGAACCACTGGATTAAAAAAAAAATTCTCCTCTAATTATAGTAAAAATGATTAGGCAGAAAACGCACGTCATCAACCTGAAAAAACTTTATAAAATGAAATGTAACTTGTAGAAATTGTTGGGTGGTATTTATTAAAAAAAAAAAAGAAAAAAAATACTAGTATGAAGAAACGAATATATTTATATATGAATTTACAATTATAATTTAAAAATAATTGTGAATATCATTAATATACAGTGTTTCCTTTAAAACAACCAGCGCTTATTTGGGCGAACTAATGACTTTAGAGAAACTTGTAAAATGATCAAGAATAAAGGGCTAATTTATCAGTAATAAATCGAAAATTCAATCAGTGGTTCTCAAACAGTAGATTTTTTTTTAAATGCTACCCTACATATTTTTTAGCCCATTAGATAGAGTTTTATTTTCTGATTTCAACGATATAAATATTGTATAGGGGTGTAAAACAATTATTTCGAGAAAAATGGCATTAAAAATTGGAAATAATGTAATAAAAAAATGGCTTTACTACTAGTGTAACCTACATAACAGACGTATATGTGTATTGCATAGCGTATTGCAATATTGTAATATTATTTTTCATTTTTAATGCCATTTTTCTAGAAATAATTGTTGTACAACCTTATACAATATCTTTATCGTCGAAATCAGAAAAAAATCTATCTAATGGGCTAATAAAAAATTGGTACCATTTAAAAAAAAATTGTTATTACTGATATATTAGAGCATTATTCTTGATCATTTTTTTGTATAGAACATTTTTTTCTAAAGTTTAGATCGCCCTATAAAAACACTGGTTGTTTTAACGGAAACAGCCTGTATACATTACTTAATACTAGTATATTTTTCTTCTTTTTTAAAAATAAATAATATTCAATCATTTCGACAAGTTATATTTCATTTTACAAGGTCCTCTCAAGTTGATGACGTGCGTCTTCTGCCTATTCATAGTGTTCCCCTTAGTCTTCAGTAGGATGGGCCCATCCATCAAAATCAAATTATAATAAATCTGTGTCAAAAATATAATTTATATGCCCTATAATTACGATTAATAAAAGTAGAATTATTAAAAGTTTATTTAACTCAAGATATAAAGGTTTACAAAATTCGTGACGTCATCAGGACTAGTTTTGAAACGAAGCTTCTCATTGGCTAAAAATTGAAAGCTCGCCCTCGCCATTAATTCAGAAGACAACATAATGGATACAAATTTAATAACTTCTGGAACCAATTTATTCATACAGTTTATAAAATAAAGAATTACAAATCTCGAAGTATTGAAAACAAAATTTGAAGCATTATTTTAATTAAACAACTCATGACAAGCCCGCTAGCGCCACGGACACGTCAAAAAGCTTGTCATAATGTACGGAAATGTTTAACGATCACCTATAAGTATTTAGTATTTAAATTTTTAACAAATATAAAAAGAAATAAATACAAATCACATGAAAATCAACTGGTTGAGTACCAATGGGTAGTACTTATGACGTCACAAATCAATCTTGAACTTTAAAAAATCATATCGCCCTTAATACTAAGAATTTTCCAACCGGATTTTCATTGACTGATATATTTTGTTATGAAATTTCGGAAAAAAAAATTGAAAAAAACATGGTGGATGGGCCCATTGTCTTATAGTATTTTATTATATTATTAATAATATAGAATTTATTTGAGGTAGCCCGTTTAGCTGTTACGTCCTGTATACCAGTTTTATTCTTCCAAATATAGATATCATTGAAGACAGTGAGACTGAGCAAAATACATATGCAGAACATTTATTAGACGACTTATATGGTACAAGTTGGAGAGCAAATAAAGATTTAGTGCTCTCCAGATCTGAACCAAGAAAACAGAAAAAAAGTTCTCCTATTCAAATGCCGAAAACAGAACGAAAACCGAAAAACACTGCTCGAAGAATGGAACCGAAAGCATTATGGGCTCAACGACTTAAAGAAGTGTGTGATTCGGATAGTGAACTATCTACAAGTGCAGATTCCTGTAAAAGCACCGGTATTTTGAGCGACTCAGGGAGAAAATTAAGCTTCAGTGATAGCGAAGACGAAAATGATATTAATTATAACATGACTCCACCTACTAGTGTTGGTATTATTTTAAAGAAAAGCAAGAAATATACTTCCAAAAGTAGTATTAATACATCACGATCGTCGAATGAAATTAATTTTACTGAAAGTGATAATGATAGTTTAGGAACTAAAGTACGAAAGAAATTAGCTAAAAAAGCAAAATCGTTGACCGAGAAAACAAAAAAGAATGAATCAAAAAATAAGACTGAAAAAATTAAATCTAACATTAATGCAAAGTCCACATCAGAAAATGCAATTAAAATATCTAAATACAACGTGGATTCTGAAAAATATTCATTTTTAAAATCACTGTCCGGTGGAATTCCTCCGTGGAAGTGCCATCCAGAAGCTCAATTTTTCAAAGCGAATTTTAAGACTGAAAAATGTACACTAGCCAAGAAATTATTTAATTTATACAATGAGCAAATTTTCGGAAACGCTATTCCAGAGGACACTCCAATTCAATGGAATGACAGAATGAGAGGAACTGCTGGATTTTGTTATAATAAAAGAATAACTCGCAGAGACGGAACAGTGACGAGATCTTGCAGAATTGCATTGGCAACCAAGATTTTAGATACTGCTGATAGGCTGCGGGATACTTTGCTCCATGAAATGTGCCATGCAGCTACTTGGCTTGTTAATAATATTGCTGATGGGCATGGATCGTACTGGAAGGCCTGGTAAGTTTACATTTTAAATTCATGAATAACTTCATTACATTCAGATAAAATATAGGTGTTTCGCAAATTCAACCAAAGCTGACAGAAAAATCAAAACGATCAAAATTAAAAACAAATAAAATGTGTTAGTTTGTGTTAACAAATAAATTTGCTTACGACTTCAGTGAAGATTAAAATGATTGATATATTTTTCAGTTGTTAGGCTTATTGGATAAAGAAACTTCACATTAATACAATTTCTTTATTGAAATATGTTTTTAAGACGATGACATTTTGGTCATGGTTACGACCATTATCAAGTCTGGAAAATTTTAACATGATTGCAATAATCAAAATACAGAATTTTGACAACTTGCCAATAGTTGGATACATTTAACAAAGACATTTTTACATTTAATATTAAAACATTTTCAAATTGTATAGGTTGAAGAGTTAAGTTTGACTTTATTCAATAATCGTAACAGAAATATCAATTCAAAATATTTCCACGATATATTTTTAATATATAATATAGAGCGTCCTACTAAATATAGAAAGGCCCTTGGTTCAAATCCCAGCGAGGTCCATGAATTTTTCACAATTTCTTTCGTGTATTTAAAATCTCCTTGATCTATTAAGCCCATTTCTACGATTTAAACATGTAGGAAGGATCCAATTAATTATTATAGTGAAAATGATTAGGCAGAGGACTCACGTCATCAACCTGAAAAAAACCGTATAAAATGATATATAACTTGTAGAAATTATTGGATGTTATTTATTTGTAAAAGAAGAAGAAAAAAGTACTAGTATTAAGTAATGTATACATGAATGATATTTACAATTATTTCTAAGACAATCGTTATTCCTTTTATGGAATATAAAGTTATTAGAAATAATTGTAGTTTATTTTCGTACCATACGTTGGCACTACTGAGAATGATCATATTGTGTCAAATAATTATATATTCCGTAAAAGGAATAAAGATTGACTTAGAAATAATTGTAAATTCATTAATATATACGTTTCTTTAATACTAGTATATTTTACTTTTTTTTAATAAATAACAACTAATAATTTGTACAAGTTATATTTCTTTTTATAAGGTTTTTTTCAGGTTGATGACGTGAGTCTTCTGCTTAATCATTTTCACCATATCTACGTATGTGTGACGGTTAAAAGTTCATAACAATTTATATATATGCGCATTGTTCGCGCTGAGTATTCATCTCTCCATTTCGAAGAGTGTACTCATTACGATATGTAAAAAGACTTGTGAAATATTCATTGACATCGATGGGAACTCGTAGCGCAGTTGGATTGAGCGTCCTACTAAATATAGGTAGGCCCTGGGTTCAAATCCCAGCGAGGTCCATGGATTTTTCACAATTTCTTTCTTCGTTTACTTAAAATCTCCTTGATCTATTAAGTCCATTTCTACGATTTAGATATATTTTTAAGTAATTTTCATTATAAATCTTTTCCTCTTTTCTAAAGACACATTAAATTTGTCTGTATTATACTCAAATCGGTAAGCAGCCTATGTACGTCATTAATAAAAGTAACTATACACCGATTTTTCTCACTTAAGCTTCACGTCATAGTTTGATGTTCGTATGAATCAAAAGGTATTGGTAGTAATGGAAACGTGCTTTACCAGCAGATTTCAAACAGTTTTGTGTACAAGGCAATTACCTCATAAGCCGTATTCTTTCGCTGGGTTGGATCAGATCCAAATGATCGTATGGATTAGATCAGATCAGGTCACGTGGACGCAGATGAATTTATTCGAAAGAACACAAGTATCTGTCAAAATCAGTCGGAAAAATGAATTTTCTATATTTACCATTTTTATTCTTGTTTAAATTTCTTTTAGAAATGTAACCTCTTGTCCTGATTGATTTATAAAATATGACAGATTCTTCCACCGCTTCCGCCATTTTTGAATCTTAAGTGATATGATCTTTCTAATCCAAGTTTTTGTTGGAGTAGATGGTACTGATCTGGATTACTTGGTCTTGGGGTGGGGATACTGATCGGAATTCGAAAGAACAAGCAGTAACATGGATCTGATCCAACGCAGCGAAAGAATACGGCTTTAAAAGACTAGTCATGGTTACACTACACTTATAAAATATGAATGTATTGACCTTTTTCATTTCCAAAATAATTTAACAATTATTAAAATTATATATTTTACCTTAATTGTGTAGTATCGAGTACGTATTTATACACCTTTAGTTATTTATCATAATTACGAATTACATTTTTTATCCTTTTATTTAACCTGCGTTCTTTGTGCCTGTCTATTTCAACTTTTTACAAACCATTTTAACCGACATTATAACGGCCTACGGAGCAGAAATTTTTGGAATAAAATTTTCTTCATTTTTACATGTTTACACGTGTGGCAAGCAAAAGGTTGCAACTTGTTCCTTAATTTTGCCCATAGATTATAAAAATAACATTGACATTGATAAATATGTACATCTAAAATGTTAAACCTACATTTGAGATATTTCACATTTTTAACCAAAATGAAATTTATACTTCTCGAATTTCGCATATTCGAATATTAGAAAATTGGAATTTTTACTACTTTAGAAACGTCCTTGAAAACTGTGACGTCAAATTGATTTGTTGCATGTGTTTAGAAACACAGATGGTGCTAATAGTCAGAACGCGCGCGGCGGATTCCACGACAGGTAAATTACCAGAATCAGCCTTTTTATAATCAAGTTCCATAATTATTAAATAACACTCATATTTATAAACAAACACTGAAATACACGCTGTTACTGAAACCGTATGTAAACGAACAATGGCTGTCATGAACATGTGGTTTTAGTAGTCACGTTTTAGGCGCTGAAGTTCGTTGCAGATATCACTATCGATTTGACGTATGGTGGAAATGATTAGGCAGAGGACTCACGTATCAACCTGAAAAAATCTTATAAAAAGAAATATAACTTGTAGTAATTATTAATTGTTATTTATTTTTTAAAAAAGAAAAAAAAATACTAGTATTAAAGAAACGTATATATTAATTAATTTACAATTAATAATAAATAATAAAATGAAATATAACTTGTGGAAATTATTGGGTGTTATTTAGAAGAAGAAAACAAAGTACTAGTATTAAGTAATGTATATATTACTGATATTTACAATTATTTCCAAGTCAATTCTTATTCCTTTTACAGAATATAAAATTATTTGACACAACGTATGGTACGAAAATAAACTACAATTATATTAAATAATTTTATATTCCGTAAAAGGAATAACGATTGACTTGGAAATAATTGTAAATATCAGTAATATATACATTACTTAATACTAGTACTTTGTTTTCTTCTTCTAAATAACACCCAATAATTTCCACAAGTTATATTTCATTTTATAAGGTTTTTTTCAGGTCGACGACGTGAGTCCTCTGTTTAATCATTTTCACTATAATAAGCACGGCATGATAAGAAAATTTGAATTGCGATGAAATTTTTAAAAAAATGTATCTCATTTGATGTACACAATTTCTTCTCTAAATATAGAATGTAGGAAACCATAAATAAGACAGTGGTAAATACAATTACTTGTTATTTTGCGGTTCAGAAATCAATGACGTGAAGCTCAAGTGAGAAAAACCGGTGTATAGCATCGTAATGAAAAAGTTATACAGGTTGCATATAATCTTATTTCAAACTTTAGTGATATTTCAGAAAAATATTTTTGTTTCACACATTATAATATAAAACTTATTAACCAAATTGTCAATAAATGTTCCCAATATTATTAAGAATAAATGAAACGCTGTAAGGTTATTACCCTAAGTGATCCTATTGAATTTATGAAATAGTTGACATCGCGTCAATAACAAAAAAAAGCTCTATTAACAGTACAGTTATATGTACAAAATTTGTTAGAAATGTCATCAGGTCATTCGTACGTTACAAACCACGTGATACCTTTTTAGTGCTAAAATAAATTACAACTTATGTTAGAAAAAATAAACTTTGATTTTTCTTACATATATGTGTATAATTCAGTTAGTTTTTAGCATAATCCACAATGTTATAACATTATTTTACCGTAATTTTTATACTACATTAGAATACCTCTGCTATTTAGATCATTTATTTTCATGCACATTTTTGCGAAAAAAAAATATATTCTAACAGGCTAATCTTTTCTAATTATACACTATAAATCTTTCTCCCACATTTTTTTTCTTGATAACAAATTTATGTGTCATTCGTGGTATATAACCATATGCCTGTTTAAATTTTAATAATTTATCCCATATAAAATCCGTAAATAGGGTATTCTCTAATCATCATCAATATTAAAAACTTATTAAAAATATTAAAGTTGATCGGTAAACAAGAGGGAAAAAACAAAAAAAAATATAAATTATTTGTTGTAAAAGATATATAAAGCATTTAAATTTTGCTGATGTACTAGTTGTACTACCAATGGGAGACCAGTTGAAATCCCTACTCTATGTTCGAATGTGATAAGAGGCCGCATCTTAAGTACACACATGCTCGGGCCTACTTCGCGAGTGTTCGTGTTCAAAATATATTGAATATTTGTTTCCCATTCAAATTGAAAAATTTTGTACATATGTTCGTGAATACCTGTTGCTATTTTAATATAACCAGTTTTATCTTATTATGTTAAATAAAAATGAAGAAAAAAAATAAAGAAATTCGGTAGATTTGAACACATCACCTTTAACATAAGAAGCAAAAGCTTTACTGCCTTGCCACGAAAGCACTTTTGACATACTCTCTTTTACAGATGATAATAATTATTTCATTAAATTTACTATAACGCCATTTAATTTTATATAATTATTCCTTATTAGATTTGGACAATTAACCCATTAGAGCCGGAATTTTTTTTCTGGAAAATAATTATGGAAATGGGGTCATTTCAAAAAAAAATTCGTTTTTTTTTATAAAATCATGAAATTCGTTTCATTTAATAAATATAATAATATAAAATAACATGAAATATGCGACTTTTCATTCATAAATTTGCTAATAAACTTTCGCGGTTGTAAAATTCGTGACGTCACGGCTTGTTACTCACACAAATACATTCCTCTCACACACAACGGTCCACGTGGTATCCGTTTGCAAGCTAACCTACAATTGTGACAGATGACGCAGACTTAAGAATAAAGGTATGTAAATAAAACATTTATTAAAATAAATACCAAAAGTTGTGTGAAATATGTTTTTCGTTAACAATATGTTGCTGTCACAAAATCAAACTGAGAATTGATAACCCAAACAATCATAGTTCCGAACACAACCGGTAGAGGGCTGCTGCCGCATCCGACAAGCCGTGACGTATAGCCGTGACGTCAGCGTCCAAATATTTGATATTTAAGACAACTTTTAAAAAATCATATCTCTGATTGTAAAGACTTGTAAGGTGTAAAACATACACCTACATATTTCATTTGAACTATTCATTTAAGAAAAAAATAAATTAGAAAATGTGAAATGACCCCATTGTTAGCAAGGGTGTTAGAAATGAAGAAATTGTATATTATTTATAATTATTATTGTTCACTTTTTAAAAAACTGAAAAAAATGATGTTACCATATGGTAACACTAGGCTTTCATGGAGTACAAAAATAGAAAATACAAGGCAATAAATAAAACATACGATATTCTTTGTAACTTTCTAAGCTGTTTGGAAATTGAAGAATCAAATGAGCCTCTACTTTGTTTTGTGAATGTTTTCTTTTTTTTATCTGGTAATGGACAACTTTTTGGAATACGATTTTGTCGAATCGTACCAGTAGCACCGTAGCCACGTTCTCATAAATGAGCAAATAATTTTAATCTGCTGAACAAATTATCCGTATAAATCTGATATCGTAATTGTTTATGTGGCATTTCATCCAACATAACAACCAACGGTGCAGATGATTTTCCAAATTTCAATTCATAATCAGTATTTGAATTGAGATTTTTACCCTGGTAAATTTCAAAATTGATGAGGTAATTATTTTAAACATTATATAAACACCACACTTTATAGCCAAAACGGATAGGGCTTCCTCGGATACACTGTTGGCATCCATGCCTTCCATAATACCTTACAATACTGTCATCAAAATTTATATTTTCAACAAGTCTAAAATATTTAAGAAAATTTTGTTTTAGTTTTTCTGCGAACGGTATGATTTTCCAAATTTTATCCTCTCTGTTATCTGCGCAGTGTATGAACCTCATAATTTGAATAAACCTATCCCTCCGCATAGCTTCACATGCCATTTCGTTTCGCATATCCAGACATGAATCCCAAAATCTTCGTTTGCCTGGAAGTTCATTATAACCACAAAGTATTAGAAACCCAATAAAACATTTTATTTCTTCTACAGTAATTTGTGGATCCGGGCAATTGAGGAATAATGCATATTTTTGACTTTCTGTAAATATCAAATGGAAAACGTTGTCATCCATAAACAATTCAAATAACTCAACAGGTGATTTATCCCAAAATTCAGAAAAGTCCCGGCTTTGGAAAAGTTGTAGTTTTTTCTAAATCTCCCATCATCCATTCCTTCTCTGCCTTAGTTCCTTCTTCTATATTCTGTATCTCTTCAACACGCCTTTTACTACCCGTATATCTAATTTCAGCCGGGGCTGATAACTGACGAACTGGCAAATTATCTACTAAACCTGCTTCATCTTCCTCTGCTGAATCCTCATCAGTAATTTCATTCGGTTCCGGAGGAGCAATATAAATTCCTTGTGCAGATATATCTTCATCTGAATTATATATCATATCCAGGCCTCTTGCAAGAAAAATCCAGGTCTAAAAAAATGCACCTATATTAGCCTTGTGTAACCATAGGCGATTTTTCGCGACGGACCAAACATGAACCACGGTTATACGTTTGGTTCATGAAAACGTCACTGTTATGACGTAAGATAGGATATCGCGTTTGGTTAAACGTGTTGGTTAAACCTGTTGCATCATTCGGCGGTTAATTTTAAACGATGGAGAAGTATATGAGTTATATTATAGATGAATTTATGGAAATGGACATGAGTTATTTAGTATGCGATCTTTACACATTTCGAAATATTTTATAACTACAGGATCTGCAAATAATTGATTGTATTATTTGTAAACAAAACTTTAACCTAACTTTATCTTTATTTAATATATCAACAGTTCCCCTGTCAATTTCCACTTCAAGCATTTCTAATCCATTGGAAATTGTGACTTTCCACGTTTGTAATTTATTCTAGTTTAAATCAAAATCTCAAACGCTCAAATGTGTAAACAAAACAAAGGTAGACTGAGATGGATTGAGATTAGAAAGAGAGAGTCGATGAACCAGATTCATGAACCTGCTCGCTAGCTCGGTTCATGATTCGACGAACCTGGTTCATGATTGACGTCATTAGTTCGTCGCGAGAACGTACTGGTTCATAAAATTCATTAACCAAACCGCTTTGGTTCGTCGCGAAAATTCGCCTCATATGGTAACACATTGAAATGTTACGTAATATTTCAGATTTATAATCAATGTAAATATTTTGCAAGTTACAATCTTGTAGAGCCATATTTGACAAACATAAAAAACAACATCATAAGTAACTGCAATGTAATACAAAAAAAATATTATACTTACACAAACTTGAGGTCCATGATTTTCGATGTGATGTTGGGTACACTGACTTCAGAATAGATTATGGACCTTTTACATGAAAAGAGAGAGATAGAGCAAAATGATATATATGTAGTGCGCAGTAGTTTGTTTGCGCATAGAGGAGGCCAGATATATTTCAAACAAAATTTGAAATGGCGGAAATAAGAATGTAACTATATTAAATAAATTCACACAAAGCGTTTGTGATGATAAATATTTCATGACGACTGGACGGGTAAATGGGAATCAGAATCGAGGTAATATGTTCTAAAGACGCGAAATAAACACCACATAAAGTGACAGATAATTGCGTAGTTGCCAGTTTGTTATTAAGAAAGTTACAAACAATAATAAAACTATTGTTATTATTTTTAAATAAATTGTTTTGTTTTTATTAGTAATTTCTCTACAAAGTCAAAATAATTTCAGTTTTTGCGTTGTTTAAATATGTTTTTATCAAAAATAAATGCTTGTCCTTTTAATCGTTTTACTTGACAACATGGTGCCTACTCATCTCTAGTTCATAAAAATTTCACTACGTGGTGTATTGAAAAATTGCGTCACGGTGCAATAAAAATGTAAAAGGTCCATTGTCAAATATAATGAATAATGCAACGAAATTTTTACACAGTACGTACAACACAATATCTAGAATACGAATAACACCACTGCAAACCAAAGAATGAAATGCAACTACAGCAAACGCGTAACCAGTGTTGCCAACTATAATTCCCGAATGTCGCTACGTTCTCCAAAAAATTCCGCTACAAACCGCTACGCCATTATATATACATATTTAATATAATACTTATGCTCTGTTCATTTAACGCATTCAGCAGATGGCTTTTGCATCAGCGCCAGTTTTAAGTAGCCGAAATTACATTGAGTCAAATTGTCAAAACTATGCCCTATTCTCTGCAATACTGAATGCGTGAGATGGAACAAGGTATAGTTTACATGCAGTTTTCGAAACATTTTTAGTTTTAAAAGTGTCGAAACTGTTTTGACACTGTATACATGACGTTTTCAAAACTAAAATCGTTTTGAAAATGGTTTTGAAAACTGCACGTAAACTAAGTAATTGTGTAGTTGAAAAAAAGAAAATAATTTTATAAAATAAACTTTATTATGGAAAACCTAACCTAGTTCTTGACGCTTAACCTTCATAACGCCAAAGGTGAGGAGGGAAGGTAATAGCGTAGTTGTAGTACAAGTGAGGAAGCAGGGAGCGCGCTATTGAAAAGCGGAAAGTAGAAACATCTTTCCAACAAACAAAGTTATCATGTGTTTTCACAATACAATGACACCAGTAAGACAAATAAAAATAATAATTTGCAAAATAAATATATATTCAAAAGTCGCTATTTTCTGTATTTTTTCTATTATCGCTGCTACGTCGTACATCATATTCAAATTCCGCTACGGTTGGCAACACTGCGCGTAACAAGTATGAACAAGTCAGTGTGATCATATGGTAACACTAGGACTTAATGGGTTTTAATTATTATTATTGCTGTTTATATGAGTACACATTGTCCTGTGAGAAAGGAAATAAAATTATGTTGTCAAGCACCACCAATATAGTTTGAGAATGTCAAAATGTTTTTGTAGTACAAGATAAATTATATAATCAATTACTTACAAAGGTTTTCTCATAATTTTCTTTAGTTTCTTAATATTACTATGTTAGATTGCAATTAAATATATTTTATTTCCAACCTTTTTTAATACTTCCTAAACACCTTCTCGAAAATCCATGAACCCCTGATTTCACAACCCTGGTGCAGAACAACTAGTACGTCACTATCACGTGACACAACAAAATCAATTTTTAAAAATTAATATCTCTCTTATTAAAAGGAATTGTTAACTCGCAGGTACTCTTAGATATTTATTCTTTAAGATTTTTTTTTTAATGAGAGAATACCCTATTTACTTGTTTTTCATTATATAACAAAATATGTAATTTTTTTCAGGGCCCACAAAGCAATGAAAGAATTTCCCGAACTACCACCAATAAAACGATGCCATGACTATCAAATAAACACGAAATATACATATAAATGCACAGATTGTGGATATAGGTAACTATAAATTTTATTCCTAAATTAAATACATATTTTGTATCATGATGAATTTATTCCAGTATTGGACGCCATTCTAAATCTTTGGACATAGAACGTAAACGTTGCGGATATTGCTTCGGAAAATTCGAAATATTTATAAATAAAGTCAATAAAAACGGCGAAAAGCAACAAACTCCAGCAAAAGGAAAAAGTGCACCATCGTCTTTTGCATTATATGTGAAAGAAAATTATAATTTGGTCAAACGTGACAACCTAAAACATGGAGAAGTCATGAAAATTTTAGGGCAAAAGTTTTCCGAATTAAAACTTAATCAGAAAGTTTAATATAAGTTTAATTTAAGTTTAATTTAATATTTATATCATCAAATTATACTGAAAGAATTATTACGATTATTTTTTACTTTTGTAGAACATTGTAAATCTAGTCTTTAGAGACACATAATGCATTTATGGTGTTGACTGCCATTTTGAATAAGATTTTTAATTTTGACGATATTGACTTGTATCGTTTTTAGACGTACATTTAACTAGAGTGTTGTATATTTTATTGTTTTGTTTTATATCCTTTTTGATAATATATACACTTTTTCAAATAAAACTGGCTATTTTATTTTAAATCCTTTGAAAATGAACGCGGTATATTATATCGCTTTCAATTTAATTCATCGTATAGAAATTAATGATTGATAAAATAATTTTTGTTTTTACTTTGATACGTTTCCAGCGTATTCTCCAATTATTTGTTTGTAAACAAGTCGACAGACCAATAATTACATCATTTATGCCATCTCTTCTGGTCATTTCCTATTCTAATAAGAGAGTAATTTGCATCAATTTAAGCTACAGGAAGAGTTGAATTTTCTGGGCCATTCGTTGAAACGCAGTTGATAAGTGTGCGATTTATTAAATGGTTTCTAGGAATATTCTAGATAAAATACGTCTGGGTTTTAGTAATTATGTTTTTGTGCAGCAAGTATATTCAAATTAATTGCATATATATATATATAATTTGTAATGTTATATTTACGAGCATATTTTTACAAATTTTGTAATAAACAATTACTATTAAAATTTATTATATTTCTGTTTATTAATGGAAAACGATAATGTTTAATTTTGATAAATCTGCACTAAATATTATTCTTTTTTAATTGTTTCAATAATAAATAATTATTTAAATTTTGTATTTCTTAGTATTTGAAGAAAGTATAAATGAATTTATTATAAAGTCGCGTACAAACCAAAATCAACTGTTCGAAAGCAGTTTGAGAACTATACGCGAACAGTTCGCAATCAATTCGCGAGCTCAACGTTCATATCACATATTTGAATAGGGTCCTATATCATTTTTTTTTCTGGAAGAACAGGGTGAACTAAGAATTTTAGTACAAACGCGACTTAAAATTTTACGTAATTTTTAAAGTTAAAAATTTGGTGCGTGACGTAGCAGGTCTTCAACAGTGGTGGACAAACTGTTAGTTCTAGAAAGTACAAATGTTTCATGTTCGCATAGCTGAAATATTTTATTTACAAGTTGTTAATTAAAAACCTGGCTATAGGCGTTTAACATGGGAAGTCATTTTTCCTTGCGCAAAAGTTTCCAAATTATTTTAGACAAAAGTCCCTCAAATAAATGATGCAGAGAATTAAATTCTACATTCAAATTAGTAATAAGATTTTATTTTAACATTTCATAACTGAGAAAATCAATTTTAAAGTTTCTTGAAGTTTGCTGATTTATAGCGATAGCCATGGAATTTAAACAAAATTACGAATAACTCAAAAAAGTTTGTATTTTGTGTTTTCGTTCAATAACATATTTCTTTGAAAATATGCAACAGTTTTCTCATGAAGAAAAGCTTCAGATTGTAAAATGATGTCACTCTGGACATACAATTGTTCGGAATTTTGTTTGGCTATCGCTATAAATCAGCAATCTTCAAAAAATTTTGAAATTGATTTTCTCGGTTATGATACGTCAAAAATAAAATCTTATTACTAAATTGGATGCAGAATTTAATTCTCTACAATATTTATTTGAAATATTTTTGTGTAAAATAATTTGGGAACTTTTACGTAAGAAAAAACTGATTTCCCATGTTAAACGCCTATGGCCAGGATTTTAATTAACATCCTGTATATAAACTTTATACATTACATTCATGAAGAAATTATTATTCAGCATAAAAAACATAAATAAAATGCATTTTTTTCTAATAAATTATATAACATTGAAACAGAGCGTCCATTGTTTGACAATATTTGTTATAAACTATGGCGGCGGATGGCGCTAGTGTTTTTCCATTGGTGTTTCACGATAGGCGGACGAAATAGGCGCACGAGTCTCGTTTTTAAAATCAGGCAACTAATCAAATTTCAAAGACCTGGTAAATCCTAAATATTCATTGGCTTCAATCGCTTGTAGTTTGCGAAATAACTAAAATTTAAATAAAATTATTTCACTAATATTCATTAATTTACGTATATTTTCACATTCTTTTCTAAAATAGTTAAAATATGACTATGATATAGTACCCCATTCTAACGTGATCCTCGTTTTAATTTGGGTGAAAACTAGTATGCTTTCTAGTAAAAAAAAGTTTGTATAAACAGGTTTATACATATATTAGAAACGGATAATATTTCAAGAAACTTTAAATTTATTATTCTTAAAAAAAATATCTGTTGTGGCCAGCACAATACCTCTCGCCATTTCCGTTTTTGGTCACATAAGTATCTATAGGGCGCGAACAGTCATGTGACATTGTTTAGTAATTATATACATAGATGTCAAATGTCAGATTTTTACATTAAAAATTTCAAGATTTTCTAAATTCACGTAGTTAATTTGTCACCAGGAGTGCGGAATTGGAAAAATCACTAAATTTAGAATGAAAAATTATGATATTTGACATGTATGTACATAATTACTAGATATCATTCTGACAAGGGCCCCCATATCTGCTTGTCAAGGCCTACAAAGTCACATGAATGCTCGCGCCCTATTGTATTTAACATTTCTTGTATACCTACACTCTATACCAAAAAATCTAATTACATTTATTCTTTATATTTAGATTTTTAAATTTTAAATTCATTCTATGAATTGTCATCTTCTAATTTTTCGAAATGTTTCCAATTCGTTGTCGGGATTGACAGTATTTTTGAAGGGTATATGCAATATACCTATAATTTTAAATATTTAACTATTAATACAAGAAGAAATAATATAATGTATGTATTTCCCACAAAAAATCTTCAGTAATGTCTCTGGATTTTTGATACTGACAATTTATCTGTCAGTTACAAACATTTTAATTTTTCAATTGGTTTTCAGACATTATTTGGGCTGTGAGATTTATTACAATAGATTATTATATATCTTATATTTCTTTCTCTAAATCTATAAAAGCTATAATAAAATATTTATATGTAACTACTAGCAAGAACAAAAAAATTAAAAAAAAATATTTACAAGATTTTTTTTTAAGAATCTGCTGCTTCCGGATGTCCAATTATTACCAAAACCTTTTCAGCTCTTCCCAGTAATGTCCAATTGAGAAATACGAAGTTAAACTGATATTAAGTATTATAGTTTTGAGAAATCGTCCTTCCAACATCCTCACACACACACAAACAGATATCATCGTAAAAATATTAAAATCGGATTGTAGGGACGTTAAAACGTACTTAATTATTAAAATCTGGATATGCGATTTTTAGCATGAATCCAATACCTCTCTTAGCGAGAGTTAAAAACAATATTATTGACTCATAAGATGAGATAACATGGAACTCTTTTAAATAGAAGTATAGATATTGATGTATATTTTAATTATTAGTGATCATTAAAAACAAATAATAATTATTCAAGTTCAACGAATTTATATTTACCTAACATAAATTTATTCAATATAAAAAACATCTATTCATGATGTTATTGTTGTGAGTCATGCCTCCCGGAATCTCGTCTCTTGCCAAGTGTTTAACAATGGCAGATGATAATACCTCTTTATGTTTGGGCGTATTTTTTATTTTATCATTGTTGTGGCTGGGTATTTTGTTTTGAGTCGCCACAATTCTGATTAAGGAACGAACAATATGATCTAAATTGAAACGTAGCAGAGGAGTGGTTTAAATATCAATAAATATTCATATATTCATCAACCCGCATATGTAAAACAATTGTTTTACTGTCAAGGACGATATAGTGATTCATGTTCATAGTATCATCATTTTGGTTTGTATTTACCGACAAGTTATGGTCTTTGATACATTGTAATTGCTTTTTTTCCTCAAAATGTTTAAAATGACGTGTGTTACTTGTAATAAACATGAATGTTTTGCATAAAAATCAGATATAAACAAAATTTTATGGAAATTAGTGAATATAATTTAGATTTATATGTTTAGGCTCGGATAATACTTAATATGAAATTATAGTACAAATATACTTCAATAATTATTTTTGTACGAGTAAAGAAAAACTTACTTTACCAATACGCGGAAAGTTTAGCTAGTTACTTTTAAGACCTTTTAATTACAATTTAATTTGATATTTTTAATGAAGGTGTAATTACATAAATTGGTTTACATTATTTCAACACTTTTAAAATATATATGGGGTCTCATGGCTGTGTCTGGTCGCGGGTTCGATCCCGACCTACGCCAAATATATTCAATTTTAAATGGTATAGAATTGACCCCTGTGGTGCACTCTCCACGCCAGAAATAAGTACCCGTGAGGTGACGCCTGGTAAACGCCCACACGGTACAAATATGTCATCATCGTTACCGACATCTGTCTACAAAGCAAATTGGCACATCTAGCAATGGGTAATATGCCGTGATGATATATTTATTTATTTAAAATATAATAAATGTGTTTTTCTATTTTACATCTATAACAAAGCTATTATAGTACCCAAAAGAGTTCGTTATTTTTTTAAGGTTGGTCGCTATGAATGTCAAAAAATAGAGTAGTAAAGTTAGAAAGAAATATAAAATATCGTAGATAGTTTTATAAAAATAAGGCTAAAGTTGTGTTGAACGTCAAATGAATTTTCAAACATTCAAACGTTACATTAGTAACACCAAGTGACACAAAATTCCCTAAATTTTGAAACTACGATTATTTATTTAAAAAATTGCATAAAAGGCGCAAAATAGAAAAAGAGGTATAGGTAAAGAATTCATTTCATAATTGTCTATTATTTTGTTCGAAGGGCTTGGCCACTCCGCACCGCGTCGTGACCCAAACTTCTTTCTCACAAAATAAAATTACAATTATTACTTTCGTTCTTTTATATACCATTTAAATAACTTCCGTGATCAATAATCGAAAATATATATTAGATATTAAGGTACAAGTTTGATATAGCATTCATTATGAGGCTATATCAAATGCGTATCCTTCAATATTTTATCTAAGATAGTTTAAATTATTCTTAATAGTATATTACATCCGAGGTAAGATATGTTTCATTACAGCTGAGGGCTTAGATACAGCGCGAGGAATGAAACTCCCACCGAGGTATGTATACTATTTTATTCACAATCAGCCTCTTTTTAAATCAATAATTTTCAAAATAAATCACTGAAATAAGTTTTATTTGATTTATCTACTTTCCTTATTTTGTTATTTTCTGGATTCATTTATTATGGATTCTGGATTTCAAAATGCAATAGCAGAAAGTTTAAAAGTGGCAAGACGGCAAGAATTTGAAAAAAAAGTAAATGTGTGATGTACATGTTCAGGACATGAAAAACTCGAATACTCTTATTTTAAAAACTTTATTCTACGTTCTACGTTTCATTAAAATACTTTCTTAAAGTTTATATTATTTTCATATAATAAAAGCTTGAAAAAAGTGTGTTTTTCTACAGCCATCGGGTGAAAAATAATAACGCAATGGCATTTTTTTTTACGTTTTTATTGTAGACGTAGAAAAAATTATATGCAACTCGTAAATAAAGTACTTTTTTACTTGGCTCGCATAGGAAATTTTCCGTATTGTAAAAAGTTGCACTTTGCTCACTTGTTACATAAATAACTATATTTTAAGGTCTAGTTTTAATATAAATGATCTTCATTCTAATTTGTTACTATTACGAAGGACCCCATACACAATTCAATTAATTTTAGTTATAAAATGTATTTATGTATTTCTTTTAAATTTAAATCCTTCAATTTTCTTTTTTAATATTTTTATATTCTGTTGAATTCATATAAACGTTTAATTTTTAAATATTTATTTGTTGTTTGTAAAATGCATTTTCTGTTATAAACTGATTACTTTAATCTAAGTTATATGTACATTTACAACTAACTTCAAAAATTATGGTATGTGTTATATGTCATGTTAACTAAACATTTACCATCAGATAACGCAAATAATAACTTCTTTCCACCATCAATTATTACTGTCAAGTAGGTGAGCAAAGTTACTTCTCATCAGCATTACAATTTCTTGAAGAAGGTCTAACAGGAATTGATTATCACTTCTCCGAGAGAAGAACAAGTTTCCAAGGTTAAAAAAAAGTGGGTCCATTGTTCCTATTTTGAGAAATGGCAAATTCAGAATTATGTAATATTTTTGTTAACAGTTTTGGAATGGTGAAATTTATGACTGTAAATGTGAATTTTAATATTATTAAGCAAGATCTTATATACAATAAAAATATGACTTTTATACATTGAAATGAACAACGAACAAGAAAATCAAAAAAGAACAGATCCAGCATTAAGCAGTAAGTCGTGATATTTTTCTTTATTCATTGAATTATTGAAAATTTATTTTATTGACTATTTTAAACATAAATTTATAATTTATCCTTTATTTTACTACACGACCAGCTGTGTTTTTATGATAAACATTGCAACTTTAATCATAAATGCATAATCAACAATTTATAATAGACATTTATATGAGTAATAAAAATATTCAATCATTGCGAAATTTATATTTTATTGATTACTTGGAGCTTAAGCAATCTTTATTTAAAAATTAGTTAATATTACTTAATAAAATTTGGTATGTAGAAGGTTTTCCGACATGCCCATTTCAACAAAAATATTTTCAAAGCAACATCTGATTTAATCGGAAGTAGTCCCTAATTTTCTTATTTTATGTTATATTTTTACCACCCGCTACCCTTGGTAAGGGTGGTATAAGGATCGTGCTAAAAATCGCATATCGAGATTTTGGTAAATGACCGGGTTTTAAGGTTCGTAGAATCCAATTTTAACATTTTCACGATGATGTCTGTGTATGTGTGTGGGTGTCTGGATCCTCTTTACGTTCTAACTCAAATACTATCGTTCAGAAAATGTTGAAACTTTGGATTTTTACCCTATTCTAATATGAAAAGAAGCCATGGGATTTTGGTGTAAATCAGATACCGAAAATGGTACTTTATTGTTATTCTTTTGAGATTTATGTCATTATAAAAATTAAAGATTATTAAATTTTCTACAGGTTTACATTAATACTTTTTTTCTATATATTTTGTGGATAAATTTATAAAATTATCTATAATTTAAATCCCGAAGCCTACGCTTTGAACAAAACTCCTAGGTTACACATCTCAAATGTATGTAACTGACAGATAAATGTCACTAAAAAAACTTATCATTTCAAATTAATAATAGTAACGTTTTAAAAATAAAATAGTGAAGGTATTATGTTGGCCCCATCAGATTTTTTATTTTACCATTGAATCCAGTAGAAAATTTTATATATGAAGAAATAAAAACATTTTACTTGTGACCAACCATATCCGGCGTAATTTAATTTAGTTCATTTTTGTCTAAAAACGGCTATATCTTTATCACTACATATTTTGGGAATGGAATCGAATTTATATAAAATGTAAACTCAGTTTTATAAAGAAAACTTTTCTTCACATTACTATAACTATAAAAAGTTATTTCTACACCAACACAAATTTATAGTTGAAAAATCTAAAAACTAGTATCAAATTTAGCCAAAGAAAAAAAAATGTGAAACAGGTTTAAAACTAGAAGTGGCTAGACATTTCGCTATTGGTTTTTTTTTTTTGATTTGGTCATAAAATACGAGTAACGTATACTATAATTGAAAAATGGCATATTAGTTTTTGAGGCGGTCACCCATCCAGATAATAACTGTTCTCATTTCTAGCTTGACTTTATTGGTCTTATACCAATATATGAACCGCTCATTTGCCTAATAACACCAAATAATTGGCATTTACGCATGTAATTTAAACTATGTCTAAAATTAATAATAAAGAAAACAATTATTTGTTCTTATTTTTTTATAAATAAATAAATATTTCATCACGGCATATTACCCATTGCTGGGTGTGCCAATCTGCTTCATACACAGATATCGGTAATGATGGAATATTTGTACCGTGCGGGCGCTTACCACACTGAGAGAAGTAGAGTTCTGATTCAAAAGGAATAACATTCAGTCAAAATATTTTACGTTTTCTATATGGCGAAAACAATCCCGTTTTCTGTAAAGAAATTAAAAGTTTTAATCATGAAGTTTTATTTGAAACCGTAATGTACTTCAACGAAAACGGAAAATATTTTAATGTAAACAATTTATTTATTTGACTAAAAAGTATACAGTTTTGTTTAAAAATTAGTAAGTTCTTTATCCAAAATACATCATATTTGAAATGAAATGTTTTTTAAAACAAAGCGTTTCATATTGAAAGTTTTAATGTTCAATAAACACGAATTAAGTTTTCATATGAATTAAATATTTTTTCATAGGAATTAAAATACTTTTAATTGAAAACTGTGTTCGTTTTCATGTAAAAGTTAAAACAAACATACTATATTTTGAATGAAATACAATCTAGTTTTGAAGAAAAACTTTTAAGTTTTAATAAAATAATAGGTATTTTCACAGGTTCTCAGAAAAAAAATAATTTATAAATTACTTATATTTATTTATAGTATATATATATAGGTATACAAAAAATAATTTACATTTAAGTACATATAAAATAAATACTAATATTAAAAATATAAACATAAATCACATTTTGACATATAAGTTCCCATTCGGAACTTGATGTATACATGTAGACACTAAATTGTATAAATCAGAATTTTTTTACAAAATAATTTGTTTGTTTTCTCTACTCTATAAGATTGTACATGTTTTTCATATACTAAAGTATTTAAAGATTCAAACAAAATATACTTCTTTTTTCTGCAATAAAATTATAAATTGAATCTGTGCGAAACTCGACATAAAATTTGTATTATTTAATTCTGAAAATCCCCACGAGGTTAGGAGCTCGTTCATATCCATGTCGAAAAACACTATTAAAAGAACAAAAATGATATAATTATTTAAAATTCAATAAATACATTCATAAATTATTTTAATTTATATTTACCTATCAATTCTGCATACAACTATATACTTTTACACTATTCAACACAAGATTTGTTCATGAACGGTGTTGCGTTGCTCCTGTATATGCGTATACTATGCGAATGACGCAGTTCAAATGTGTAGTGTTTATACTGTTCATTCAAACTCGGACTATCTTCAAGTAAAACGTTAAGTTTTGTATTGAAAACGAAAAATCTTGTAAAAAAGTTTAGGTTTTCACCAAAAACGTTCAGTTTTATTTTGAGTAAGACTAATTTTGTAACTAGAAGTTTATATTTTCATTGAAAATGTTTAGCTTTGTCTCAAATATTAACAAAGTTGTAAGCAAAAGTATTTGTTTTCATGAAAAATATTTTGTTTTGAATTGAGTAAGAAAAATGTTGTAAGGATAAGTTTATATTTTGTACTAAACATGTTCAACAAGTTCAACGAATGTATATAAGTTTTAAATTAAAACTACTTTATTTTTGAAAAAAAATTATATAGTTTTCATTCAAATTTTTATCATTTTTGTTTCAAATGAGCAAATTCAAATGATAAAAGTATTTGATTCAAAGTGTTGATATATTGAAACAAAATATAAATTTAAAACTAAAAATATTTTTTAACAAAACTGCTTAAAAATTTATTTCAAAACGATATTTTTTTAATCAAAATATATTACTTTGAATCTAAATAGAAAAATTGAAACAAGTGAATCTATTTCATTCAAAACTTTCATTTTTCTCAGTGCAGGAGTCACCTCACGGGCACCCATAGCTGGCGTGGAGGGTGCACCACAGGGGTAAATTTTGTGCCATTAAAATTCGATGTAATTTTTGGCGTCGGTCGGGATCGAACCCGGGTCCTCACGTTCGCGACCAGACACTCACCTATATTATGAAAATTTATTGTACACATGAAAAGTTAAGCATCAATTAAGCGTTTTGACAGCCAAATTAAATATTTTGGCCCGATATAAAGCGTTATTATATAACGAAAATTTATTTTAAATTTCACGTGAGAAAATAGCATTGGTTTAGATGGGGACATAAATTCTGCCCTAGATCACAAAAACGAAAAAAAAAAAATCACCTGTCATTTATTAGTTATTAAATAAAATATACATAATTAAGTGATGAATAACCATGTTTTGTTGTAAATTTTAATATTCAGATCTTGTACAGTTTTACATATAAAAATATTTATTAATGACAAAGTTTGGTTTCACGAATTTAAGTTAATTATTTAATGCATGTAAAAACGGCCGGCTCTCAAACGCCATCTACTATTTTCTTACGTGAGATGAAGTATAATAATAATAACCGAAATAATCGTGTACATCATAATAACATTTTTCAATAAGTTTTTTTTTCAATTTTGATTTATATACTGAGAGGGTCTTAGACCGCTTAATTTCTTCAGACAGTAGATATTATAATAGGATACCCTAGTAATATGGATCCTCCTCGAAGAAAACAATGCGGTGTTGTGGAATTTGAAGCAGATGATAGTAAAGTGCTTTGGCACTAAAAGTAAAGTTAATCGCTTTGGTTTGTAAACGCTCGTATATTACATTTTATTGCACCAGTATTTTATATTTTGTATTATAATACAAATAAATAATTATTTATTTGTTTATGTGTTCCATGTTTCTGGAAATTTTGGAAGTATTTTTAATACATTTCATTTATTCATATATTTTATTCAATTTTGACGTTTTAAACTGTCATTATTAACTCCATACCTATAACTAGTAAATGTTTATTTGCTAGTGAATTGAAAAAAAAAGAAATTAAGTTACTCATAGAATTTTAACTCACTCTCAAATGACACATAATAAAGCTTGTTTATGATTTATAAATAAACGACTTGACGTCTATCAACGACACAGCACAGCCTACTAATTCATTTTTTTTTTAATTTGTCAAAATTATATATTATAATGGTTTTATTATTATTTCGTCAAAATTGAATAAAATATTGTATAAACCACGTAACTTAAGAATGTTTATTCACGCAAAGAATTTAACCCATTCGCACTACGGGCTTGTAGCTTAAACTATCTTTTCATAAATAAATATTATCCTAACTCACTTGGTGTATAAATATCTATTATCATTAGCATTGAATTTCAAAACAGTAAACTAATTTAAAATATGTTTCAAAATAAACTAATAACGGTAATAACATTGCGGTTATCAAATAAAAATATCGCGCACATTATTCATGGTCCGAATCATATTTCAATGATTCAACTGTTTTAGATTCATCCGTTTCTTGTAATTTTGATAACAACTGGTAATCTCCAGATTCCAATTATAATGCATAAGCATAATACCGATGTTTTGCAAGCGCAAAATATAATCAGAATGGAATTTTTTTATTGTTGATTCATTCGTCACGCAGGTGACATTTTTTATTTTAATTGTTCACATATATTAATATTAAATGTGACATTTAAAAAAGAAGAATTCGACGGGTTTTTAATAGTCTTGAAAAATAGTTTGGGTATTCAGGTTTTTTTAAAAATATTTTTGTTTTGACAAAAAAAATCCTAATATGTAGTGCTGAAAAAAAATTGAAAATGTTTTTGTAAATATATCTTTAATTTACGATTTTAGCCGTAAAGGTCCAAAAATAGACAAAGGTTGCACATTATAGGTCAGTATGGCCATGGTCAGTATGGCCGGTCTTCTATTAGTTTTATGTATTTTTTTCTCCAAAAATTGAAAAACATGTTTTCTTGCTAATTCCATATTTTCTTTCACAGCGATACTAATGACAGATAAATAACGAATAACTACCTGATTTTCATATTCTCAATAATTCGTGACCCTCTACAGTCTATACGGATATCAAATAAATATGTAGGGATATAATTATTCAAAAAAATATATGTTTTTATAGATTTGATGGTATCAGAAATAAAGGATACAACATAAGTCCCTACTTATGATAAACAATGTACAATTATTGTAAATCGTGACAATTTAAAAATAATAAAATATAAGATAACATCCAGGAAACAAAATATGTTAATGATTGTTTGTTTTCTTGTAAATATATTTCAATTAACTAATTTCTATTCTTATAGAGCTTATTCTTCGCATATTCAATTAATTCCAGTGAATAAACGATATTTATCTATAAAAAATTAAGTTATATTCGTATATCACTTTTGGATACAATAGGGTCATTTCACATTTTCTGATTTAATTTTTTCTTGAAAGAATAGGTCAAAAAAATATGTACAGTAAAATTTTTGAAAGATGCCCGATCAAGGTCGTTTACGAATTGTATGAATTTAGATTTTTGCTCCGCCCATTATGACAAATATTTGCTTAGTTTTTATGAGGGTACGTAAGATACTACTGTTATTTTATTATTATAAATAAAAATAAGTCAACTGGTAAGTTTCTAAGCAAATGTAAAACCAAATATGTGAAAAATAAGATGACACAATGTCAGTGCCCGTGACTCTGACAGAAAATAACGTTATACGTACGGCTATGAATCCAGGTAATGTATCTGAATTAATAAATAAACTTACGTTACAGCGAAAGTATTATCAACAACGTGCTTCGTTTTAAAGTGGAATGTCTTAACTTAGTCGAAACAATATGAATTTTTGAAAGACAAGCGTGTTATATCCATCCTTGTCGCACACTCTTATAGTCTTTGCACAAGAAAGAAATAAATATATGCCTATTTGTTAATTCGTTCGTGATACAGATGACCTTGATCGGACATCTTTCAAAAATTTTACTGTACGTGTATATTTTTTCATCTTACAAGTGTTTAGTAGTTGAATTAATTTCAAATATTTCAACGTTTTAAATAAATATGTACACAATAATAATAATCTTCTCTATTATATACTTTGCTGTTACAAATTTAGTTCATGAATTAAAAAAAAATCGATAATTTTTTAAATGACGTATTAAAATACATAATTTCATTTTAAATTACATTAATAATCTGGAAAAATATTTGTACCTAGTATTAGTCTTGCAGCGGATCGGGAACCCGCGGAATCCTACGGTTTACCCGCTTTGCGGTGCGGTTCCATAATATTTTTTGCGGGTTGTAGGTCGGGCGCGGGTAAGACTATCGCAGATATCTGATCGGGTTAAATATTTAATTTTTATTTCTTTTTTGTTATAATTATGGTTAATATTTTCAGTCTTTTTACCTCTTGCTAAGAGAGGTATTGGATTCATGCTAAAAATCGCATATGCATATTTTAATGAATAAGCACGTTTTAAGGTCCTTACAATCCGTTTTTAACATTTTTACGATGCTGTGTGTGTGTGTGAATGTATGTGTGTGTGTATGTGTGTGAAACGATGGAAGGACGATTACTCAAAAACTATAAGACTTTATATTTGTTTAACTACGTATTTGCCAATCGGACATTAATGGGAAGAGCTAAAAAGATTTTGGTAACATTTGGACAACAGGAAGTAGCAGGACCTTGAAAAAAAATCTAAATATTATTTTTTGAAAAAAATTCTTGGTAATATTAAAGAAAATTAAATTCTCTATCTGACACATTTAATTTTTTTATTATATCTCGTATAGGTTTGGAAATATAGTATATAACAATTTAGAATAATCCGTTGTAATAAATGTTGTTGCCTAAAAACAGTTGACATATTTAAATGTTTGTAATTGACAGATAATTGCAAAATGTCAGTGTCAATAATCAGATTTTTCTGGGAGGTACGAGTACATTTAATATATATTATTGTATTATTAATTAAATATGTATTTAAATTATAGGTATGTTAATATTACATATATCCTTAAGAAATTCCGCTAATACCGTCAATGTATTTGAAGAATTTTGAACATACATATTAGAAGAGTAGGACAAAATTCCTCATAGAACGAAAGAAGAGATACAATTTCAATTATTTGTATATACAAGAAATGCTAAATTCGTTACTTATAGGGTGCGAGCAGTCAAGTGACTTTGTTGGCCTTGGCAAGCAGATATGAGGATCCGTGTCAGAATGACGGTTAGTAGTTATTTACATAGATGTCACAATTGTCATATGTCATAATTTTTCATTCAAAATTTCAAATATTCTGATGTTTATTTGTCATCAATAATATGGAATATACTTGCCGAGGAAAATAATCCACAAGGATTTGGAAAATCATGTTTTGAATGAAAAATTGTGATACTTGACACCTATGTACATTATTAATAGCTGTCATACGGTCCCGTATATCTGCTTGCCAAGGCCAACAAAGTCACATGACTGCTCGCGTCCTATGCAACATAAAATGAAAATGGAGAGAGGTATTGTGCTGACCACAACAGATTTTTTTTTTACTAGTATTTTTGAAAACAATAATGAACCCTTGTCTGAGACGCTTCAAGAATGAACCTTAACTTGCGGTTTCAAAATTTGAAATCGGCTGGTTAAGAAGTATCTAACAAATTAAAAATTGTGTTTTTCAATGTTTGAGCATACTATATGACTTTTTGAGCGTATTACTCAAATATAGGTGGTGTGATCATTGTTCGATTCTATGAATAATTTGCTTGTAAACAGAAACACTGTATTATTATGACATTTAAATCAAATAAATATAAAGCATATTTAAAATCGACCCTTAAAGTTAAAGTATCAGCCAACAATTTATTGAGTGTATAAAAAAGAAAATATATATTTCTAAAATAAATAATAACATATCTATTTAATCATTACACAGTAATTTTTTCATATACATACTCGTAGCAACTTATAATTTTATGACCGACGACCACACTACTACGCATATATTATCAAGCAAGCATGAAGTTTTGATTCTATGAATGAAAAATTAGAAATGAGTTAGAGGAAAACTAGAGCATAACTCCGAAAGATAATACAAGTATTTAAATAAAGAAAAACTATGACAGTGAAAAGAATTTTCGTATGTGATTGTGGGTGATTGTTGCATATATGTATATTACCACGCATAGTAAAATACAATGACTGGTTTAAGTGCCAAGTATTTTACAATAAATCTAATGTGACAAGCACACAAAGAGATGAGTTTAGTACGTGTAAATAACAGTATTTTACCTAGGTAGATACTGTAGTAGACAATAGTTGTTTATTACTTTGAACTATTAGCGATAAAAAATTGAAAACTTTATAGTATTACAGTCACTGTTATATTTACAAGTACTAAATTTTATTGAACACTATTATTTAATTGATTAATATATTCGCGGCTGTAATGTTCATATTTACATGCACTATGCACATATATTCTGTATGTAAATGTCAATTACAGTGCCATCAGATTAACCATGCGCCATAAGCCTATGGCATAATTTTTTCGCGATTTTAATTTTTTGTCTAGAATTGAAACTTATGACTAGACTTGAATGTATTTTATGGAAAATAATTGAGCTAGGAACGTGTATTCTTGTTATTTGCTAACTTTTATAAAAAAAAAATCATGAAAAATATATATACAAATCTAAGATTTTAAGGTAAAACAAATTTAAAATACAATACAATACAAATTGAGACAAAAAAAGTAGTTTCTATGGACAATTAAAAATATCTAATTTTTTTATTTGAAACATTTTTTAAGATTACCAATTGTTTAAAAGTTTTTTGAAAATTAAAATTTCGAACAAAATCAGTTTTCGTATGAGCACCCCTGTACCCGAAAACGCACCAGATGTCTCGTTAAGTCGATGTCGTTGTAGGGGCCCAAAAATTATTAGCGCCTCAGGCCCGAAAGTACCTTAATCCGGCCCATATAGACAGATTAAATTTATTTTAAAATTTGCACGCCACAGTTTTTGATTTTTTCTGCCTAAATCGTAATAAACATCTCAAACCAAAACATACAGAAAAGTTGAATTGAATGTTTCTTCCTGAAAATAATAATAATAAGAATAATAATAATAATTTTAATTTATTGTATTGGGCCTCTCATTAAAATGTTGTTGCCTAATCATGATCGTGTCGTGACATCCAAGTTCATACATTAATGGTTCACTAACAATAGGTATAAATATCAAAAAGATGACTTATATCATAGACTACCCATAAGATATGTCATACCATATTTCATCTAAATTGAACAAAGCGTTCTGTTATTGTAAACATTTTTTGTTTTAGAAAAATTGTAAACAAACCAAATTCTTGCTGAACGGTACACATTCAGATATACGTTTAGTTAAATCGTTTTATTTTCGCCGGCCAGGAATCTGTGATTAAGTTATGTCCACGCATTTTAGAGATATGTACATACTTACGTATACTAAAATGAAATGTATAATTCATTATTCATTTAAAATTAGCATATATGTATTCAGTAAAATACTTACCAATTACAGTAGACTCTCGATAATCCGAACACTTGATTCCCCCGTTTTTTTTTCGTATTGGTTTTCAATGTCAATGTGCAAAGTATCATTGCTGGAACCTACAACAAAAGGTAGTCATTAATTTCATGAACCAAAATTACATATTTCTCACTAATTAAAAAAAATCATTTATCATGACAACTATTAGAATTTGTAATAAAAATTAAATAAACCTTTACTTTTTATTACAAATGAAGATTTTGAATATTATATTAAATTTTAAGCTAAAATAAAATTTAACGGTATTACAGTAACACAAACCGATATATTAATTTCATTATATATCAATATTGGGTAACATCGCTTTTTATTATAAAATATAACTTTTAGACATTTTATTTAAAAAACCTAACAACATCAAGACTTAAATTAGTTTAATTTTTCAGTTTTTTTTTGTAAATTGATGGCTAAGCTAAGTGTTATTAAACAATAAAATATATTTTAGAAAACACATCTTGCTATGTGTCATTAGAATAATAAAATATCTGTAATAATAATAATAAAAATTGGCGATATTTTACGTAAATTATTATTTGTATTATATATTAAATAAATAAAATGAAATTAAAGCGGGTGAACCAACTGATGTGGACGGGGCTCGTTAAAATCTGGAAATTGAATACTAAGAAATTAGTAACTACTCGGGTAAAAAAAATAATATTTTATTATCTATCAAATTGACATTGACCATGTTATAAACATTCGATATTTAACTTATTCACACTTATCAAAATAAACTTTGACTAAAAAGTATATTCAGTAAAAACAAATGTCCGTCCCGGGATTTTTAGTTGAAAACAGACAATCCCGTAAAACCAGGAGGTCTGGTTAACCTACATTAAAAGCATATACATATTATGCATGAAAGTAATGAAAACGAAAAAGGCACCAACACCAAAACAAACCGAAAATTTTGTTAACTAGATCAAGTTTTCTCTTAAATGAATAATACACAACAGCACAACACAGAAGTCACATCATTTAAAATATCTACTATTGCTACTACTACTTCTAGTACTACTCTACTACTGCCCTAGTTTAGTTTAAATTTAAAGCATCTTTAAATCATATTTCTAGTGTTTGCTCTTCAAAAGTTTTCTATTTTAAACCACCGTATATTTTGTTTCATGGTAACTTAGTTTAAATGTGAAAGGTGAAAATATAATACACTTACATAATATTCACGTTTGATTTCACCATCATTAATACACCCATTCAAATATGAACATGACATTCACTAGTTTAGAACATTTTATTTTGTTCCAATTTTAAACTAATGCATAGTATTAAAATTAATACATAGTGAAATGAAATTACATTTTAAATTGAACTCTATATTAACGAAGCTGAAATGGTATAGGTACATATGTCTTTCTACAATATTACATACATCAAATATTTTTCTTTTTCTATATCTATAACTGATATTAAATAATGTTAGTTAAAGCTTTGGTTTTTAGATACCAAAGTATACAATGGTGTTTAAAATAAGTTATATTACTGATTTATTAAGTCAGAATTCTTTCTTAAATTATTGGGAGCCATATATAATGAATAAGCACGTTTTAAGGTCCCTACAATACGATTTTAACATTGTGTGTGTGTGGATGTATGTGTGTGTGTGTGTGTGTATGTGTGTGGGACGTTGGAAGGACGATTACTCAAAAACTATAATACTTTTTATTTGTTTAACTACGTATTTCTCAATCGCATATTCATGGAAAGAGCTGAAAAGGTTTTGGTAACAATTGGACAACCGGAAGTAGCAGATTCTTGAAAACAAATCTTCTAAATATTATTTTTTTAATTTTTTTCTTGGTAATATTAAAAAAAATCTGTTGTGGCCAGCACAATACCTCTCGCCACTTCCTTTTTTTGGTTACATAAGTATAGGGCGCGAACGGTAATGTTACATTTTTGGGCTTGACAAGCAAATGTGTGGGCCCGTTTCAGAATGATAATTAGTAATTATGTACATAGATGTCAAATGTTAGAATTTTTCATTAAAAATTTCAAGATTTTCTAAATTTACGTAGTTAATTTATCACCAGGAGTTTAAAGTTTACTTGTATGCCTTAGATATTTAACATTTAATTCTGCTCCACATGGAATTGGAAAATCACTAAATTTAGAATGAGAAATTATGATATTTGACATCTATATATATATAATTACTAGCTATCATTCTGACATGGGCCCCCATATCTGCTTGTCAAGGCCAACAAAATCATATGACTGCTCGCTCCCTATTGTATTTAACATTTCTTGTATACCTACACTCTACACCAAAAATTCTACTTACGCATATATCTATTCCATATATATTTAGATTGTTTATTTTAAATTCATTTTTGATGAAGAAATTTTGTCCTCTTCTAATTTTTCGAAATGTTTCCAATTCTATTAATACATTAAGAAATAATATAATGTATGTACTTCCCAGAAAAAGTCTTCAGTAATGTCTTCGGATTTCTGACACTGACATTATCTGTCAGTTACAAACAAATTAAATTTTCAACTATTTTCCATGGCCTTTCTTTCGGCTGTAAAATTTATTATAACAGATTATTTTACATACTATATTTCTTCTATCTCTAAATCTATAGAATATATTGTAAAATATTTAAATGTATCAGAAAGAGAATTTATTTTTCTTTAATATTATCAAGAAAAAATTTCAAAAAATATTATTTAAAAGATTTTTTTTCAAGAATCTTCTACTTCCGGTTGTCCAATTGTTACCAAAACCTTTTCAGATCTTCCCATGAATGTCCGATTGGGAAATACGTAGTTAAAAAAATTTAAAGTCTTATAGTTTTTGAGTAACCGTCCTTCCAACATCCCACACACACACACACACACATACACACACATACACACACACATCCACACACACACACACACACACAGACATCATCGTAAAAATGATAAAATCGGATTGTAGGGACCTTAAAACGTGCTTATTCAATAAAATCTGGATATGCGATTTTTAGCATGAATGCAATACCTCTCTTAGCGAGAGGTAAAAAATTAAATTCTCTATCTGACAAATTTAATTTTTTTATTATATCTCGTATAGATTTGGAGATATAGTATATAATAATATAGAATAATCTGTTGTAATAAATCTCGTTGCCTAAAAAACAGTTGAGATATTTAAATGTTTGTAATTGACAGATAAATGCAAAATGTCAGTGTCAATAATCACATGGTATTACGAGTACATTTAATGTATATTATTGTATTGTAATTATAAATATATTTAAATTATAGGTATATTAATATTACATATATCCTTAAGAAATACCGCTAATACCGTCAATGAATTTGAAGAATTTTGAACATATTAGAATAGTAGGCTAAAAGTTCCCATAGAAAGATAGAAGAGAAACAATTTCAATTATTTGTGTGTACAAGAAATGTTAAATTCGTTACTTATAGGGAGCGAGCAGTCATGTGACTTTGTTGGCCTTGGCAAGCAGATATGAGGATCCGTGTCAGAATGGCGGCTAGTAGTTATTTACATAGATGTCACAATTGTCATATGTCATAATTTTTCATTCACAAATTCAAAATATTCTGATGTTTATTTGTCATCCATAGTATGGAATATACTTGTCGGGGAAAATAATCTACATGGATTTGGAAAATCATAATGTTTTGAATGAAAAATTATGGTATTTAACATCTATGTACATAATTACTAGCTATCATTCTGACACGGGCCCCCATATCTGCTTGCCAAGGCCAACAAAGTCACATAACTGCTTGCGCTCTATGCAACATAAAATGAAAATGGCAAGAGGTATTGTGCTGGCCACAACAGATTTTTTTAAAGCATTTTATTCAATGTTAATTTTAATTTTATATATAAGTGAATCAGGACTAGTGTAAAAAAAATAATAGTGTATTCCTGAGATCATCCTGAGTAAAAAATATTATATAAAGGTATGACCGGAAACTTTTTGTTACAGAGTTACAGCCCTTTAAAAGTATACCTCATCAAGCACAATTTCATTAATAACTCTGGTTGCACTAAAATTTTGAAACTTGGTATTTAAGTGCATATTTATACTTTCTTTTGTTTCTGTATCTCAACCAGAGGCTTTTCATATGGGGAAGCCATGGCCGTTTTTAACGTTCTTGTTGTAATACCTACGTATTAACATATTTTAATTTTTGCTAATAAAATATTAGATACAATGCAAAAATATACAAAAAATCTGTTGTGGCCAGCACAATACTTCTCGCTACTTCCGTTTGTCATCAGGAGTGTGTAATTTACTTGTCGAGTGAGATTTGACATCTATGTACATAATTACTAGCCATCATTCTGACACGGGCCCCCATATCTGCTTGTCAAGGCCAAAAAAGTAACATGACTGCTCGCCCCCTATTGTATTTAACATTTACTGTATACCTACACTCTACACCAAAAATTCTACTACATCTATTATTTATATTTAGATTTTTTAATTTTAAATTCATTCTATGAAGAAATTTTGTCCTCTTCTAATTTTTCGAAATGTTTCCAATTCATTGTCGACATTGACAGTATTTTGGAAGAGTATATGTAATATACCTATATTTTTAAATATTTAACTATTAACCAGAAAAAATCTTCAGTAGTAATGTCTCTGGATTTTTGACACTGACATTTATCTGTCAGTTACAAACATTTTAATATTTCAATTGGTTTCCATGACATTATTTGGGTTGTGAGTTTTATTACAACAGATTATTATATACCTTTATATTTCTTTATTTCTAAATCTATGAAAGATATAATAAAATAATAATAAACAAGAACAAAAAAATTCAAAAAATAATATTTAGAAGATTTTTTTTAAGAATCTGCTACTTCCGGTTGTCCAATTATTACCAAAACCTTTTCTGCTCTTCCAAGTAATGAACGATTGAGAAATCGTCCTTCCAACCTCCTCACACATATACACACACACACACACACACACACACACACACACACACACACACACAGACATCATTGTAAAAATATTAAAATCGGATTGAAGGGACCTTAAAACGTGCTTAATCATTCAAATTTGGATATGCGATTTTTAACATGAATCCAATACCTCTCTTAGCTTAGCGAGAGGTAAAAAGGTACTTTTGTTAAAATTTGATATATGTAGTAGTTTTTGAAATATTTTAATTTTTAGAAAAAAACAAGTGAAAAGATCCTGAATTTTGGAAGGAAGAAAAATTACTGGAGTTCAGTTAAATAAACAATTTATTTTCCGCCTCTACCGGTTTCGACACCTCATGTGTCCTCTTCAGGAGGTGAAAATGAAGAAATTAAAAAACATGGATAAATACATAAAACAATTAATAAATAACATAATTTGCATACAATGGTCGTCAAAAATTAAAAATTTTAATTCAGAATAAAAAGACATTTGAATAATTTAATAATATTTAACTAAATTATGTTATGAATTAATAGATTAGATTAGTTGTAAGTATTCAAAAAGAACGTATTAAAAATGCGAACCAGAACGGTATGAAATGTCACATTTAAAAAATCAGTGTTATCCTTTTTAGATTTGGCAATAATTTCAGAATATAGAAGAAAGGCGTAAAAGATTTAATAATATTTAACTGAAGTGTAATCATAAGCTAAATAAATTAGAAAAATTGTAAGTAGTAGGTATGTAAAAAACATTGTATATAAAATAAAACATAATTTTAATAACAAATGCCATTAAGAAAGCCTAGGAAAACAATACATAAAATGATGATTAATAATGTTCAATAAAATTTCAAATTTATATAGTTTTTTATTTTCCTTCTTTTCGTTAGTCGTAGAAAAAGTATGCTGTACAACTCGAGTGATTGAGCATTCCGCCTACGGCGTCGTGCTCAAACTTGACCCTCATGCGACATGGATATCATATCCACTCTTGTAGTACGAACTACTTATTTCCTAACTCATATGAATATTGGAATAATTTGAAAAAAATTAAACTATACTTCTAAAATTAATAACAAAGAAAGTAGCCGTTTTGTCCTATTATATTAATCACTTTAAAACTGATTCTAAATGTTCGCAAGTTTAGATCCTTATCAAATTAGTAATAATTAAACCATAAAATTAACAACAGTACATATAATTAAATTTCACGCGAATGAGAAAAAAAATACAGTTAAAGCAGCATAAAAACATGTTCGCCGTTTTTTGTTATTTACGGAAACAATGAAGTAATTGCAACGTAACAGCAAGCGCGCATCTGAGCACGATTTTCGTGACTGCATCGAAATAAACGGTTACGTTACGTTCCCATTATGGGATGTGAGTTAATTGTGCACCTCCTGTAAAACTACTAAAGATAGTAAAGAAACTTTGATTCCCATGATTATGTGATGAAATCTGATTGTTTCGAATTCCAAAAATCTTACGAAAATTGCTTCGATTATTAACAAAAGAAAAAAAGAACAACAATATCAAATGAAGACATGATGATGATTCATGCAATTGCAAATCTATCTAACAAGGCGGTAGATAGACAGTCCCTAGGCCCGAGTTGATCTAGGGAAATTTATATGTATAATATTGTAGTTGGTAATGTTGGATTAACATTTATTCAATTATTTGAAGTTTATGTCAATTCTGATTTATAAACATACAGTACCGGCCAAAAATATATCACCTTTATGTTTTTTCAGTATAACTTTTATAAAAATAAATCAAATGCGCTCAAAATTTAACAGTATATATTTGATGTAGATTAGATCTAGTACATGATGTGTGATGAGTTTTTAAAAGAAATATCATGTGTTTCAAGCTATGTTTTGAATTTATTTATTTTTTCTCGCTTATTCTGCCGTTGTATCTGTAGTTGAAACCGCAAAATTTTGCGTTATTTATTATTTTGTAATATGGCGAAGACAAAAGGTGCTCTAAATTTAGACGAACGACAACAAAAAGCTATTATAGAGGGCCGGAAACAAGGGCGGACGCATTAAGGAGCTCGCGCAACAGTTTCACATCGCCAGATCATCGGTGAATAAAATTCTTAAACATTGGAACCTCCAAGGAGGCTATGTTGAGAAGAAGAAAAGCGGCCGACCACGTTGCACTACTTCCCTTGTCGATCGCAACATCCTCCACGTATCCCACAGCGATCCACGTCTTACAGCGCCCGACATTGCGAAGGAAATAGCGACTCCTGGTCAGTCTAATCCATGCATACGGACCATACGTCGTCGCCTACAAGCCGCAGGACTGAATGGACGGCAACCTGTGAAGAAGCCATTCATTTCTGCCAAAAATCGGAAGGCGCGAGTGGAGTGGGCTAAAGAGCATAAAAACTAGACACCTCAGCAATGGTCTAATGTCATCTGGAGCGATGAAAGTAAGTTTATGTTGTTGATAGTGGTGGCATAAAATGGATTCGTCGCCCTAAAGGCAAACGTTTCAATCCAAAATATCAACTGCCGACTATGAAGCATTGTGGCGGTTCAGTCTTGGTGTGGGGTACTTTCTCAGCAAAAGGAATGGGTCCTCTTTACAGAAATCATGGTATCATGGATCGAAAAATGTACATAGACATCCTCAAAAATGTAATGCTTCCATATGGAAAGCGTCTTCATGGTCTTGGCTTCATCTACCAGCAGAATAATGATCCGAAGCATTGCGCGCGTGATTTGCAAGAATGGTTCCGACGCCATCGTCTGACTCTTATGAAATGGCCAAGTCAGTCGCCTGACTTAAATATTATTGAACCGTTGTGGGATGAGCTGGAAAGACATTTGGCCGGCAAACGAGCGGCAAGCGCAGCCAAGAAGTTCGCCCAACTTGAGGAGGAGTGGACGAAGATCCCTCAGCAGCAATCGACGCACTCATCGCGTCTATACCAAGACTCATCCAAGCTGCGATCGACGTAAAAGGATTTGCAACAAAATATTAATTTTATTTAGTGTTAATTATTTACTAACTTCATTATTAAATATTTCTTATTTTCAGATATTTGAATAAAATTATTTTTTCCGCGTTATTGTTACTATTATTTAGTGAAAAGTTTTTTATTATGTAAATTATACCTAATATCAAAATATATTATGATTTTATAGACATCAATTCTCTATAAGTCAAGTTATGTTGAAAAAACTTAAAGGTGATATACATTTGGCCGGTACTGTATGTAAATGTCATCTATTACTAACCTTCTAAAACAAAAAATTGCATATCTAAATGAAGACTCTATCGATACGCAATTGGGTTTCGTATGAACGCAAAATATAAACAATCTCATATTTGCTACTGTTTATGTTTGATTCTAAGGAAAAGATTAATTCGCATTATTAAAATATAGTTTTAGGTATCTAAACGTTGTTTATTATCAAAAAACATAAATTTAGGCCAAATTTACAATTTTAATTCTTTAAATAATGTGTTGAATAATAATGAATAAAGACATAATAAATGTTAAAATTACAAATTAATAACGCGTATTGCCCCCGCGAACTTGTATAACCTCAGTTATTCGTCGAGACATACTACAGATGAGCTGTCTAATGTCCTCTTGAGGAATATCATTCCACTCTTGTAAAAGTGCTTCCTGAAGTTGTTACAAGATGCTGGGAGCAGGCACACGATTCCGAATTTTTCTGCCGACTATATCCCACAAATGTTCAATTGGGGACTTATAATTTTGACGTCATCGGCGGCGGATCGGCAGCGGACCTCCTTCCACATAATTTAGAAAGGGACAAGAAATTTTTAGAAAGAGCGAGGTGATATACCATGGCCGAGTCGATCAAATGCTTTCCCTCTTCAGCACCTCCCCGTTGATCTCATAATTTGTTATTTAGTCAGCAAAGTTTGGTTAAGTTATTATGTGTAGTGATTGTTATTAATGAAACATTGCGGAATCGAATATTTCTGATTCTCACGGAGGGAAAACAAATTTGATTTCATCGTTTCAATTTGAAAAAACACGAACTGAATCCATGTAAACACTACAAATCCCACTGTTGAGAGAGACGGAAAAAATAATGAAATTTCTTTTAGTGTATATCCACGTCTTAATCTTATTAACGTCATACATAATTTGTCTCTGGATGTTAAATTATTAAATTTAGTTTTCTTTGGCGTTTTTTTGGTAATATCTATATTTCAACTTTGGCATAACTGGGATTTAACAAATGATATAGAACATTAAAATATTCTACTAATAAGCCGGTGAAATATATAAATTTTACAGCATCATTGCTTAATAAATTATAATTTAGTTTCCAATTATTGACAAATTTAGTTTCATTTCTCGATGTCTCTACAGCACCAAATAAATTTCTTACATAATAATTGTTGACTGTTTGGGTACTACTTTCCTTAATCTTTATTTCTGTTTGTGTGGAGTTGTTCTGCTTATTATCAATTTTTATATGTGTTTTTATTAATATAAACTTGTGTCTCTTTATTAGTAGACAGCTTTATTAAAGTTGCTGTACTTGTTTTTCCAAAATAAGTTTGATTATGTTTGTCCACTTTACAAATATAGGTTTGCGTCATTTTATTGTTATTTTGTACATAATTAAACTTCATTTTTATCACAGGTTCCTGTAAATACATTACTAATTCATATTCAATTTATATTAATCATATTATTTCAACTTCCGTGTTCAGTCTCAGACATGTTCATGTTTCTTGTCAAACAATGGTTGTTGTGATCACGTGGGACCAAATTTGGATCACGTGATAAACGTCAAACTTAGAGCTAAATCTTGCTCACTACATAACTAATTATTAAATACTTTTTTACACACTAGATGGCGACCAAAATATTTGAATTGTATAAGTCCCCAGAAATTATCACCTATAAAAGGAGCATATGGGACTACATATTCGTCTAGAATTTCTCTAATGTACCTATCGGCGGTCAGTGATCTCCTAGGTACAATGTATAAATCCGTTCAGGACTCATTAGATATCCCAGCCCACACCATGACTGATCCTCCTTGGAAACTAACCGTGTTGCTGAAAGTACACGATGCGTAACGTTCTCCACTTCGTCGCCACACTCTTTCACGTCCATCTGAAGACCTCAAGCAAAATCTTGACCCGTCCGTAAATAATACTCGACTCCAATCGCCTTCATACCAATGTATGTAATCTCTAGCAAATTGCAATCGAGGTACTCGGTGTTGTCGGAGGAGTTCTGGTCCCTTAGCGGGGGGCCGCCTTGCTCGAAGTCCTGCTTCTTCCAATCTTCTTCGAATAGTACGTTCACTTACATTGACATTTCGTACTTCTTGTAGTGTGTTTCGGGTCTCCACAGTAGTTGCATGGCGATTTAGGAGTGTTGTCGAAACAATAAAACGGTCGTCTCGATTACTGGTGCGTCTTCGAGGACCTTTTCCAGGTCTTCTAGAGTACAAACCAGTTTCCAAAAAACGCGAGTAAACGCGCTGAACAGTACTTCGTGATACGTTGTATGTGTTAGCAACGTAACGTTGATTTCTTCCATCTTCAAGTAATGCGACAATAGAAGCTACAGTTTCTGCGCTTAATGACATTTCGAACGCATTAAAATGACAAACAAGTAATAAAACAAATGATTGAAACAAATAAAACCAGTATAAGCGCCAATTACGCATTTTATGAAATTCATTATTTCGTTGTGATACGCAAATAATAGGAATATTTGAGTAAATTAGTAATGTTTGTAATAGTTTATAATGGATGTGACTTCGAGGAAGCCTAATAAACATATACCAATGGTAACATTTTGTAATACGTACTCAAATAAAAAGAAATTACCATTTATTTCTTAAAAAAAAAATGGCGCGTTTTCCGTGTCGGTCAGTGTATATATATATATAAATGGCTCTATGAAATGAAATTTCTTAAAATATTCGTGTAAAAATTAATGTTTTCAATGAAAAAGACAATATATTTGATGATTCTTTTGGTGATAAAATTGTTTATTTTAGGCCTTTGGTAATCGAGTAAACTTAATTTAAAGATTTGTTAAAAGTAGATCTAGCGTTATTTTACAAAATCTGATGTGGCCGGCGCAATACCTTCCGTCAATCCTGTGTATTATTTACAAATTCCATACATAAATTTTCTTACAAAACATTCTAAATTTTAAGTAAAATTATTTCATAAACAAACTATGCAAAATGTACTTGACACTCGCATCTTCTTCTCTAGCTTTTCCCATTCGTTAGGGGTCGCTATTTTTTATTTTCTTCTTCCATTCATTTCTGTTCTGCGTGTCGTTCTCATTCAGTTCCTTTTCGTGGTATTGAAGTTAAGCGATCCGAAATTTTCGTCAAACACACATAGACACACATACATACAGACATCATGGTAAAAATGGTAAAATCGTATTATAGGGATCCTAAAACATGCTTATTCACTAAAAACTCATCATTGAATTTTTTGACCAAAGACAATACCTTCCTTACCTATCGGTGACGGAAGGTAAAAATGAGTGTTGGATTAACTAACAAATACCATTATTGTATTGTTTTATTATTTTGTTTGAGAGATAATTCAGCGTTCATTTTTTGAAATAACAATATACTAGATAAGTTAGTACGCTACATTAATTATAAATTAAATAATAACTCTGTGAAACTTAAGAAACAGTATAAATTATAAATGAAGCAATTAAATTAAATGATAATGAATTTTGCAGATCCTACAATGAAGTATGTTGTGCTTTATACATGAAGTATGTGTTTATAAATATGTAAAAAAGAATAAACATAAAACAATTTCGTTTCAAGTTTCTAGAATTTTAATAAGGTTTTTAGACATTTTCTATAGGTTTTATTCTTGAAACCCTTCACTATATCAGTGATTAAATAATATATCATTTACGTAAATATATACGAGTCGCGGAATATAAATTGACACATCAGATTTATAAAATAACAGATTTTTTTAAAAATATGTTTCATTCATCTTGTTTATCTCTTTTATAACATTAACCACGAAATTATTTATTTCATATTAATACCTTCAAGCACACAGTTTGTATATCCATTTTTACCTCCCGCTACCCTTGGTAAGGGAGGTATAGGGATCGTGCTAAAAATCGCGTATCGAGATTTTGGTAAATAGCACGTTTTAAGGTCCCTACAATCCGATTTTAACATTTTCACAATGATGTGTGTGTTCGTATGTGTGTGGGTGGGTGTGTGTGTATGTGTGTTTGTATGTGTGCGTGTCTATGTGAGTGAGTGTGGATCCTCTGGGCGCTCTAATCAAATTCTATCATTCAGAAAATTTTGAAACCATGTATTTGTACCTTATTCTAATATGGAAAGAAGCCATTAGATTTTGGTGTAAATCGGATAACCGGAAATGGCACTTTACTTCAAGCTCAAAATAGTTTTTCTAAAAAAATATCTTTAACTGTTATTTTTTTGCAATTTATGTTATTATATAAAAAAAATTCTATTAAATTTTCTATGGATGTGCATTATTACGTTTTATATATATTTTACGGAAAATTTATGAAATAATATAAAAATTAAATCCCGGAGCCTATGCTTTAAACACAACTCCATGGTTAGACAGTTCAGCTCAAATATATGTTACTGATAAATATATGTCACTGTAAAAAAATAATCATTTCATATTAATAATAGTAACGTTTTAAAGTAAAAATTGTAAATAAAACAATAGTTATATGGACAGGAACTTAATATAGTTTCCAGTATTAGCAAATATGTAGGTATGTATTTAAATAAAATAAATATATATTATCATGGCATATTACCCATTGCTGGGTGTGCCAATCTGCTTTGTACACATATTTCGCTAATGATGGCGACATATTTGTACCGTGCGAGCGTTTACGGGCATTCTTTGCTGGCGTGGAGAGTTCACCACAGGGGTTAATTTTGTGCCATTTAAAATTCTAAATATTCGGCGTCGGTCGGGATAGAACCAGGTTCCCCAGATTCACGAACAGACACTCAGGCACGCGGCCAGGAGACCCCATAGGTATGTATTTAAATTAATAAAAATTAAATGGCGGGAGGTATTGTGTTACCCACATCAGATTTTTTGAATAAAAATTAAGATGTATCCATATTAAACCTTACTATGGAAACAGCTCTTTCAATTGTCCTGTGATGGGAAAAAATGCCAGAAAGGTCAAAAATAATTCTGTTGTATGTCCACCATGTCCAAACTATTGCTCCAGTTTTAAAATTATGAGCACAATAGTTAATTGATTTAGTTTGTAAATTTTAAAAGGGCACTAGGGCACGTTTGCCAATAGAATGTACAACACTTTTAAAATACGAAGTAACAATTTATAAAGAATGAAAGTATCATAATGTGATAATGAAGTTTTTATAATCGCAAAACTGGACATACAAACTTTGTGATTTTTTAAGCCATCAATATATTGTAACTTTTATTTATTTGGGTGAAGTGTAGAAATCAGAGAAATATTATTAATTAAATTAATACGTTTATTAAACGATAAATAATTAGGATAAATATAAAAAGATAATAAAAATAACTAACACTACGATCAAACAATTATAAACATTAATTGAAGACTAAGAATATTATTAAATACTTAAACAATAAGATTATTTATTTAAACAATATTTATATCACTATATTTATATAACTACATTTATTTATGTTCACAACACGTAGACTGTTTATTTATATCACCAACTGTTCATTCCCGATGCGGTCTTTTATCAGACTGTCCTCTCGGCTGTTCTCCCGACGGTATTTATACAGGCCATGTCGTTCTGGAACTTTCCGACGCGACATTGACATCGAATACACAGGAATAGCCCACCGGATGTAATTAAACCAGTCTAGACGCGTATGGGTTTTCTCCCGCCGGGGATTACGTCATCACTCGAGAATATTCTACCAGTGGCGGAGCTCGCATTCGGGCGCGTCGGCCGGGCGCGCGCTACAGTATGTATTAATAAATATAGTTATAAAAAATATGTAACTAAATAAAAAAAAAATATTCCTAACAGCATGGTATCAAATGAAAGGTTGTCTGAAGGGCTGACTCGCAGAATTATGAAAATTTATACATCTTGTTCGACTTTTGTTTTTTGAAAAGTCTTCAGAAATATGTAATGTTTGGTATCAAATGAGAGGTCTCGTAAAGGACTGTCAGGTATATGTGTCAAAAATGTTAACAAGGTGATTGGATTTTGTTTTTGGCATAAATATAATACGTTTGAGAGAAGGGGGAACTTAGGTATCTGAGAAGACTATTGGCGTAAGCACTTTGAAATTAAAGTATGCCTGAACGGATTGGACGTACGTGTAGACCATCATAAAACACTATCGGCGGAGCCCTAGGGGAAGCTCGGCGTAGCCGAGTTTTCGCTAGTAGTTATACTATCTTCTTCTTCTTTGCATTCCTACATCGCTGCAGGGTCTGCATATTTGCATGCCCATTTTCACTTGGCTCGATAATATCTAGTTAATGGATATAGCCAGTAAATAAAATAGAAAATTGAATTAATAAAAAATAAGAGAATAATAGAAACGGTACTGTGTTACGGAGCCGAAGAAAAAGCTCGAGAACATCAAAATTACAAAGAAAAACGAACGATGAGACGGGTGGGCGCAATAGAAATAATAATAGATTAGATAGAATTGGGAAAAAAGTCTATAATGGTTGGGTCACCTTTTAAAAATACAGGAAGAAAAATCTGATGTGACCAACATGATACCTCCCGCCATTTAATTTTTATTAATTTAAATAATACCTATCGGGTCTCATTGTCGTGTGCCTGATGTCTGGTTGCGAATCTGGGGAACCCGATTCGATCCCGATCAACGCTAAATATTACGAATTTTAAATGGCACAAAATTGTCCCCTGTGTTGCACTCTCCACGCCAGCAATGAGGCGACGCTTGGTAAACGCCCGCACGATATAAATATGTCCTATCATTACCGAAATCTATGTACAAAGCAAGGTAGCACACCCAGCAATGGGTAATATGCTGTGATAATATATATTTTTTTTGTTTAAATACATGCATATTTACTAATGCTAGAAATTATGTATATTAAATTACTTTCCATGTAACTATTGTTCTCTTTACAATTTTCGTTTTAAAACGCTATTATTATTAATTTGAAATTATGTATATTAAGTTCACTTCCATATAACTATTGTTCTATTCACAATTTCCTTTTTGAAACGTTACTGTTATACATTTGAAATCATTTTTTCGACAGTGACATTTATCTGTCAGTTACAAACATTTGAGCTGAAATGTGTAACCATGGAGTTGTGTTTATGGCATAAGTTCCGAGATATAATTTTTATAGTACTTTATAAATTTATCCATAAAATATATAGAAAAAGTATTAATGCAAACCTGTAGAAAATGGAATAATCTTTAATTTTTATAATAACAAATTGCGAAAAAATAACATTTAAAGGAACTTCGATTTCGTCTACGTTTTGTTGGTGTTGTATTTACTAATAAAATCATGGTCGGTTGCGGTAAAATTTTGTAATAATTCCACCAGAAAATGATATTTTGAGAAAATGAAAAATGTTTACGAGTATTTGACATATTCCAATGATTTGAAACACCCGTTCATGTGGCAAAGCGGAATAACAAGTTTTTGATTTTATTATACTTTTATATATGAAAATTATACATATTATTAATATTTCTTCCTATTATTTGTAATTTGCAGCTGTAATTCTTTTTTTTTTAAAGGCAAGAAAAATGAATAGTTCATATTATGTCAAACGTTAAATTTCAGGTGTGTTAACATACTTCAAAAGTACAAATGTTCTGTTTAATTAATAAATATGGTATATTTTATTGTATTTTCACACCACTGAATTTATATAAATAGTAAATAAAGCTGATGATTGATTGAAGTACTTTAATAGACGTTATATCTCATTTCTTATAATTTGTCAGATATTCAAATTTAAATTATGGCTGGACACGCTTAAATATGGCCGACATACTCCCAGCCAATCACAACTTGCCGCGTCGTGTCCAGACTCTTATTTTAGTGAGTAGGTTCAATGGAAATAGTTGTATCGCAATCAACAGCAAAATTAGCAATGCAATGAATCTATTGAACGGTTCATTTTTACTTCCTTGTACGTAAGTAAAGGAAGTATTGTAATCGCGAAAAATTTCGGTTTTCAGATTTCAGCGGAAATATCCATTTTGATCATCCCTGAATCCATTTTGACTAATTTCGTCGTGGTGTCTGTACGTATGTACGTATCTCGCATAACTCAAAAACGGTAAGCCGTAGAAAGTTTAAATTTTGTATTTAGATCTCCTATAACATCTAGTTGTGCACCTCCCTTTCTGGTTATTACACAATTTCCAGAAGTGGCACTTTACATGAAGCCTATAATAGATTTTAATGAAAAACTGTTTTAAAATATAATCCAAAACTTATCAAATTTGGTATACAAGACTTTTATGTCAATCAAAATAACATAATAGATTTTGGTTAAAATAGGTTAACCGGAAGTGGTACATTACTTGAAGTTGTTAACAGTTTTTCTTAAATAAAATGATTTTATTTTGATTTTAGAAATAAATGCTTCAAATAAAAGTTTTAGAGAATTAATTTCTGCGTCTATCACATCAAGTATTATTAAATTAGCCCTTTGTATAAGCGAGATATGTAAATTTAAAAATTATATACTTTTTTGTTTTTGTAATAAAGCTTGCTATGGATTAGGACAAAAACATAAAAAAAATGTTCATGTCAAATTACGTTAAATACGTGCAATTTTATGATTCGTAAAATAACAAATATTATATTTTTATTGTGAAATTAGTCATATTCATTGTTGTAATCAAATATTTCTTTGTTGTAATCAAAACTCTCTTTAAAAACTCCCTTTATGGTCGCTGTATATCTTACTGTTTTGAATTTAAAATTAATATTTTGTAATTTATTTATTAAAAAAATATGTATAGTTTAATAATCGTACAAGGAAGTCGTGTGGTGTCCACATCAGATTTTTTGTTATTATGGTTACCTACCACGGGAGGGCAGCATATTTAATCTATTTGTTTACATTTTACATTTATGTATTATATTGTGATGAGTCTTATTTTGTTAAACTTATAGAAAGAAATTGCAATGAGTAATAAAAACATTTATTTTTTAACAATGATGATGTTTCCTACAGTAGGAATGTTTTCGTATTAGATTAGGATAAAATGTATCATTCATAGTCCAATATGTTTAGTTTTTAGCTGGTAACATAATTTATATAGAAGAGACCCGCATAACCTCCCATTAAAATTTAAATTAGAGCACAATACAACTCTTTTTTTCTCAAAATAATGCGCCACATATACGTCGTCTTCACGTCCTTTTTACTTCCTTGTACGTAAGTAAAGGAAGTATTGTAATCGCGAAAAATTTCGGTTTTCAGATTTCAGCGGAAATATCCGTTTTGATCATCCCTGAATCCATTTTGACTAATTTCGTCGTGACGTCTGTACGTACGTACGTCCGTACGTACGTACGTATCTCGCATAACTCAAAAACGGTAAGCCGTAGAAAGTTGAAATTTTGTATTTAGGACTCCTATAACATCTAGTTGTGCACCTCCCTTTCTGGTTATTATACAATTTCCAGAAGTGGCACTTTACATGAAGCCTATAATAGATTTTAATGAAAAACTGTTTTAAATATAATCCAAAACTTTTCAAATTTGGTATACAAGACTTTTATGTCAATCAAAATAACATAATAGATTTTGGTTAAAATAGGCTAACCGGAAGTGGTACATTACTTGAAGTTGTTAACAGTTTTTCTTGAATAAAATGATTTTATTTTGATTTTAGAAATAAATGCTTCAAATAAAAGTTTTAGAGAATTAATTTCTGCGTCTAGCACATCAAGTATTATTAAATTAACCCTTTGTATAAGCGAGATATGTAAATTTAAAAATTATATACTTTTTTGTTTTTGTAATAAAGCTTGCTATGGATTAGGACAAAAACATAAAAAAAATGTTCATGTCAAATTACGTTAAATACGTGCAATTTTATGATTCGTACAATAACAAATATTATATTTTTATTGTGAAATTAGTCATATTCATTGTTGTAATCAAATATTTCTTTGTTGTAATCAAAACTCTCTTTAAAAAGAACCGGGTTAGATTATGGTCGCTATATATCTTACGTTTTGAAGTTAAAATTAATATTTTGTAATTTATTTATTAAAAAAATATGTATAGTTTAATAATCGTACAAGGAAGTCATGTGGTGTCCACATCAGATTTTTTATTTCATTATGAAAAACAATATTTTGTACTTTCAACGAATTACTCATGCTCTGTACTTGCCGCAATTGTCTATAAATTATTGCTTTCATAATATAAATATATCTTTGTTCTCTGTTTGAAATGTCGCACAAATATTTCGCTAGGAGTAAAAGGCAGCTAAAAATTCTTCGCTTTCTTTGCTTGCCAGCAATCTTAGCAAAGCAAAAATAGCAAAATGTTCAATAGTTTCAACTTCCGGTTTGCTGAACAGCGCTGACTTTTGCTGCTCTCATTGGACCTACCCAGTGTCTCTAGTGCTACAGAAAATCAGTCCGGAATATTTATAGCCACACTGTCAGGGCCGGTTTTACCTATTGGCACATGGGGCACGTGCCCTGGGCTCCGCGCTAAATGGGGCCCCGTGCTGATTAATTTTGAAATAAAAAATCGATTGTAATGCGTTACATTAAGTATTGTTATATATTTTGTAATCATCTATAACGATTGTTAATTATTTTTCTAATAAATAACTTTAAATGATTATCACAGAATCATTATCATTTTATAAAACTGTGCCTATGTAAGCATGTGTAGATTTTTATGGATAAAAATCCCCTTGAAGGGGCCCCGCAATTTACTCGGGCCTCGGACCCCGCGTTAGCTAAACACGGCTCTGCACACTGTGTATTTCATGGGGCCCTGTAAACAAATGACCGATTCTAGTTTGGATACCCCGGGTTCGAATTTCGAATATGACTAAAGTCAAATATTTCTAATTTTCAAATAGCACGAACAAGGTACCTGCTCACTTCATGGAAGCTTTGAGAGTCCGAGAATCCGTAAAGTTTTTGTACTGGCATACGAGTACAGCGCCCTTACTGGTACAAATATAACGTGTGATTCAAAATAACTTTCATTCCATTGTTCCCTGAAAAACAACAGATAGATATAATAAACATGTGTAGTCGTATAATAATCGGTGACATTTTTTCTTCTTTAAAATTACATTTGTCAATGCTGACAGTTTATATTTATATTCAGACATACGGTATTTTTTTTTAAAGATGTTTGATCAAGGTCGTCTGTATTATGAAGGAATTAACATATTGGCAGACATTTATTTCTCTCATTTGCCAGGACTTAAAGGTGTGCGATAAAGATGGATATAATACGCTTGTCTTTCAAAAATTCATAGTGTTTCGACTAAGTTAGGACATTCCATTTTAAAACTACACTGTAAAAAATAATAGTGATTTTGTCGAAAAGTTATAGTAATTTTTTACTATAATATGTATGTAATAGCAAATTTTACATAAACTATGTAGGCTTGCATTTACATAGCAAATAATTCTATAAATTTGCTAATTTACCCTTATAAATATAAAAAAATACTAGAATTACTATGTAATATTTATATTACAATAAGTATATGAGATTTTACAATGATATGTTTATATTTCTATAACAATTTTGTCAAATTTTATAAGAACTATGTAAAAACTCAATTCTTTTTATTTTAGTTTGTATTTTTACAGGAGTTAGGGATAAACTCTAAATTTATTATAGTAAATTTAAAATACTCTATGTATTTATTACAAGTTTAAAGGTAATTACTATAAATATATGTGATTTTACAATGATATATTTATATTTCTATAACAATTTAGACAAATTTTATAAGAACTATGTAAAAACTAAATGTTTTTATTCTAGTATGTATTTTTACATGAAATAGGGGTAAATTCTAAATTTATTACACTAAATTTAAAATATTGTATGTATTTATTACAAATTTAGAGTTAATTACTAATATTATAGAAATTTACAATATTTGAGGTAGAATCCCCGCAAGTGACTAAAAATTAAGAACTGGGTTACAGAATATAGACCCGATTGTCGGCAAAATATTAAATATATATATATATATATATATATATATATATATATATATATATATATATATATATATATTAGTACTTTATTTAAGTCTAACATTCGGTTAAGAGATGATTTAACAAATTAATTTTTTTTACTACGATGCCGGCCATTGCCCTTATATGATTCGGCCCACCGGGTCTGTCCAACACTTATAGCTACTTGTTCTTGTATATTTACTCGTAGGTCATTGTTATAAAAGTAAATACTTATTTTATTATAACTATGTATATTTACATAACTGTATGTAAAAACATTTGTTTGTCGGCTTATTCTAGCCAATAAGACATTAGGATTTAATAAAGGGCGCGGATTCATGCACAGACTCGTCTGCAAGCTACTGGCTCATAGTGGCGTGAGGTGCGCTTTGTTGGTCTGTAGATCGCAGTGTGTTACGAGTATAAACTTGTGACACTGTACTTGTGACTAGTGTGAAGTACTAATCGCCAAATCGCGTAATATTGAACTTTAGGTAGGTATACATATTTATACATAAACTAAAATATTATTGCTAGGTGATTCAAGAATATCAATAATTTCAAAATAAATTATTTCAAACATAATTGGAAAAAACTTTTTGATGTTACAATTTCATTGATTTGTTTATTGTTAATATATTCATATGAATAGAATACATTCATAATAATTAACAATAATTGCTTATAACGCATATTATTAGATAGTTACTAACTGTATTAGCTATACCATTGATCTTCTATACATAGAAGATCGATGGCTATACCTACTTGAAATGTCTCGCAAAAATGTAATAAACAATTATTTATACGGTATTTAATATTTTGTTGGAGTTTTAAAATAACTACCATTTAACAGTTCACTTTCCGGAAATTTACATATTTCTATGTTAAATCATTTGTTTGTCGGCTTATTTCAGCCAATAAGAAAAGAAAACGCCGTCCAAGACACCTCGCAGCTGGCTGTGCTGTGACGTATTTATTCAAGTAGTAAGCCATATTTTAAAGGTAAATATAATAATTTTTACAATTACAAAACAAATAAACATGTACTTTTGCGATTTTTGTTCAAAATCATTTTTATATATGAGTATTTACATGTGTTTTTTTTTTCAGATTCTATGTTCTATATTTGGGTGGAAAAAACATATACTCAATAATGGTTACCAACATTTAACCGAAGCATTTTGCGACATGTTTGCCATGTTAAATATGAAATATCCTAGTGCTTTGTCATTTACGTACGAATTTATTCAACGATACGTCAAGACGGCGGAACAAAATCAGAAAAAAACGTTATGCGGACGAACTCTAATTAAATAAGGTTCTCTCCTTAATAAATAAATTATCATCATTTAAATATTTAAAAAAAATCATTCATTATCTTTTTGAAATTTTGTTTTTTTATGAAATACCCATTCACAGAATTGAGTCGAGTTGAGTCGACTCAACACATACGCACTCTGGCTCGACTCAGCTCGACTCTAGTCAGAAATTTTTTATGCTATAATTGTAATATTTATTAATTTCTGTGATATCAAATGTTCCTGACCATTATTAGTAGGAAACAAGAATAACTATTTATTTTTCTGTATTTTTTAAAATTTGGAATAAAGTATAATGTATACGTATGTTGTATTTTACTTGCCTGCTATGGAAATTTTAGGAAGGATTATGTAATATTAATATATTTATTATAATAAAATTATCTTTATTGTACAGAATTTTACATAAATTATAATTAAATTTCTATGTTATTTTCTTAATAAAACAAACAATATGGATTATTATCTAAAGTTTCTGTAGAAAAACATGAATTTTTGTTGATTTTTAAAGAAAAGTTATGTGAAATATTAAATTTATTATAGTAAAATAATTATTATTGTATATACTTTTACATAAATAATTTCTAAATTTTCAAATTACTTCCAATATACTACATAATCGGACTGTAAAATTATCTAAAATTTAAGTCAAAAAACATATATTTTATATAAATAGTTAATAACATTGCAGTAACTTTATCGAAAAATTAAGTAATATTTATATATTTAATATAGTAAAGAATTCAGTTATTTTATATAATTTTTCATAAATTATGGAAAAATAAAACATAAACATAATCTATTACTACGTGAAATTTATGTAAAATATAATGAAAAATATGTACTTTCACTGAATTATGTTTTAAAAAAATTATGTATATTATTAATATGAAAATTTACTTAAAGTATGTATCAAAATTTTTATGGAAATTATGTTTATGTAATTTTAGAAATGGCAGACAAAATTACATTTAACTGTAAATTTACTATAATTCACTTAGGCAATTTGGACGCCAATAACAATTATAGTAATTTTACAGAGAAATTTTTTACCGTGTATGCTCGTTGTTGACAATTGCTAATAAACTTACCAGTTGACTTAGTTTTGAATTTTGAATGCTTCTACTGTAACATATATTTTTATAATAATAAAATAACACTAGTATGTATTTTCATAAAAACTAAGTAAACGATATTACTGAATTTGTCGAAATGGGTGGAACTAAAATCTTAATTCAAACAATTCGTAGATGACCTTGATCGGATATCTTTAAAAAAAATTACTGTGTGTTTTTTTTCATGGAACACTGATGAAAATTTTTTTGAATCATACACAGTAAAATTTTTGAAAGATGTCCGATCAAGGGCACCTGTATCACGAACGAATTAACAAATAGGCATACATTTATCTCTTTCTTTTGCAAATGCTCTAAGAGTGTGTGATAAGGATGGATATAACACGCTTGTCTTTAAAAAAAATTCATATTGTTTCGACTAAGTTAGGACATTCCATTTATAAACGATGCTCGTTGTTGATAATACTTTCCCTGTAACGTAAGTTTATTTATTACTACAGATACATTACCTGGATTCATAGCCGTACGTATAACGTTATATTCTGTCAGAGTCACTGACACTGACATTGTGTCAGTATCTTATTTTTAACATATTTGGTTTTACATTTGCTTATAAACTTACTAGTTGACTTATTTTTGAATGTTTTTCCTGTAATATATATTTTTATAATAATAAAATAACAGTAGTATCTTACGTATCCTCATAAAAACTAAGCAAACGACACTACTGAATTTGTCATGATGGGCGGAGCAAAAATCTGAATTCATACAATTCGTAGACAACCTTGATCGGACATCTTTCAAATATTTTACTGTACGTTGTCATTATCAAAATTTGGGAATAAAAGCAGATTGGTCTACCCATAAATGGGTATTAAGCTGTGATAATATATTTATTTATGGAGTATTTTTTCTTTCAAAATAAGTTTTCAACCAAATACATTTACAAAACTAATATTTTAATCTACTTCAGGGTATAGAAACAATTTTTAGCAAATTCCTTCATTATCTCATGTTCCAATCAACAGGAAACCATCTACATCCTAACGGATCAACATCTCAATCTTTTCATCTATCCTCGTCTTGATGTTCGATCTTCGATCTCGATTTTTTGTACAACAAAAGACGATCTCTCCCTCCATCGCGTAGGCCATGGACGGGTATATAAGTCGCGAGCGCCTGGGTCATCTTTAGTATTTGTTTCTGTAGTGCCAACGAAGCGGAGTGAGTGTAACATTCTATATTCAACGCACTGAGTCCCGTGCCACAATGTGGAAGGCTGTAGTTCTATGTGCGTTCTTCGTGCTGCAGGGTCAATGTCAGTACTTCAGGTAAGGCGGAGGAAATTGGAGAATGTTAGAGGAAAGTTGGATGGCTTCTAGAAGGAAGTTTAGAACTTGTAGGGTGCGGGACAATGGCCCCTATCTGTTGAAGTACTGTTACTTCTGAGGCAGCGTTACTTCATTTTTTGTAAAATACATTTACATTGTAATTTATTTGTGTTGCGCTATTGTTATTATTTAAATTTTATTATATTTTTTTGAGTAGAGAAGAACAGGTTTAATTTTTTTTTCATAAACCTATAATATTTGAAAAAATGGTATTTACAATTTTTATTTCTATAGTTTTTAAGATTAGCGCTATTTCCAAAGTTCCGTTATTTCGATTAATTAAATTTTATTTTATGAATAGATACAAACAGGTTTAATTTTATTTTTGTAAAATAAACCTATAATATTTAATATATGAAATTATTGATATTTACATTTTAATTTAGTTTAGTTCAAAAAAGAATAAAGTTGACATTTGAAATACTGATTTTTTTTGGACGTAGAGTTACTTCAAGAGGTGAGAATATCGGTTTATGCTTTATGATTGTTTTTCCAAAAAAATAATTTTGATTTAAAAATATACATTTATTAAACATAGGGCAAAAATTGAAGGGATTATTCCCTGGACTATTCTAAGATGATTTTGTCCTTTGATGATTTTTGAAAAGCCGCTTTGTTTCGAAGATACAGGGCGAAAAAAATTTTCGACAATAACAACATTTAATACCAAAAATTACATGTAAAGTTTCTTAATCTACAAGTACTGTTGAAAATGACTACCTTCAGCTACGATGCAAGAATCCGCCTAGCTTGTAATGAATTGCCATCAGCAGATAAATGAAATGCATGTCAGTCATTTCGGCGTTCGTATAGCTATTCATGATAAGAGGACTTCACTAACAAAAGTTTAAGTATTATAGACAGAAAATACACGTAAAACAGCCAAACGTCTCAACAAATTTGACACATAACTTGCCTGCTGTTACTAGATTAATAATTTGAAAAATATCAAAATTGGTTTTGTCGAATATTTTTTTCGCCCTGTATCTTCAAAACAAAGCGGCTTTTCAAAAATCATCAAAGGACAAAATCATCTTAGAATGATCCAGGGAATAATCCCTTCAATTTTTGCCCTACGTTTAATAAACACCCTGTATATATTCGTAGCTTATTACCCATTTCTGGGTGTATCAATACCAATCTGCTTTTATTTGTAGATATATTTATGATATCTCTGTACAACTGAGGGCGCTAACAATTATGGTTAATTTGTATATTTGAAGTATAATACTCTGCTTAAAAATAAAAAATCTGATGTAGCCAGCACAATACTTTCCGTCTCTTCTATGTATCTTGTACAAATTCCATACAGAAAGTTTCTTGCAAAATATTCTATATATTTCCGGTAAAATTATAACACAAACAACAGACATACTACGTAGATTGCACTTGACACTGTCAATTAGTATTTTCTTAATATAGTAGCTGTTTCCATAGTTACCTATAGCATAGCTGGCTGATTTATGAAATTAGTTTATATTTTTTTTAACTTTATATCCATTGAATATGAAGTATAAAATGCAATCAAATTGTGCAGATCATAGAATATTCTTTAATATTTATAATAACGTTAAACGTGAAAAATGATATTCAACAGCGTTTTTTTCAAGAAAAACTGATAAAATCTTCAAATGAGGGTACTTTCGGTTCAATAATAATGACCAAAATCTAATTAGCTCTTCATATGGATGTAAAGAAAAGGAATACGAAAGCATTATAATATTAAGAATTGTAGTGTTAGAGAATCGTCACACACACATACACACACACACACACACACGTACAGACATCATCGTAAAGATACTAAAATCGTATTTTCGGGACCCTAAACCGTGCTTATTCACTAAGACAATACCTTCTTTACCTAAAGGTAAAAAACAAATATTAACATTTAAACTTTATTAAAAATGAGTTTCCAAATCGATTGTCACCAAATGTGTTCCACTTGAGAGATATCACTGATGTCAGTGTCAAGTACAATTTACATAGTATGTTTGTGTTGTAATTTTACTGGAAATATATAGAATCTTATGCAAGATACTTTCTGTATGGAATTTGACAATTAGAAAATTTTCCATTCTTAATTTTCGATATATTTTAGCCCCCTGAATCAAATTCCAAAAACACGGGCATGACTTTTGCGACATTCTGTATATAAATGTAAATATACTTTTCATAAAATATAAACCAATAATTTACATCACACAAACATGGTTTTTACAATTTTTTCACATGTAGTAAACATTCAACATAATGTAATGTAATATTTATATTTATTATTTTGACATAAATGATACATTAATATTTATAAAAGCCATTATCTTGTTCGAGAAATATGAATATGTATGTATTTTGAGTTGAGGATATGTTTATGTGATTAAATACAGCAATAAAACCATCACAAGTATGCAGATTATGCTCAAAAATAGATACCCGACAAAAAAGGTTTGTTAAAACATTCTAAAGTCGTAATACTTTTCTCGCGTAAGGTCAGTTTTCGGTCACTTTAACAGTACATCAAAGTCCATTTTCTTTTTATTGCAGCACGGAGTTAATTCTCATGTAAAAAATGTCACAAATATTGCATTTTAGAACGTGCGAACAGTGAAATGCACTTTGTTTAACGCAATCAACTGTTATCGAAAAGGAATTAAATTTATTCTTTTGTTATTGTTAAATTATCACAGCAAATAATGTATTTTAACAAAAAAACAATTAAATATTTATAAGTTAATAATGTTTTTATAGATTTCCGTACCTAATATAAATTTTAATATATGTAGATTAAATCTTAAAACAGAAAATTTTATTCACCTATTACTACAATACTTGGTATTCTTGTTTCCTTTACAGTTTACTTATTCTAGGATGTCTCTTCCTCTGTGTAATAAATAATTTATCACAAAAGTAGAACTTGAATAATATAGAACATGACAATATTAAATAATGATCGTTATAAGCAATCTGAATTAATTTTGCTTGTATAATTGTAGTGATGACTCATAGATTAACTGGTTATATTGTTGATTCTAGAATGTAGTTTAGATTTAACTGTGATACATTTTTAATACAGTAGAGTTTCTGTAATTCGAGCTTTCAATAATCCGAGCCAGTATTTTCCAAAGCGTTCTGATATTATTTATGAGTTACAATACTATATACATACATATTATGATTTTTTGTATTTGTATTGTATTTCAAAACTATGTATATTCACAACTGGAACATCCAACAACAATAAAACTATCTACAACTTATAAAACATACTAAATATCATGTATCGTAAAAAATTAAGTATGATATATCAGAATGATGTGTTTCAGCATAAAATAATTAAAATTATATTTAATTTTAGAAATACATAAAAAAAGTTCTTAAGTTGTTTAGGATTTAAATTTAAGTTTTCACTTAAAAAATCTGATGTGGCTAGCACATTACCTTCCGTCAATCCTGTGTATTATGTACAAACTCCATAGGGCGCGAGTAGTCACGTGATTTTGCTAACCTTGGCAATCAGATATGGGGGCCCATACCAGAATGAGAGCTATTAATTATGTCCATAACTGATAAATGTCATAATTTTTCTTCCAAAATTTCATTTTTTGCTATTGTATGGTTTTTTTCTCGGCAACTGAATTCTACACTCCTGATAAAAAATAAACCACAAATTTTGAATGAAAAATGATGACATTTGTCAGTTATGAACATAATTAAAAGCTGTCATTTTGACACGGGCCCCCATAACTGCTTTTCAAGGTCAGAAAAGTCACGTGACTACTCGCGCTCTATACATGTTTTTTCTTGACACTGACAACTTCTTCTTCTTCAGCTTTTCCCATTCGTTAGGGGTCGCTATTTTTTATTTTCTTCTTCTACTCATTTCTGTTTTGCGTGTCGTTCTCATTCAGTTCCTTTTCTCTCAAGTCTTCCGCGATACAGTCTTTCCATCTTATCTTTGGTCTTCCTCTGTTTCTTCTATCTTCTACTACTAAGCTATTCATTCGTTTTCCAATATATTCTTCATCTCTCCTCATAACATGTTCAAACCAATGTAATTGGCTCTCCTCTAACTTTTTAGAAACTGTTATCATTCGAGCCATTTCCCTTATCTTTTAATTCCTTACCCTATCTTTCCGTGCCTTCCCCAACATCTTTCTCAACAGACATCTCTGCCACATTCATTTTCGTTTCACTGATACCAACATCTGTCAATTTGAATTATCTGAATATATTACCAGTTTCCATGGTTAGCATAGCTGGCTTGATTTATGAAATTTAATATCTTTATAATTCTTTACTATTGAATATGAAGTATAAAATGCAATCCGATCGTAAAGAGAATAAAATAATCTAAATAAAATTTATATAATATTAAATGTCAATAAATGATATTTAACTGCCTTTTACAAGAAAAACTGTTAAAAGTTGCAAATGAGGGTACTTATGGTAGACCAATTATAACCAAAATCTAATCACGTCTGCATATGAATCTAAACTTGAGGAATACGAAAAAATATAATTTACATGATTGTAAAGCAAATTTAATGTACTTTTCAAATTTATAAAAAATTTAGTATGTTCCATTTGAAATTTCAAAGTTGATATTAATTACTAATAAACCGGAAGTGGTATCATGAATGTACATCCGTCATCAAGTAGTTTACATACTGCTTTATAAATCATGTTATATGAAAAAAATTACTAACTTAATAAATAAGCGAGATATTTGCTGGGTCCACTAAAATATAATACCCTGTATGTACACACACACACATCCAAACAGACATCATCGTAAAAATAATAAATTCATATTCTAGGGACCCCAAAACGTGCTTATTCATTAGAAACTCACTATCTATTTTTTTGACCAAAGACAAGACTTTCTTTACATATAGGTGACGGAAGGTAAAAATTGGTAGATTATAAATTTTTGGTTAAATTTAAACATTAAGGGCCGGTATTTATAAAGGTCTAGTTAGACTTAGCTCAATAATTTAACAAAATGATCAAATTCGGATCAATTTCCCTGTTCTTATGATATTTAAAAAATTGGAAACAAAAATTCTAGACCTCGTTCAACGAGAGAACGAACCAAATTTGTATTATTATTTCATTCTTATTATTATATTCAAATCGTAGACATACTATACGAAGAAAGAATTTGTGAAAAATTTTTGGACCTCACTGGTATTTTAACCCCCCTAAGGTGCTCTAACCAATTGAGCTACAAGATCCCACTGGACAATGAATCTTACACAAGTTTTTTACAATTCGTAGGCGAGTACACTCTCCCAAACTCAGCGCGACATAGCTCTACATATCATTTTTTAAAGTGAAAGACCTAAGTGCTAAGAACTATTTTGAAACATAACCGTTAGTTAATACTGTCACTATGACTAAGATTTCGAGCAATTGTTGACACCTAATTTACACCAATACATCAACAATTATTGATTATAAATTTACCCTAAATTTAAATTTAAAAATTTAAAAGAAAGGAAATAATTTCTTGAAAATGATATCTTCTACCACTTCTATAAATAGTTTTGGTATTACCATGAAACAAGAGCAATATAACCAGTTAAGTGTATCTACTTTATTAATATATGGATGAAACATGGTGTGATTTAAATCTTGGTTTAATTCGCATTACGTCAATTGCGGGCGACGTTGATGTACAATAATTTCGTGTGTGAGCGGAGCCGCGAGCCGGATGTCACACTACAGCGGAAACGGTGAATCTGCTGACGAGGGCAGGATAAATCACACCAACCAGCACCAGCTACATAGTTTTAGCTTAGTTACATGGATGACCTGCGTCAATAAATTCAGAACAGTAAACAGTGCAGATGCTTCAAGTTGTTTCACCTAGCCAAAATCTAGTTTGGTTACCAAATAACGCCAAATTACGAGCCAATTAAATGTTTGTTTTAATTATAATTTTCTCAAAATGTAATAAGTATTATATTTAGAAATAATACTTTAATACTTGAATTAGAAAATATCGTAAATATATGTTTATAATACTAAAAAAAATCTGTTGTGGCCAGCACAATACCATCACTCGCCTTTCCATTGTAGGTTATATAAGTATTATATTCAACATTTCTTGTACATACCAAAAATTCTTATTACATCTATTCTTAATATTTAGATATTTTTATAATTTTAAATTCATTCTGAGTAAATTTTCTCCACCCATTCTAAATGTTCGAGATTCTTCTAATTCATTGACGGGATTGGCGGTATTTCTAAAGGGTATATGTAATATACCTATAATTTTAAATATTTAATTAATAAAACAGTAAGAAATATTAAATGACCTTCCCAGAAAATGTCTTCAGTAATGTCATTCGATATTTGACACTGACATTTAAACAGGTCTTCAGTCAATAGAATTTGAGAAATTGTACCTTCAACATCCACACATACACACCCATACACACACGCACACTCACACATACACACACACACACACACACACACACACAGATAGAGAGAGAGAAAGAGAGAGAGATATCATCGTAAAAATGTTAAATTCGGATTCTAGGGACCTTAAAACCTGTTTATTCACTAAAATCTGGATATTAGATTTTAGAATGAATCCAGTACCTCCCTTAGTGAGAGGTAAAAATATATGTAAAATACGTAAAATTTCACTTTTATATCCGTTTCTACTCCCGTTAACAAAATGTAGCTTAACGTACTGGTAAGTTACTATCATAATCACAAACCGTGGATTTAAATGTATTGGACACGGCGTGAAACTAGCAATCACTGATAGTTGATCTGTAGTAAGCTTCTTGTAGTTTTTGTTTCATCAGCTGTGCTGTGACTTGGTAAAAATAAATAACCTGTTTTAATTTGTAGTCAGAAAAAATATAGTATGTGACTTGTTTTATAAACTGTTTAGATACTAGCTCCGCTTGTGTCAAAAATACTCGTGACTAAACAAACTTTTATAACTAATTACATAATACACTATTTTATTTTGTTACTTAGTTTGACAATTCACCTGATGTTCATTTCTTGAATTTATCGCCCTTATTAGATCTATGTAAACAGCACAAGAACGGCCAAAGTTTCACAGAACTCTAAAGAAACTTATAAGAATCTATGTTCCAATCAATGTCAAATATAACAAAAAAAACATCTGTTGTGGCCAGCACAATACCTCTCGCCACTTCCATTTTAGGTTACATAAGTATTATCTTTAACATTTCTTGTATACCTAAACTCTACACCAAAATTTCTACTTATACATATTCTTTGTATTTAGCTTTTTAATTTTAAATTCATTCTATGAAGAAGTTTTGTCCTACTCTTCTAATTTTTCGAGTTGTTTCCAAATCATTTTCGGGATTGACAGTATTTCTGAAGGGTGTAAATAATAATAATAATAATATTTCAGCACTCCAGGCCTATAGCAGGCCCATGGCTTGTTGCACTATTGTTCTCCATTCGTTGCGGTCTTTAGCCTTTTTTTCCCAGTCGCGAATGTTTAAGAGTTCCAAGTCTTTTTGCACCGCATCACTCCACTTTCCTTTCGGTCGTCCTTTTCTTTTCTTTGCTGCTACCCCCCTTTTATATACTAAACTCACTGTCCTGTCTTCTGAAGGGTGTAAGAAATAATATATGTATGTACTTCCCAGAAAAAAGTCTTCAGTAATGTGTCTGAATTTTTGACACTGACATTTTTATCTGTCAATTACAAACATTTTAATTTTTCAATTGGTTTCCATGACATTATTTAGGCTGTGAGATTTATTTATTACAACAGATTATTTTATATATTTTATTTTTTATCTCTATAAAAGATATAATAAAATATTTAAATGTATCAGATAGAGTATTTAATCTTCTTTAATATTTGCAAGAAGAAAAATTTTCAAAAATATTTGGAAGATTTTTTTTAAGAACTTGATACTTCCGGTTGTCCAATTGTTACTAGCTATTCCCATTAATGCCCGATTGAGTAATATGTAGTTAAACATTAAGGGTTATTGTGTTTGAGAAAAATCGTCATCCAGATACACACACACACACACATATCCACTCACACACAAACACACACACACATACAGATATTGTAAAAATATTAAAATCTGGATTTGCGATTTTTAGTATGAATCCAATACCTCTCTTAGCGAGAGGTAAAAATCTTTTTATAAATAACTAAAATGCAGTGATATTTATTAATAAAAACTAATAGTTCAGACTTACTTGTATTTCTAAGAATTATGTATGTTTTGTAATACTATTGTGAAATAATATATACAATTTTTATTCTGAAAAACCAAAACATATTAGAAAATTCTGATTCTGATTATTATTGTAATATTTTTTATTGGAAGAGAGTGTATAATTAGAACATGTGGTTAAATTATTCATCGATTTAAACACAATATTTCCTCTTCCCGTTTACAATGAAGCAAGTAAGGAAAATTTTAATTAACTATGATGATACATCTGTTTACATTACAATGAAGTATCAAACAATGTCGAAAGCTGCACGCAGTGATAAAATTATTTTTTAGTATGCAAAAAGTAAACACAAAACACTTGAAAAGTGTGACAATACTTCGTGCGAGTTTATTTACCTCTGGTGTAAATAATTATTCTTTATGAAGTACAAATTAAACAAAACTGTTAATGTAGCAAAACAATGTAGAACTTTGTCCTCACATGGTTCATAAAATTTAGTAGAACCGTTGGGCAATAAAGTGGTAAAGAGGACAAAGCGTAGTGAAACAATTTGAAACAGCAGCGTTTTGAATTTATAGACGCAGGTCATCAATATAATTTGTTACTGTAATTGTAACAAATGTAGATATGTAACGTTCATTTTTTAAAATAGTTAAGTTTACTCAGAAACCAAACATGTAAATTCAAAAATAATGGCATCAAAAATTCAGAATTTTATGCTCCAAAATTTGTGTATAAAATAATATTCTTGTGTTCACCGTGTCATTAGCGAAATCCCCGAAATAAGTAGATGAATAATAAATCGTAATGATATAAGTATTATAATTTTTAAATTTAATTAATTTCTTTGAGAATATGTGAACTGCAAATACAGAGTGTCTTGGAAGACGCCCCTGTCTTTTTTGAAACAAAATATTTAGAAAAGCAGGATATTACGAAAATACGATTTTACATGTTAAAGTCCCATGTTCCGGTGTCGCGATCAACACCCTGCATATTATTACAAATTTCCACATTTGCCTTTTAATGAATTGAAAGTATAAAAAAATAGTATATTCTGGAAATGAGAAAGTTATTCGTGTCTAAATTTTACTCCACATCATTAGAAAAGACCAGATATGTTACTTTATTTTCAAAAGGGGATAGTATTTTACATTACAAGCCAGGTAAAACGGTTTTTACTGCTGAATGGAGGAAATGACTGTATTTTATTTGTTATTCACTTGAAAATCAAATATAAATATATAACTTAAACCTGTCAGTTGCTATTGACACTTATTTTTAAAACGTATGACAGTAACAAAACACAATTTTTACATGTCAACAACGTTACTAGTTAGTAGTAACTGACTTATAAAATTTTAACACGTTAGCAACCAATTTTACAAGTTAGTAACTAGCAAAGATTAATTTTCAAATGTAGTAGACAGTATCAATAAATGAAGCTTACAAGTGAGTAATAAATAAATACAGTAACAAAAATTAAAGGTGTCCGATCAAGGTCATCTACGAATAGTATGAATTAAGATTTTAGCTTCGCCCATCTGTCAAATTCAGTAGAGTCGTTTACTTAGTTTTTATGAGGGTATATAAGATACTACTCTTATTTTATTACTATAAAAATATATGTTACAGTAGAAACATTCAAAATTCAAAACTAAATCAACTGCTAAATTTATTAACAATTGTAAAACCAAATATGTGAAAAATAAGATACTGACACAGTGTCAGTGACACTGACAGAAAATAACGTTATTCGTACGGCTATGAATCAAGGTAATATATCTGAATTAAAAAATAAACTTACGTTACAGCGAAAGTAAGTATTGTCAACAACGAGCATCGAAATAACATGAATTTTTAAAAGACAAGCGTGTTATATCTTTCCTTATCGCACATACTTCTAGCCATTGCAAATAAGAGAGATAAATGTAAGCCAAATTGTTAATTCGTTCATGATACAGATGACCATGATCGGACATCTTTAAAAAAAATACTGTAGCTTTCGTATTTTTAATTTTAAAACCCAATTTCGTTCTTCAAAAACATAAAAAATGTTTTTTAAGAGGAATACTGTATTAGTATATAGAAAACAGCTTGAAAAGATACTTATGCCTAAAAAATTCGGTAACGTATTATTTTTTAGCAAAAAACATGTCTTCTTCCCTAAGCTAAACCTGTGATGAAATATTTTCACAATTTTAAGGTCCTAAAAGATGGGTCTCCTAGTGCAGAATTGAATGATGAAAATTTTGTGATAAATAAAGTGATATCTTGTTTTTTCCTATGATTCGCAAAAAAAAATCCACTACAGACACAAATGTGGTATTAACATTAACAAATAGTTCTTGGTAAACAAAGGCTGCATTATTATTATTTAGTTAAAGAAAGTTTTAAAGTATGTTTCAAGGATAGAAAATAATCCTAATCTGGAATTTTGTTTTAGAACATAAAAATAAATCTTTATTATCTTTAAAAATAACGTCACTGTTTTAAGTTTCACATACTTCTAGGAATCTCTTTCGTTTCTAGATTTTGTTATCTCTGACGTGTACCTGACTTTTTGTAGGACAGGTATACGAGATTATACCTTCTTCCAAACAAATTAGAAATATAGGTTATTGGTGAGATTTGGAAGTGGATGGATGATAGTCGTACATTATAGAAGAGAAAGTTTCTAAGTGGTAGAAAAAGAGGAGCTTGTGTGAATGTAGACGAGACAGAAGAGTTCAACATAAGCCGTGTTCCTTCGGGCTGTGATTGTGATTTTGTGAATCCTGATTAGTTTAATCGTGAAAAATGTTCTTAGTAACATATGAAGTATGTTTACTTTTATGTAACATATTTTCTTTGTTTTCAAAAGTATGGTGGGCCATTACATGCTTTTGTAGGAAAATCATATTTCCTTTGATGCAACAAACTCCACTTTGATAAATTTCTACACTCGAAAACCTTTTGCCTTCAGCCATTTTAAAATTGCTCAGAAATAAATCCGTGTGATCACTCAAAAAGGATGATTCAGAAGGGAAAGGGGAAGGTTGTCTAGTGATCACAAAATGAGAAAGTGGGGATAATGAATAGGAAACTGAAAAACCTACTTCTTCTTAATCATGATCACTTTGATGCTTTAGATTACGAATCACGGCCCGAAGGAACACGGCTATAACGTGTCCAACACGCATCTCGAGAAATCCGAAATCGGTTAAATAAGACAAAAAATTGCGCCAATTAGGAGGCCAGTTTAGCGATGTAATGTTTATCCGAAAAGAAAAAAAAAACGTATGTTACTAGATATAGCTGAAGAAGTAAATTTTACAATTTTTACCTTTCGCCACCTCTAGGTTAGGTTAGGTATTGTCTTTGGTCAAAAAATTCGAAAGTGAATTTTTAATGGGGTACCTAGGATACGAATTTACTATTTTTACGATGATGTCTGTATGGTTATCGCGGCCGAAATGATCGTCACACATACACGCACACACACATTTCTAGGGACCTTAAAACATACTTATTCACTAAAATCTGGATATGCGATTTTTAGCATGAATCCAATACCTCTCTTAGCGGTAGGTAAAAATAAATTGACATGTTTGCCTTTATCTCTTGTATTCCATGATTTTTTTTCGAGATAAACATAACTAAAATGATCCTTTAATGGTGCAACTTTTATCTAGGATAACTGCCTGCGTAACTCTTTTAATTCTCTAGATATTGCACACCTGTATTCCTGTATTTTATCATCAACATTTCATTTTTTTTTCTCTTGCAGTAGTTTCGACAGTTCAGCTCCTGATGACATCTACCTCCGTCACTTTTTCAACTGGCATCAAAACGCAGGTCCAGGTCAACTTTGGCCACCTCGCCCCGTCCAAAAACCCGATCGTCGTGATGTTGAAGTCATTGGAGACGATGGCAAGGACCGTGAACCTCTAGGTCCGGACTTCAAGGATCCGGAGAGTCTACCAGACCCTGATGAAATCCCTCAAGGTGTTCCCGATACAGGAGTAATTGATGTAGATGCTAATGGATATCCCAATGGGTTCCCTGGATCTTTCCCAGATATTACTGATAATGCAGGGTTTCCGAATTATGGGGGTAATTTTCCTGGGTTTTTCAACTTCTTCGGGTCGTTGAGAAGGAATAAGCCATGGTGGAATGGGTAAGTTGAAAAAATATTTTTTAAATTTCAAACGAAGGTTAAATTTATTAGAAATGATTTTCACGTTTTAAAATTATGTATGGTCACAGCACCGAAACCAATGCCGTTCCGTAAGTAATAGGCGCCTCTGTGTACAATTATATTTCAGCGCCCTCCACAATGCAAATTAAAATACGCTTCAAAGTGTAAACTATACTTTTGATTCTTCGAATAATGCTAGATTTAAATATTGATATAATTTCCTTTGTTAGATTCATATTTGTAATCAATATTATTAGTTTATAATCAAATCGTTTGTTGTAATCAACAATTTTATGGTTATAGTTTTCATTCCAACATAATATTATAAAATTGGCTGAAAATTACCCGTTTGGCAGGATATTTATTTTACTCTTTTATTAAATTTTAATAATATAGTAGGGGAATTCAATATCGACAGAAAATAAAAATAAAATATCTTACTAACTTTTCAGAATTGTAAATATAAGCACTTGATTCTTCACAAAATGCTAGTATTTAAATATTGGATTAATTATCGGATTCATTCTTGTAATGAATATTGTTGAACTATAATAAAAATATTCTTTTTTGTAATCAACATCATCACAGTTATTATTTCAATATAACAATGCTATCAAAATATCCGTATGCTTTTGGTAGGATAATTATTTTACTTATAACTTATAACTACAGCTCAAATGCAAACAAGTTTTAAAAAATTTTGCTCATTTTTATCACCGTAATGTCAGTTTTAAAGTATTTTTTTAAGCAGCTATTATATAAATAGCTGTTTTTATTTTGACATCTGTCAAAGATTACTTTACGGCCGCATATACTTTACAGCCTCTTTTACTTTACGGCCGCATTTACTCTACGAAATGAACTGTCAAATCATTTGTTTATAAGTATAAGTTTATAACCGGTTGCAGAAACGTTCATCAACGCATTTTTTGATCAAATCAACCGACCATCAAAATGAATAAATTCGAATCCGTTTCCTTGTCCTTATAACATTTAAATCATTGTTGTCAAAAAATCGAGTTGCGTTTGTTCGTTTTGATGATCGATTGATTAAACAAAGCTTTGTTGAACGTTTCTGCAACTGGGTATTATGCCCGGTTACAGGAAAAAAAAATACTTTAAAACTTACACTACGATGATAAAAGTGAGCAAACTTTTTTAAAACTTGTTTGCAATTAAGCTATAGTTATAAGTTATATGTAAAATAATTATCTTACCAAGCGCAAACGGATATTTTTCCAGCATTGTTATATTGAAATAATAACTGTGAAGATGTTGATAACAAAAAATAATATTTTTAGTATAGTTCAAGAATATTGATAACAAGAATGAATCCGACAATTAATCCAATATTTAAATACTAGCATTTTACGAAGAAGCAAGTGCTTATATTCATAATTCTGAAAAGTTAGTAAGATATTTTCTTTTTCTTTTCTGCTGATATTGAATTCCCCTGATTTACTATTAAAATTTAATAGAAAAAATTAAAACAAATATCCTGCCAAACGGGTAATTTTCTGCCAATGTTATAATATTATGTTGGAATGCTAACTTCGCCGTAAAATTGTTGATTACAACAAACGATTTGATTATAAACTAATAATAATATAATAATATTGATTATTAAATATGAATCTAACAAAGGAAATTACATTAATATTTAAATCTAGCATTTTTCGAAAAGTCAAAAGTATAGTTTGCAAATAATGGATTATGGGGGGCGCTGAAATATAATTTTGCACAAAAGCGTCTTTTACTTACGGAACGACACTGTCCATATAAATTATAATTGTGGGTAATAATTGTTCTATTACGCGTGAAACTAATACATAATATAACAATTGTATCCATTTAACATAATATCCTTCTCATACAATCGCAACAAATCTTCTTGAATCAAAGTACTATGTGAAGTATTCAAGATATATCTATAAAGTTTAAAATCATCAGCGAATTACATAAATTCACAATCTACAAACCATCTTGAAATTGATTTTATATAAAAATTAAATAACAAGGATCCCAGATGCGAACCTTGATGAACACCAGAAGTAATTTTTTTGTAACTATTATGAATGCGGAACTGCTATCAAAAATGTAGTCGACCAATGATAGTAAATGTAGGATGTTACATATTTAAATGCTTTCGTTTAAAAAAATATTCATAATTTTATATAATGACCTTTTGATTTTTTTGCAATCCAGGATATTTTCATTTGGTCACCTCGTCCTAATTTTGATATTTCGAAGGCTTTGATAGTGCTCTATATACGCCAATTATTTACTTTAGAATTTAGAAAGTGTTTTTAATATTTTGTGCTGATTTCATTCAATTTTTTACGAATATGCTTTAAAATTGCTTATTTAATTATTTCCGTTACATATAAGTTTTCGTAATATATAATATGTCAGCATTTTTAAAGACAAGTTGATATACATAAGCAAATAATTATTGTCATAGAAAGACATGTTAAGAAATTTGACCTTTACAAGTAGATGTCATCGCAAATAGACGTACGTACTTTGTATGACAAGCGACGCGAATTAAAATGAGATTGTCTTATGCCCTTATTGTTATTCTGGAGGTAGCAGTATAGTTTAACAAAGAATAGTGACAAACTATATATACTTATATGGTATCTTGTTAAATACGTTTTCAAATAAAAGATACACTGGACACATAATGAGACAATCAATAAATTTCTTATCTTGTTCTTGAAGTTAAGTATTTCCTCTATACTAGGACGTAAGTTCAAGACTAATACTTGGGGTCACTAACATTTATACGGAAAAAATAACACGACGAAAAATTTAAGGACAGTGATAATTTTTTTTGTTGTGGTTAGCACAATACCTCTCGCCACTTCCATCTTAGGTTACATAAGTATTGTCTTTAACATTTCTTGTATACCTAAATTCTGCACCAAGAATTCTACTTATACCTATTCTTTATATTTAGCTTTTTAATTTTAAATTCATTCTATGAAGAAGTTTTGTCCTACTCTTGTAATTTTTCGAGATGTTTCCTTTTCATTGTCGGGATTGACAGTATTTCTGAAGGATATGTGTAATATACCTATAATTTTAAATATCTAACTATTAATACAATAAGAAATAATATATGTATGTACTTCCCAGAAAAAGTCTTCAGTAATGATTGGATTTTTGACACTGACATTTATCTGTCAATTACAAACATTTAATTTTTCATTTGGTTTCCATGGCGTTATTTGGGCTGTAAGATTTATTACAACAGATTATTTTATATATTATATTTTTTATCTTTAAATCTATAGATGATATCATAGAATATTTAAATGTATCAGATAGAGAATTTAATCTTCTTTAATATTTGCAAGAACAAAAATTTTCAGAAAATAATATTTAGAAGATTTTTTTTAAGAATCTACTACTTCCGGTTGTCCAATTGTTACCAAAACCTTTTCAGCTCTTGCCATTAATACCCGAGTGAGAAATACGTAGTTAAACAAATATTAAATCTTATAGTTTTTGAGAAATCATCCTTCCAACATCCACACACCCACCCACACATACACATACAGAGATAGACATCATCGTAAAAATGTTAAAATCGGTTTGTAGGGACCTTAAAACATGCTTATTCACTAAAATCTTGAAATGCGATTGTTAGCATGAATCCAATACTTCTCTTAGCGAGACGTAAAAATAGATTCAAATCTGTCCAACTAATTTGGAATTTCAAGGTAGAAAACGTAGAAGATACAATTAAAACATCATTAACTTTTCTTGGAATAAAATATACAACAAAATAATTCCAGAAAAATGTGTGATAAAATAGTAGACGAGGGAAAGGGATAGAAAAAAATTCTTCCTTTGATGTACGTAGTATACATCACGGCATTACAACGGTATATAAATACTAAAGGTGTTCCAATATTTTATCATGTTTACAAAGATGGTACCCGCCAGATGTCTCAGCATGTTGGATGAGAAATATTCGCGATATATAACCGTCATTTGAATTTGAAATAGATTATTAAATCATCCAATTTTACATATTTTACCATTTTAAAAGTATTGGTTGATAATTTTCATTATTGTATGTAGGATATCATTTTTTACCTTCCGTCACCTCTAGGTAAGGAAGGTATTGTCTTTGGTCAAAAAATTCGGTGGTTAGTTTTCATTGAATAAGCACGTTTTAGGGTCTTTACAATACGATTTTACTATTTTTACGATGATGTCTGTATGTGTGTGTGTGTGTGTGTGTGTTCGTGTGTGCGTGTGTGTGTGTGTATGTGTGTGTATGTGTGTGTGTATCCCCGCCGTTTCGGACACGATATCTCCAATACTAGAATTCCAAAAATTACAATTCTTGCGTATTCCTCTTCCTTACAACCATATGCAGATCTGTTTAGATTTTGGTTATAATTGGTCAACCGGAAGTACCCTCATTTGAAGATTTTAATAGTTTTTCTTGGCAAACTCAGTTAAATGTTATTATAACTTAATGAATATATTATTATCTATACGATTTGATTGCATTTTATATTTGTTATTCAACAGATATGAGTTAAAGAAGAATAAAAATAATAAATTTGATATAAATTTCATTATTCAGCCAGCTATGCTAACTTAACCATGGAAACTGTTAATATATTCAGGTTATTCAAATTGACAGATGTCAGTATCAATAAAATGTAAATCAATGAAAGAAAAAGGGAAGTAACTCTAGTGTTAGAAGTTTCTAGATATAAGAGAGACGATTACATTGGTTTGAACATGTTATGAGGAGACATGAATATATTAATAGAAGGTGAAAGAAACATAGGAAGACCAAATATAAGATGAAAAGACTGTATTGCAGAAGACTTGAGAGAAAAGGAACTGAATGAAGACGACACGGAAAACAAAAATGAGTGGAAGAAGAAAATAAAAAATAGCGACCCCCTAACGAATGGGAAAAACTAAAGAAGAAGATGTCAGTGTCTAGTGCAATTTTCATAGTTTGTTTATGAAATAACTTTACTGGGAATATAGGATCTTTTGCAAGAAAATTTATGTATAGGGCGCGTGTAGTGACATCACTTTGCTGACTTTGGTAAGCAGATATGGGACCCGTGTCAAAATGACAGCAATTAATTATGTCCATAACTGACAAGTGTTATAATTTTTCATTCAAAATATCATAATTTCTTATTATTATTTTTTTGTTATCAGGAGTATGGAATTCAGTTGCCGAGAAAGGGAATCACATAATACCAAAAATTTAGAATCTTTAGTAAGAAAATTTATGTATGGATTTTGTACATAATACACAGGATTGACGGAAGGTATTGTGCTGGCCACATCAGATTTTTTCAATTAAGCATTGTTTTTGTTGTAATCAAAAATCTTTTTTAAATAAACTATGGGAAAATAATCAGTAATTTATTCTATAAATTATCTGCAGATAGATTAAAGTAAAAAAGGGTTACGACTGAAAAATACTTAAGTGACAAACACCTCCATCGATGCGCGTTGCAATATTATAATTTAAAAACAATTTGATGTGGCCAGCACAGTACCTTCCATCAGTTCTATGTATTTTTTAACTCTATCCATTGAATATAAAGTATAAAATGAAATCAAAACGTATAGAAAATAAAATATTCTTTAATAGTTTTTCAAGAAAAACTGTTAAAAGTTGCAAATGAGAGTACTTCCGGTTAACCAATTATACCAAAATCTAATCACTTCTTCGTTTGGATGCAAACAACAAAACGATGGTCACATACACACACATGCACACAAACATACACACACGCACACATACCCACACATTCATACAGACGACATCATCGTAAAAATAGTAACATCGTATTCAAGAGACTCCAAACGCGCATATTCATTAAAAACTCACCACCGAATTATTGAGACAATGAAATTAAATTTAATAAGAGCTAATAACGAAAAACCTGATCAATGGTAAATAAAAAAATAAAGACTTTCGTAAAGTTGAAAGAAGAAAGAATGCTAGACATCTTTCAAGAGAACAATTCATAAAAAAAAATCAGGCAAGGCAAAACCCATAAAAACGAAATTATTATTGTTATAATGTAACGTATTTTGCATTCACTGTTAATAATTTCCGCACACATAACAAAGTTAATAGTCCTTTCGACGCGGAGCATGCAATGCAGTCGACTACCGTTTCGTCTAACGACTACTTCGTCTAACAACTTTAGCATTAAGTGACATTAGCTTTTGTGTATTAAATTTATTCAGAAAAACGTTCTGCGCCAATTTATTCTTTAGTATTATATCCAATGGATTTTCTACGTTTCTGTACCAGCATTTTAATAAAAGTTAAATATAGTTGTTGCTATGGAGTTAATAATGCCAGTTTAAAACGTTAAAATTGAATAAAAATATGTATTATTGACAAAATTTGGTTTCACGAATTTAAATTATTTACTTAATGAATATAAAAACGGTCGGCTCTCAAGCGCTATCTACTATTTTCTTAAGTTCAATGAAGTATAAATCACTAATCACAGTTAATTGGCTACTATGTTTTACATTTTTTGACAGCGCCACTGGTAAGTTAAAGATGGAATACATTTTATAAACAAAGGGTTGTGCTACGTAGATAAAATATATAAATAAAAAAATCGTTATGTAGTGCGATGTGGTAAGGTGCGTTGTCGATATAACGGCTTTCAAATAGCGTAATTTTTAAAATGTTTAGACAAACCTTTTGTCGACTGTACGGCTGTACTCCTTTGACGAATGCATTCACCTATTCACCTCCAACATCATTGGTTGGTCTTGCTGCACCTTAACATCTACGTGACCGTAGACAATTGCCTTACGTGTGAGTATGGCACACTTGGTCTTAGTGGTTTCATGCTTCGCTGCAACCACTGTGTCACAGTTCGTAATTAAATTATTAAGCGATTTTGCGGTCGGTGTCATTGAACTTAGCGTAGTCTGTTAGTTTTTGCAGGCACTCACCCGGTAAAATCGTTTTCAGCTCTCTGAGATGCGGTATTACGAGAGCGGAACGACCGAGATGCCTCACAATGCAGGATGAGTTTTTAGCAGGAGAATGTGATAATCACAAGATATACAGAGAACGGTTTGTTCCTTTTACGAGGAACTAGAGAATGCAACAATTTTATGCTTGACGAACAACTGAACTTGTTTATTTTATTTAAAAATTTAATAATTTTACCTGGCTAGCCACGAAGGAAAACAATTGAATGTAAACTAATATTTAGTTGTTTCTGACATTTTAATTTTATTTGCAATCATTAAACTTTCATCTTTCGTTGTGTCAAAATCAAATCTTCAAACTTTATGATGTGTTCCTTCAGGGCTCCGTAAAAAAAAATCTGTTGTGGCCAGCACAATACCTCTCGCCACTTACGTTTTTGGTTACATAAGTATAGGGTGCGAGCAGTCATGTGATATTGTTGGTCTTGACAAGCAGATATGGGAGTCCGTTTCAGAATGATAATTAATAATTATGTACGTAGATGTCAAATGTTAGAATGTTTCATTAAAAATTTCAAGATTTTCTAAATTCACGTAGTTAATTTGTCACCAGGAGTGTGGAATTGTCGAGGAAAATAAACTACTTGGTAGGCGTTAAATATTTATAAAAATATATTTATTTTTCTTCGTTCTTACAAAAGTATGTACTCGTATATTGTAATACAGTCTTAGGAGGGTATCACAAGCCTGCCATTTATGTTAACCTGTGACCCAAAACTCACTTAGTCAAACAATATGTACAAATACAAATTCAAAAATTTTATGTACACAAAGCACCAGGGCCCTGTTTCATAAAAATGACTAGTCGACAAGTTACAAGTTATAAGTGACAAGTGTACAAGTGACAAGTTCTAGTAATTTCTGTTTCAAGAATAATTTTTGACTACTTGTCAGTTTTCCAATATTACTAGTGAATTTTTACAAGTTGACAAGTTTGAAACCATAGTTTCATAGTGAATGTAATATGCAGCCACCTTTGCATTAAATATATATTTTTAATTACATTAAAAAGTATGCGTTTTAAAATAATTTAATTTAATTTTGTCCACATTTTGACATTCAACCCTTGCAATCAAAGAAAGTTAAGCAGGCAAAATTACAATTAATTGTAATTATATTTAATATGGCAAAAAATTCTTTTAAATTGGCGTTTCTTCGCGAAATTAAGGAACATAAATACATCCTATTTGGCGCTTTTTCCACAAATTTAACAAAAAATATGAAATGTGAAAAATGGAAATTAATCCATGAATTTGCTGTTTCGCGCGCATTAATTTCAAATGAGAAGGACTGGCAATATTGCCGGGATACATTATGGCCAAATTTAAGAAAAAGGACACTAGTAAATGCTTTTGTTACAGTCTCACTTTGCAGTATAATAAACCATTTTCTTAATTTATTTCAACAAACTCAGTTTCATATTTTCTTTTAAAAATTTAATTAGATTAATTATTTTTTTAATATTGGAATAATTGCTCTCTTTTTACTATTGAAAAGTATTAAATTACGAAGTAGTTGCTAAACATACTTTTTTATATTTAATGTTCAGGCTAAAGTGGATAATGCAAAGAAAACTGGCTCCGCACGAGCAACAGATTGTAAAATTAACGAAATTGATAATGCAGTGCTCGACATTTTGGGGAAAGATTACCCGGCCGTTTGTGGAATAGGTGTTACAGATAGTTTCAAACCTCTTCCTCTTCTGAATCACTGGACCACATTTCTAATATTGCAAAAGAAAATTGCTATAATTAATTGTCATAAAAAAATTCAATTGTCAACTTGTAATTTTCAAATGACCAATCTTTCATTCCTGGTTACTGTTCACTTGTAAAATACTAGTAGTAAAAACCAGAAAATATTTTTTGAAACGCTACACTTGTAAACTGCAAAAATATACTTGTAGAAACGGACTAGTTTACTTTGTCACTTGTAATTTACACTTGTAGGTTTTTGAAACAGAAACTTGTCAAATTATTAGTTTGACAAGTTCTACAGTGGTAATTTACAAGTGTAGAAGTTTTATGAAACAGGGCCCAGGGATACAAACGCAGACCAACACATATTTGATTATTTTATTTTTTATGAGTGATTCAGGAATTCCGTTTAAAGTAACAAAACAAACAAGGAGACTTAGTGTGACACAAAATAAAATTCGCAGCCCCGTAAAAAAATATACCTAGGAATGGTACAAGAAAAACTGTGCCTGGGGTACATTTATACCCTTGTCGGTACCACGAGGGTTAAACGTGCTTATTTATCAAAATCTCGATATGGGACTTTTTAGCACGATCCATATACGCTATACCTGCCTTGGTAGTCAAAAACTGAGAGCTATGTTGAGAGAAATAAAAAGGTAAAAAATTAATAATGCAAATGTACACCGAAATAAGGAACTAGCTAATGACTTTTACAGTATCCTGTTTTGTAATAAAATGGCTTGCCACATCCTGCACTGGGTAAAAAATAAAAAAACCTTGAAATAATATTCGTTTAAGTATTTTTTATTCATCCTTGAATTATGTTTATTTATAGTTAACGACTGAAGATGAGCATGTGCGTGAAAGTTTATTTGCAAGAAAATGCCGTTCTTGCCATTCTGGGAACTAAAAGGATTAAACAATTCTAATGTTTATTTATGGAGCGATGTTTTACCATATGACAGCTGCCATTAGTTCAAAGGTTAAAAGTTTCCATTGCGAATGAAAGTAAATAAACAAAGCTTGCAATTTATGAAAAAAAGAGTGTTGTTTGTAATAAGAGCTGGGAAAATGTACACCATAGCAAATCACACGGTCGTAATGTAACTCTAAACGACATAAATGCCATAAACAGTAATATATTACACGTAATTTTATTTCATTTTTATCCCATAAAAATGATTGATTTCGGTCAGATGAATCAGAATTACAATTATAGTTACTTAGTATTAGTTCTCATTCTGTTTGATTGTAGCAATTATTATTTAAGCAAAAACTTTGACCTCACAAACAAATCTTTTACTATCATAATTATTAAATTTTAAGTTGTTTACTACAAATTTAAATTTAGCGGATGTGACGTATATCTCCCCGATGACAGCGATGTCTACGACTTAAACAAGGAAATACACTTGCAACTGACAGTTGAATCGCTTAGTTTCATAACCCTACAAATCCACTTAGGTCAAATTTTGGATAACCACAAAAAACTTTTTTAATTTGTTCCAAATGAATAATTATATTAAAACATCAATACACATAATATGTGGGATTTAAATTATAGATAATTTTATAAACTTATTCATAAAATATATGAAAGTTTTAATGCAAACCTATAGAAAATTTTATAATCTTTACTTTTTATACTTAATGACATAAACTGCGAAAAAATAACAATTAAAGGTATTTTTTGAAGAAAAAGTATTTTGAGCTTCAAGTAAAGTGCCATTTAGGGTTATCAGATATACACTAAAATCTAATGGCTTCTTTCCATATTAGGATAAGGCAGAAATACATGGTTTCAAAATTTTTTGAATGATAGTATTTGAGTTACAGCGCCCAGGGATGCACATTCACACACATACACACCCACAGACATCATCGTGAAAATGTTAAAATCGGAGTCTAGGGTCCTTAACACGTGGTCATTTACCAAAATCTCGATAGGTGATTTTTAGCATGATCCCCATACCTATCTATACCACTTTAATATGTTTAAAAGTAAGGATTTGTTGTATGATGTTGATGTTGTTCTTATTGTTTTCGGGTTTGTGCGAACCCACCAAGTGGGACACGCGTGATTTTATGTATGTATATGTATCCCTATACCTCTCTTACCAAGGGTAGCGGGAGGTAAAAATGGATTTGACGAATTATGATTTTGAACTTTTTTTCGGGTTCACTATCTGATTTTATTGAACTTACTTCCTAAACTTCTTTTATTTTGCATTTATAAGGAAACATTAGGGGTTTATTCCATTATATTACGTTGAGGGGTTTAAAAAATAATATATTAGGGGGTGCCGTGGCACCCATGGCACTCACCGTGCGCACGCCTATGAGTAGTAGCGTTCTGTGAAGGATCATTGTGTATTATGTGTATTTGTATGATTTTCCAAAGAACATTAACATCTTTAAGTTTTTCTTTGTTAGGCTCTAAACCATCGGATTGTTTAATTATGTTCATCTCTATATTCTGAAATTGTTTAATTATTATAAATTACTGAAATTATTTTAAAATTTGATTATTATTAAATATGTTTACCCAATAGGACAACGTGATTTTCAAACTGCTTTTCTGATTGGTTAATTTGGATTTGGTGGCATTAGATCCCAACCGATTGCGGATTTTGAAATTAACCTGATATTTTAAACGTAAATATAAAGATTTGTTGAGTTTTGGTATGTAAACATCACACCAAGTTATGGAGAATGAGAAGACGAATCCGTTGCAGTATCAACCTCATTTTTGACCAAAAATGGACTTGTCGGATTTTGAAATTAGACGATTCTGTTGATGAGTGATAGACGGGGAAAGGGGAATTATGTTGAGTAATGTTTAAATTTAAAAACATTGATCTCCGTCTTTTTTGTAGACCCTATAATATTATTAGGTTTAATGTATTTGTAAAAATACTAATAGATAAAAATAAATACATATTTATGTAATATGTCTATAGGAGGTATATTTTTTGGTGGAAAATCATCTTATATGTGCATTCAATCCTACACTCATTTATTAAGACTTTAAAAACATATAAAAAAATCTGTTGTGGCCAGCACAATACCTTCCGTCATTCTCGTGTATAATGTAAAAATTCCATAATTTTTCTTACAAAAGATTCTAAATTTCCAGTAAAATTATTTCATAAACAAACTATTCAAATTGCACTTGACACTGGCATCTTCTTCTTCTTTAGCTTTTCCCATTCGTTAGGGGTCGCTATTTTTGCATGTCGTTCTCATTCAGTTCCTTTTCTCTCAAATCTTCCGCAATACAGTCCTTCCATCTTATCTTTGGTCTTCCTCTGTTTCTTTAACGTCCTATTACTAAACTATTCATTCTTGTTCCAATATAATTCTTCATTTCTCCTCATGACATGTTCAAACCAATGTAATCGTCTTTCTTGTATCTTTCTAAAAACTTGTAACACTAGAGTTATTTTCTTACCGTATCTTTCCGTGTATTCCCCAATATCTACTTCAACATCCTCATATCTGCCACATTAATTTACTTTTTATTGATACTGACATCTGTCAATTTGAATTATATGAATATATTACTAGTTCCCAAGTTTGGCATAGCTGGCTGAATTATAAAATTTAATTTCTTTAAAATTCTTTAACTCTGTATCTATTGAATATGACGTATAAATTGTAATCAAATCGTATAGAGAATAATATATTCTTTAAGTTATAATAACGTTAAATGTCAATAAATCAAATTTAACTGTTAAATCTTCAAATGAGACTACTTCTGGTTGACCAATTATAACCAAAATCTAATCAGTTGTTCTTCTGGATGTAAACTTGAGGAATACGAAAAAATTATAATTTTTGGAATCGTGGTATTGAAGTTATGGAATCCGGAACTTTTGTCCACACACACACACACAGACACACATACATACAGACATCATCGTAAAAATGGTAAAATCGTATTATATGGACCCTAAAACGTGCTTATTCAGTAAAAACTCATCATTGAATTTTTTGACCAAAGACAATACCTTCCTTACCTAAAGGTGACGGAAGGTAAAAACTATCATATTGTTTGGAAGAACGCAATTGAATTTTAAAATTAAAAACACAAATTCCAGGCATTGAAAAAAGTGACATATGTATCAAGTTTTTTTATCTTCCGTCACTTTTAGGTAAGATTAGAAAATTCGATGGTGAGTTTTTAATGAATAAGTAAACGTTTTGGGGTCCTTACAATCTTGCAACCTATGCTGCTAAGAATATTCAAATACTACTAATTGACAGATGTCAGTGTCAAATAAAAGTTACGTAATATCTGATTTTACTGGAAATATCAAAATGTAAAATAATTTAATGTGGCAAAAACAAATCATATAAGGAAATACAACATACAACAAATTATAGCCACAAGTCAATTGAGCAGATTATATCAATATAACTCTTCATTTGGGATTTGGCAGCACGCTTTTTAACTTTAAAATTGTGATTATTTTAAAATACATATAACTTTTAACCAAAAATACATCACGCATACAATCTCTGATACAATTATAAAAGTCGTAAATTTTACTCAAAATAATAAACTGAGTATACACATAATAAACAATTTGGCACTTCCCCAAGCTTTGAGTTTTCTCAATATCGTGAACCGTATTATGATGATATTTTGGATGTAATTCATGTAACAATGTTGTTAAAGTACCGTATTATGTTAAAGATAAGGATAGGTAGTTTCTTATTATCAGTTTCAGTATTCTGTTTGATTGCAAATATTATTGTCGTAAGAACTTTGATCGGTAAAAAATCCTCTTAGAAAATTTATTCCAAATTTGTTATTCATACAATTGTATGTTTCTCCAAAAGACATTCTGAATAACAAAACATAAGTAATTTGTATTTCAATATAATGAACCCATGAACTGTACAAAAAACTAGAAATATATTCTAAGTTCGTTCGTTTAAATAAGCATTAGAACATTTTAGAATATAAAGCAGTAAAAGGAGAATAATGGTCATAAAAAGAGCTATAATTCCGCATTTTGCATTCATTTGGAAATGGCAACTGTTGCGGTCAATGACTATTTGTGACAGATTTAAATAACTTCACATAACAGTACATGTTTTGTAGACGAAGTGTGCTCTTACTTGTTACTTTAATCTGAGCCAAGTAACTGTTCAAAGGCAAAAAATATCCGGGGAAAAACACTGACCAAAAAATATAAACTAATTAGTGTTATCACATGGCCTCGCAACAGTGGCGTATCCACGAATACCCATTAGAAGATATGAAAAAAATATACAACAAAAAGATATCGGAAGCTCTACTCTCTTACGTTAAAAAATGCCAAATGGAATGATTTATTTCTTACATAAATTATTCATTAAACTGTATTTTTTTAAATAGTGTATAATGTAAATGAGGAGCAACATTTCAAAAGGAATAATAGCCACTTTCAAACAATTTGAGAAAAATAACATTTTTTATTACAAAAAACAAATAAAAGAACAAATGTTTTTGTATGCTATACAATATGTCCATTTTAAACGGGCCACCATTGCTAGCTGGAGAACTATAAGAACTACGAAGACGGCTAAATGGGCTAAATGGGCAGTATTGGAAATATGTGTGGATAACAAGCAATTTTCTAAAATAATTAATAAAATACATACTACATAATATATACAGCTATTATAATTCAAGTTTGATGAAATTCAACATATCTTTTACTTTCATACAAACGCAAGTTGTTTCTATCTGGCGTAGCATTATAAATTTAAACAAATATTATATTTATTTGTTTTACTTTCGTTGTTTTGTCATTTTGTGCATTCATTTACTTGAAAATGGATTCCGGATTTTAAAAACATCTTACCGGAGCGTTACTCCGGTAAGGTAATGGGTTCCAGGTTCAAATCCCTGTGGCTGACATGATATTTTCACAATTTATTTCCATATTAGAAGAAGGCTTGAAAGTTGAAGTAGATGTGTGACGTAGATGTTAAGGGCATTAAAAAAATTAAAACCTAATAACTTTTTTAAAATTTTGATAGTCTCTATTATACAGTGTTAAGGTTTAGTTGTAATATAAATGAATAATGTTCTAATTTGTTATTATTAATGTATTGGAGAACCCATTTCTACTCTTATATTGAATGTATTAATATATAATTTGTTTCATCTATAGTCCAGTCAATAGAAACCAAAAAGACCTTTGCCTAACAAAAGGTGGGGTAGTTCTGATTTTAATATATGTTGTTTAGGTCGGGACTCTGGGGAGGGTCGACGCGAACCACCATCTTTGATTAAAGGTGCTGAAAACGTGTTTCTAGCCATTTTCTAAAAAACAGTGGCCCGTATCAAAATTTTACAACAATGCAAAATTAAAGCTCGTAATTTTTTTCTACAAAAAAGTGTTACATTTTGTATCTAGGATAATAAATAGTTAACCAGAATAACAATTTATGAAAAAAAAAATTCAAAAAAATAAACAATATTATAGGTATTTAATACTTAGTTTAATAGGGTTTGCTATTTATAACAGTTTACATTCATCATGGCATCGAAAGAAGCAAATTATCGAAGATTTTTAAATAATTTTTGACAACGCAAATTCATCCACCACTCTGACTCGGTTAAAGATACGATACCGTGGTTTAAAAAATTGAATTCAGCATGAAATTCTCCTTCATGTCATGTATAACACGATTTTTGATTCGATGAGCGATTCGCGAGTTACTAACAAATTAAATTTCCATGAAATTCCTTTAAAATATTTAATATCTGCAAATCGGGTTAAAACTTATTTTTTCATCTGAAATTTCGCCACGTATTAAATACGTAATATTGTTTATCTTTAATCGTAAAAACCTCTACTGACTGACTGCAAACTCTTATCCCCTAAAAGTTCCTATTTTTTTATGATTTTATATAATATGGGGTGTCTGGTCGCGAATCTGGGGAACCGATTTCGATCCAGACCGACGCTAAATATTTCGAATTTAAATGGCACAAAATGGATCCCTTGCTGCATTCTCCACGCCAGAAATGAATGCCCGTGAGGTGACGCGTGGTAAATGCCCGAAATCTGTGTACAAAGCAGATTGGCACACCCAGCAATAAGTAATATGACGTGATGATATATTTATTTATTTATCTTATATTAAGGGACGTCAATTTTTACCTCTCGCTAAGAGAGGTATTGGATTTATGCTAAAAATCTCATATCCAGATTTTAGTGAATAAGCACGTTTTAAGATCCCTAGAATCCGAATATAACATTTTTACGATAATGTCTGTGTGTATGTGTGTGTGAGTCTGTTGCAGGTACGATATCTCAAATTCTATAAGACTAAAGACCTATGTAAATACGAATTCCTCAATCTAACAGTAAGGGGAAGAGTTGACTAGATTCTGGTGACAATTGGACAACCGGAAGTGGTAGTTTCTAAAAAAAAATCTAAATATTATTTTTTGAAAATTTGTTACTATTACAAATAATAAAGATAATATTACATATATCCTTCTACCGCTAATATCGTCAATGAATTTGTAGAATTTTGAACATATGAGAAGAATTCGTCATAGAACGAAAGAAGAGATACAAATTCAAATATTTCTGTGTACAAGAAATGTTAAATTCGTTACTTATAGGGCGCGAGCAGTCAGGTGACTTTGTTGGCCTTGGCAAGCAGATATGAGGATCTGGGTCAGAATAACGGCTAGTAGTTATTTATGTAGATGTCACAATTGTCATAGGTCATAATTTTTCATTCAAAATTTCAAAATATTCTGATGTTTATTATGCAACATAAAATGAAAATGGCGAGAGGTATGGTGCTGGCCACAACAGTTTTTTTATAGTAGAATATCTCTTCAATGTCGCCGTCTAACTACGCCCCTGACTCGTAGGTCAAGATCAAAAGTCCACAACCACATAAAATAAAAAATGAAAGTTGATGAGCCTAGCCTTGTTACAATTACCTTGATTGTTGTTCAACAACTTTTTAATCGGCAAAAAAATATTTTCTAATCGCGACATTGTTGTAAACAAACAAACCCGTATGAGTTGTGACCTTATTAAAACTATGTTAAATTTTATCTGCGAAAGTGTTTTACAAATTATTTATCTTCTATCTCTTGTTCTAAATTGCAGCCTTTCAAAATGCTTTTCAAATGTCATTGTCAAAAATAATAACGTAGAGAAAACTCGACATAGAAAGTTCATTTTTCAAATTAGTGCTTCGTTTCTGTATATTTTGCAGTCAGTAGAACGTTAAATTGATTAACAACATTTCATTATATACTAATGTTGTTAATTTGTTTAACTAGATCGTTCCCCTTCAAGAATATCGTGTGTACTTGTCATCATTTGAAGTAGAAATTATTGAAATAATTATATTTTTCAGCGAATAATAACAACTAATTAAATAATAATACTATGAGTGGTTTGAAGTTAAAAATTATTTATCAGTTATTCCTTTTCTTATTTCTCTCAAAATTCTTCTTCAATCCTTTTCCTGAGTAAAGTGCGTATCACGCGTTATATTCGTACAATTTCTACAATGGGGTCATTTAAAAAAAAATCGGGTATTTTTTTTATAAAATCGTGAAATCCGTCTCATTTAATAACTATAGTAATATAAAATGACATGAAATATGCGACTTTTCATTCATAACTTTCGCGGATGTAAAATTCGTGACGTCACGGCTTGTTACTCACACAAAGATATTCCTCTAACACACACACAACGGTCCACGTGGTATCCGTTTACTGTTGTAAAGATACTAACCTAAAATTGTGACAGGTGACAACAGAGTTAAGTGTAAAGGTTTGTAAATAAAACATTTATTAAAATAAATACCAAAAGTTGTATGAAATATGTTTTTAGTTAACAATATGTTGTTGTCACAAAATCAAACTGACAAGTGATAACCCAAATAATCATAGTTCCAAACACAACCAGTAGAGAGCACCTGCCGCATCCGACAAGCCGTGACGTATAGCCGTGACGTCAGCGTCCAAATATTTGAAATTAAAGACAACTTTAAAAAAATCATATCTCTGATTCTAAAGACTTTTAAAGTGTAAAACCTACAACTAAATATTTAATTTGACCTATTCTTTCAAGAAAAAAATTAATTAAAAAATGTGAAGTGACCCCATTGCTTCGCATCAAAAATGTCACTCTCTCTAGTGGCATAAATGCTGAAGTTATTCTCACCACCAGCGACGTAGAGTTCACACAGCCTAATTCCTCAAGTGCTAAACTGAGATGTGTACGAGCGGGATGAAAATAAATTCGAGTTCCTTTTATGAAAAACTTTCTTATTATGCATGTTACAAAAAATTGATGTAGGTCTTCATGGGCCAACTTTTCGAGACAATTTTAATAGACACCACAGGAATTTTCGATCGTATTTTGTTTTTAAGCTACAGGCTAAAACTTGATTTTCGTTTATCTTGAAAGTACCTCGTATATCGCGTATTACATAGAATATCGTGGTGTAATTGGATTTTTTTCAAAACTTAATAATTCATCTTTTTTTCTTTTTTGAAACAAAAGAATGTAGACTTGTACATCGTTGAAAAGCTTATAAAATAAGGAAAAAGATGAGATTTTCAACATAATGTTCCCATTTAAAAAATATTGTTTGTTATATCTCGAGAATTTATGTATCGTGTACAATAAGAAAGTTTTTCATATAAGGAATTCGAATTTGTTCCACTGTACTTGTCTACGATGCTGGTGGTGGGGATAACTTTAGTACTTATGATAACACTATGAAGAATAACACTTGTGGGGCGTAATATTTAGGAAATGTAGAATTATAACGTATGGCATGCTTTGGCCATAACCACATCTCAAAACTTTTCAAATACTTTATCTCCTTCTTCCTCAAGATCCATGAAATCAGATTTTAATGCTACTCATGATGATGATTAAATTTTTATTATTTTTTGTTGCAGACCAAATGTGTGCATCGAACGTGAAGAAACCATGGAAGACAAGGACGACAAGAAACCAAAGGACAAGAAAAATGATGAAGCTGACCAATCTGACTCTGACGATGATGATGACGACGACGATGAAGACATTGAAGGGACATTCTTGTCTTCAATTAATCTTTCCACTTGTCGCGAAACATTTAACAAATATGAATGCATTACGAAGTACGTACCATATTCCTTTATTTAAAAACAAAAACAAATATAATTATTTTCTAGGACCAATAACCGTGGCGTTGTCAAAACCTTCAGTGTCAAATACAAGTGTTGCCATGGATTCAGAAGAACAAAAGATTCTCCAACTTGCACCAAATTGGAGCTGAAGAGCATTTTGAAAACAATTGAAGATATGGACGCAACTGAGTTCCGAAAGATGATTTCGTCTTCTGAATTGGACGAAAAGTGTACGGAAAATAATATAACTATTTTTGTTCCAAGAAACCAGGCCATCAACGATTTCACCGAGAAGATGATAGAAATGGTAAGTTAATTAAATTACAATTTTAAATTCACCTTCTAGGTTGCATGGTAGTTAAAGGTTAGCACGAATTAACGACTCTTTTATAGATAATAATTAATTGTGAACCCCCCACTAAATGTTTACATCGTAGAAATGGACTATAGTAGATCGAGAAGTTAAATAAACGAAGAAAGACACAATTTCTTTCTTCGTTTATTTAACTTCTCCTCGATCTACTATAGCCCATTTTTACGACTTGACTTGTATACTAGTACGAATTGGTCACAAAACCTAAAGCTTTGACGTGGTGATCAAATTCAAATTAAAAATTTTCTAATTAAAATCGTCGAATATTTAAACCGAGTAAAAATTAAACATTTTTATATTGATTTCTTTAATCAATTTACAGTGGCAAAAAAACACACAAAATCAAAATTCATAGTAATTATACGACGCTATAATGAATGCTCTTATAATAATAGCCATTTTAGCGAGTTGTATACTACACTTTATCTTCGACTAATATATAACATAGTTTACATACACTGTCGACATTTTGTGAAACGGTTTCTACATTATTTCCAAAAGAAAACATTTCGGGGTTTTGAACAACCCCACTAGAGCAGATTATAGGTATGTTCGTTTGTCCTACTCTAAACATGTAGGAGTACTCTGATATTTTTCTCTTATTTGCTTGTATCAGATTTGAGCAATTACTAGGAGCGTATATAAACGAACATAATTTTCGTGTAATGCAAGGAATTTGTCAAAATTTTAGAGCTATCATAAAAAAACAAATGTTTTGGTAAATATGGATTTTTTAAAAACCAAAATAATAAATGATGTAATTAAGCAATAAAGATGAAATTGTTCATAAAAATTTAAAATTATTCATTAGCAGACTATTTAAATATAACTTAAGAAATTGTATAAAAAAATATTTTATTCAAATATAATTTTCTTGCTATAAATATTTTGCACTTTATGTTTATATACGTTAACCATATAACTGAGATTGATCACAATTGTCACAACCCAATAAAAAATTACCCACAATACTTGCTTGATCTTTCTTACTCCTCCTTTCTACATGGAGTAAGAAAATTATGATTTAAGCAGAAATGAGCAATTGCTCGATTGAAACCGAACAAAATTTAAGTAATGATCTGTGATAATTCGAATTTCCGTATAAAGTAAGACAAACGAACAGGCCTAATGTTGATGATATTATTAATTTTTCTCTTTCAGAACCAAGTCGAAATCGATGTCGACCCAGCCAGACGTCGCCGAGATCTTCGCCATGCTCTTTCCACCAAAGACTTAACCTTAAACCACATGGTGCCTGGTTTTGTTGATCTTACAGATGTAGAAAATGAACAACTCTTGAGCAGCGAATACAATAACAGTACAATTCGTCTTAACATCTACCCAACAACAACTAGTGAAAGACTTATTACTGCTAACTGCGTTCCAGTCCGCAAAGCCAATAATTTAGCCGAAAATGGAATTGTTCATATTATTGATGGGGTTATCACGCCTGGGCAGTATTCGATCAAGCAGATTATTATGGAAAGCAAGAAACTCAACATGCTCAAGAAGAGTAAGTTGAAAATAAATTAGTTTCATCTTTGGCTTTTTCCAACTGTGTCAAGGTCGAAAACTTGGATTTTTTTATTAGGACCCCTAAATACAGATGTCCCGCGGCACAAATATCATAGCTTAAGGGTGTATTCCTTAGGTAATTTTAAGTCGAAAATCACGTATACACTTTTCCCCGATACTTAATATTTGAGGAATTGAGCGGTATTAAATTTGTCAGAGCAGGCCATGATTACACCTTTCATTGATTAATTGTAGCAATTGTATCATTTTTGACGGTTTATATTTGTGTTATCTTAAAGATAACTTGCTATGGCTACATTTTCCAATTAAGAATAGGCCAATATTCACTCTATGAATTCTGTAACTAAAATTCAAGTGCGTTAGTGCGGGAATATCGTCGAAGAATACCAAGTCGGAATGTGTTCAGTCGTGTGCATTGGCATAAATAAAAAATACCTGACCTTGTGTAGGATAAAGTTTTATTTTATATCCTATTACTGGACAGTTACAAATATGAGTCTTGTTTAGACTTACTATTCATTCTAGAAAATTGTAAAATATCGAAACTAGGAATCTTGTTCCCGTTGGTCTCGTGGCCGCGTGCCAGCGTGTCAGGACGCGAACCTGGGAAACCCGACAGACGCCAAATATTTCGAATTTTAAATGGCACAAAATTGATTCCTGTTGTGCACTCTCCACGTCAGCAATGAGTGTCGGTGAGGTGACGCCTGTTAAACGCCCGCACTGTACAAATATACCATCATCATTTCCGAAATCTGTGTGCAAAGCAGATTGGCGCCATCCAGCAATGGGTAATATGCCGTGATGATATATTTATTCGTTCCCGTTGTAGCTTTTTTGAAATTTCCTTTCCAGGCACTAGATTTTATTTGTTGCCTGTCTTAAAGCTTGACGCTCATTTCTCCATCACGGTACTTCAAATTTCGGTTGGGATTAAACGCATTGAAATAAACGGAGCGGCGCTCATTTATCCGGCACAGCACAGCACGGTACGGTCCGGTGCCAACGGGATTTTCGAGTGAAGCCGGCAAACACGGATGATGCCGTGCTGTGCTGGATAAGTGAACGCTAGTGAACGCACTATCCTGATGGTGCTGTACAGTCACACGCATGCGAATTACCTTTTTTACTTTGCCTGGTCTCTATCTGCATGTACCAGGTACCAGTGTGTGGGAACTAAAATATTTTAGGTTATAGGCGATGGGAAATAAGATAGCAAAGTGGAACTAATGTTAACGGAATAATTTGACATTTACTAATCGTATTTATGCATTAAATGTATAATATTAAGAGATATTGCATATGTAAACGTAAATATTATAAACATAATAGATAACACTTGGGTTTATATAATCAAGGTCAGGTGACAATAATAAAGCTCAGTGAATTTTTCGTAACTCATTCTAAAATATTACAATTTTTTTTTTCGTCATTTTGTAGATCAGGAAACCAATGATGGAATTCACAAAATGTTTCCCTTTTAAAATTTATTGGATAAATCCATGTGCTCTTCTTTCTATTTTCTTCTTCTTCTTCTTCTAAGAACCCTGTCAATATAAACATCTATTCTTTGGAACTGTCCTTCATCGTTGTTAAACTAGACCAAATTTGATTATTTAAATTATGTACGTCGAATCGGACACTGCGTGCAGTATAATCCGTCGCTGGAACGTACTGTGCCGTGCCGTGTCGGACAAGTGAGCACTAAGCTTAACTATCACTGACCGATGTACTAATTTCAATTCGTCTTACTTCCCCCTCTGCTTTTCTCATACATATATGTTTCTATTTAAAATAAAAAAGTTGGTATCCATATTTTGAGAACCACTGGTTGAATTTCTTTTTTCAGTTTATCATTGAAATACCTATGTGAAATAGAGATTCTTTGCTAATTTAACCAACTTCGTATCTCTTCTAGTTCTCGAGATTGCTATGGTAGCCACTTAAAAATGAACACCCTATATATTTTACGGTTAAATTTATAAAATAATATAAAAATTATATCTCTGAGCTTATGCTTTAAACACATCTCAATGGTTACATAGTTCAGCTCAAATGCATGTAACTGACAGATAAATGTCACTGTCAAAAAAATAATCATTTCAAATTAATAATAGTACATTTTAAAAGGAAAATTGTAAATAGAACAATAGTTTTATGGAAAGGAACTTAATATACATAATTTCTAGCATTAGTAAATATGCAGGTATGTATTTAAATAAAGAAATAAATATATTATCACGGCATATTATCCATTGCTGGGTGTGCTAATCTGATTTGTACACACATTTCGATAATGACGATGACATATTTGTATTGTGCGGATGTTTACCACAAGAGTTAATTTTATGCCATTTAAAATTCGAATTATTTGGCGTTGATCGGGATCGAATCGGATTCCCTAGATTCGTGATCAGGCACGCTACAACGAGACCACAGATAAACCTAGGTTTATCTGTGACGAGACCCCTTAGGTAAATAGCGGGAGGTATTGTGTTGGTCACATCAGATTTTTTTTTCAGTTTTGGAGAATCCAAACTTGGAGAAACTATTCGATCGAGAAGGCCCCTTCACATTCTTGGCTCCAACTGACGAAGCTTTTGACAAACTCGATACTGTCACAAAACAAAAATTAATGCGCGGTGATGACTGTGCTGTCAACATTATTCAATATCACATCATTCCACATACAATCTGCTCCTCTGCTATTAATGGAAACGTCACTGTCCATAATGTCGACGGAAATCTTTTCAATTTGGAACGCAAAGATGACGACGAACTCATCATTGAAGATCAAATTAAGATTAGCAAACCGGATGTAATTGCTACCAATGGTGTCATCCATCTTGTTGACAACTTATTGCTCCCCGATTCAGGTATTTACAAATTTTTAATGTATTTGATAGTGTTTAATATAATTTTTTTAGGACTTCACATCTCTCAGGCAATGAAGAAACACAATCTTACTAAATTCGAAGAATTAATTGAAGAAGCTGGACTTACTGAAGATATTGATGGTTTGAAGAATGCAACAGTATTTGTTCCAACAGATGAAGCATTGGAGAAAGAAGAAGCCAAAAAATTGATCGAAGAATTAAAGTCAGATAAAGATAAATTGAGGGAAATTATTAACTATCATATTTTACCAGGAAAAACTCAATCATGTGATTTGAATAACAATGATATGAAAGAAACTAATGCTGAAGGAAAAAGTTTGAGAGTGAACTTATATTCCACTGTAAGTACCAAATTATATTTAATATGTATTAGTATTAATTTCAAATATACCATAATATTTCAAATACAAATATAACCATTTATTTGTTTTTTAGCTACCACTCTTCACCAACGTGATCAACCGTGGAACCGTCAACTGTGCACGCTTGGTCAACTTCGACGAAAAGTCTTGCGGATCTGTGATGCACACAGTTGATAAATTGTTGATCCCGCCAAATCAAAGTATCTTAGATATTGTCAACAACAATGAAAAGTACAGCATCCTCAGTAAACTTATCAAGGGAACAGAAGTAGAAGAGATTTTGAAGAGTGATAAAAACGCTATCACTCTTTTGGCTCCACCTGATGAAGTCTTGGACAAAGTTGATGAAAAAGAGTTGAACATTTTGTTGGAAGATAAGCAAAAGGCGAATGAGGTTCTCAAACACCATATTCTTACAGGTGAGAATGTGTATTTAAAATAATAAATATCTGGACGTGCTAATTTATTTTCAGTATAAGATAAAATTGACTAGTAGAATTTATTCACAATCAGTGTTAACTAAAATAATAAATTCAAGTTTTAATTATACTAATGTATTTTTAAATAATAGACAGTCATTAGTTAGTTGGGATTACTAAAATATTTAATATATTTATCCAATATACCTATCAAACTATATACCGCTGAACCCATATCATATAAGTGGAAAATGTCCGGGACCTTAACATATCTATCTTTAGGTCTGTTCGTTTGTTACTCTAAACACGTATGAGTACTCTGATATTTTTCTCTTAATCGCTTAGATCAGATTTGAGTAATTACTCGGAGCGTATACAAACGAACGTAATTTTAGTGTAGTGCAAGGAACTTGTCAAAACTTTAGAGCTACCATAAGAAACAAATGTTTGGTAAACATGGATCTTTTGATAGAAAACGAAATAATAAATGATGACGATGATATGTTATATATGTTGTCGGATACTAGCAATAAAGATAACATTGATCACATTTTTTTTAAATTATTATCATCCTAAGAAATTGAATAAAAAATTATAAGTGAAAATATTTTATTCATTAATAAAATATTCGTGCTATAAATATTTTGCACTTTTTTATGTATGTCAACCACTATGATTGAAATACATCTAAACACAACCTAACTGAGAAAATTATCCACAATACTTGCTTGCTCTTTCTTACTCCTCCTTTCTACGTGGAGTAAGAAAATTATGATCTAAGCAGAGACGAGCAATTGCTAATTGAAACCAAACAATATTCAAGTATTGATATGTGACAATCGAACGCGGATTTCTGCATGAAATACAAAGAATAAGACAAACGAACAGACCTCTTGTCTAGGCGGTCATACACGTGTCTACAAGCGCATGCGCGCACAGCTGATCAACGAATAACGAATCAAATGCAGTTGCCGCATGCGCACTGGAGCCGTGTCCATGCTTGAAGAGTGCAAAATGTTCCGCGCATTTCGTCCCAATGGGTATTTCCACAAATTATAATATGAGTCATAGACCGGGGGCTAGGGCTACGTGAAAAATTTATCATGGTATTCCAAATACTGACCTTTGGTGATCACTTTAAATACCCTGGAGAATAATTTATTGTCTTCCCCGGACTGACGTACTATTTACATGTATAGTGAAACTAAATAGCTTTTATTTGCTTTAATTGAAAAATGATTTCTGCATTGTGCATTCAAAGCTATTTTCTTATACATATAATAATTGTTGTATTCAATTACAATACTTGGTAATTATAAATGGCATTTCATTTTATTTTATAAGTTTAGTAATATTCTTGCTCGAGAGTCCATCGACTAGATTAATCGGCTTCATTATCTGGCCCATATAAATTAACTAAATGACGTCATTACATTGGAATGCCATTTTTAGATTCATTTGGCTATATTTACTACATTTTTACACAATAATCTACAAATAAACAATACATTTCAACTTACAGAGGTTCTCTGCTGTTCTGGCGTCGGTTCCCAAAGCTGGTCGTTCAACAGTTACGTTCCAACACTAGCACACCACTCGAAAGAAATTCGTCGTAACAGTCGCCACCAAGTGCGAATAGGAAAAGCCACTGTGACCCAATGCGACACCGTGGCCAGCAACGGTGTGGTGCACGAAGTCAACAGCGTCATGTTTCCTTCTAAGCATCAATATACAATTCCCGGCTTTGGGAGTCTTTTCATGTTCGAGTTTTAACGGGTGTTACGCAAGTACACCAGCAAGTGTTTGACTGATTATTAATATTTATGTACTTGTATTAGTTAATGTTTGTATGACGGTTATTAATAGCTAGAATGAATGCAACGATTATTATTATAAAGTTTTATTAGAAGTAGAACAAGTATAAAGTAGATGTAATTTATGTAAATGTTTCTAAATAAATCTTTTACGATTTTATACTTTATTTATTTGTTCGTTTTATATAATCCTTATATTTTTTAAAAGTATTGGCTTTTATACCAAAGACGGTACATAAGAGCGCACTATTGCTTTTTTAACATTTAAAAGAACGATCATGGGGTCTCGTGGCCTGAGTGTCTGGTCGCGAATCTGAGGACCCGGGTTCGATTCCAACCGAATTTTTATGGCACAAAATTGACCCCTGTGGTGCACTCTCTACGCCAGTAATCAGTGCCCGTGAGGTGACACCTGGTCAGTGCCCATACGATACAAATATTTCATCATTACCGATCTGTGTTCAAAGCAGAGTGGCACACCCAGCAACGGGTAATACGCCGTGAGAATATATAGTTATTTAATTATCATAAAACAAGTTTATATTTTTTCTTCACTATTACTTAAAGTTCCTAAATTTATATCAGATCTTAAGGTTTTTTTCATATTATATTAATAAGTTTGTTTAATTATAAATCAAATATCTCAAAAATAAAGAATTTAATCTGTATATGTTTTAATATATAATATATTTATCGATAAAGAAGTAAATTCATATTATTTTACGAAATTAATTGGGTAGTTACCATATGTTAAAATTTAATGACATTCTTATTTGTTTACAATATATGACTCATAATAAGATACATACTGTAATAAAATTTGCCATTTATTATGTAAATATTTCAAAAAAGTTATTTAAAATATTTCAAATCGACCTCTCCTCTGTGACGTCACTCTTACATACTTAAAGCCGCAAATGTCGGTAATGTTGTTTTACAGCGAAGGGATGTGACATGTCAAAGTGGACATAACCTTGTTTTTATTTATCAACTGTAATACAAAACGTCGTTACAAACTTGCTCAAACAAAAATAAATAAGTAAAAATACGTGCTAACTTGACAGCAATCTATTCTAACAAACCAGTTCCCCCTACCCCGCACGACATACGTTGCAAAATGTCTTTGTCATACTTCGAGCAGCACGTTGGCACTTAAGTTGCAACGGAAACGGCGGGAAACGGCAAGGGTAACGTCACAGTGGCGGAAATAAATATGTCCGGTATTTTCAGTAATTTTTTTCTCATTTAAAAACAAAAACTGTGCAAAATAAAAAACAAGGAAAATTTATATTTAAAAATACTTGCTTCTAATAAAAAAATCAAAAAAGGCGAAACTATCCCATTAGGGGTAATTTTGTCAGTGCTGATGGCCATGCGAATTAAAGTGGTAGAATTATCCAGCCGCAGATTGACGTCACCATTGGACATTATTGTGATGAAACGCATCTAGACGGCGCAGTAGTAGCATATGAACAAAAATAAGACGTGATTTGAGCGACCTTGATATTTCCTAAAATCTAAAATCATTTGAATTGTATACGCTTGTCACTTCACAATTTTGTGTTATTATTTTGCTCCTTAACTAATTGTTTTAGAGTACAAGTATTTCCAAATATTCTTTTTATAAAATGCATGTAACTGCATTAATGACATATCTTATATCATGTATATGATTTATTAGATTAATAAATTTGTGAAAAATTCTACGAGCGCCAGCGCCAAGAAATAGGCTCCGATGCTAATTTTTGAACGAAGAGTAGGCGAAAAACAGAAGGTATTGATAGTAACGTATTTAATATTGTTGTATTTGATGTATTTTGAGTGATATTTGTAAACGATCAATAAAAACCTATTCCTACTAATTAAACGTGATATTTAACTAACATAATATTTCACAAAATTATTATAACAATTCATATTTCTTTTAAATTATAGTATAAAAAAATTGCTGCTCACGATTAATGAATAATTCCGATAGATTTACGAAAGAATATAAAATGATAAAAAATAAATGCAAAAAATAAAATATGTAAGAATGGGGTCATTTCACATTTTCTAATTTATTTTTTCTTGAAAGAATAAGTCAAATTAAATATGCAGGTGTATGTTTTACACTTTACAAGTCTTTAGAATCAGAGATATTTTTTAAAAGTTGTCTTTAATTTCAAATATTTGTCACGGCTATACGTCACGGCTTGTTGGATGCGGCAGCACCTCTCTACCGGTTGTGTTTGGAACTATGATTATGATTGTTTGAGTTATCACTTGTCAGTTTCATATTGTTACAGCAACATATTGTTAACGAAAAACATATTTCATACAACTTTTAATATTTTTTTAATAAATGTTTTATTTACATACCTTTACTCTTAACTCTGCTGTCACCTGTCACAATTTTAGGCTAGGCAAACGGATATCACGTTGACCGTTGTGTGTGTGAGAGAGGAATGTCTTTGTGTGAGTAACAAGCCGTTACGTCACGAATTTTACAGCCGCGAAAGTTTATTAGCAAATTTATGAATGAAAAGTCGCATATTTCATGTTATTTTATATTACTATATTTATTAAATAAGATGGATTTCACGATTTTATAAAAAAAACGATTTTTTTTTAAATGACCTCATTAATACAATATATTATTACTTGTTCTATATGTACTAAAATATTCGTCTCTTTCCCTTAGGTGTTTCAAACTTGTCAGTAACTAGTTTATGTACAAGTATGCGCATTAAAAATCAAATACATATGGCAAACTTGTCCAAAATTACCGACTGGAACAAAACTAGTTTGGGATCTGAGTGAACTCTCCAAACTACTACTCGGTTGCCACTATGTCGGTGTTAGGTCAGTATCTCTATTTTCTATGGTGTTAGCACTGTACCAGAAACTTCTCTGCATGCACTGTTTTTTCTCTGTTAAGAGATACTTAAATACCTCACTCCATGAATAAGTCCAGCAATTTTTTTATAAATATTTTCCGTCTTTAGGTGTTAACAATTACTCGAAAGTTCAGTCAAACAGCATTTATTTATTCTTAGTACCAACGTTTCGGTGCACCCTTGCATCTTCTTCAGGGTAGTAATAGCTGTATTACACTTCACAATAAATTGTACAATTTTGCGACCTTCAATTTATTGACAATTTATTGGCAAGTGTAATACAGCAAAATTGTACAATTTCTTTTGAAAATAAATTGCACAATAAATTGTGAAAATTAGAACGTGTTCTATTTTTCCACAATTTTTTGGTTACTTCACCAGTGCCAACTGAATAATATTTGACATATTGAACTATTTCTATTTGACTATTTCGATGTTTGACTACGCGTCACACAACGGGCGTAGAAGGAAAATCGAAAATTTAAAACAAGTAATATTTGCCCTGATGCAAACACGGAACAAAGCACGAACTGTAAACACATACAACAAAAGGTTAACCTCAAAACGAAGTGGTTGGTAACCCTGCTCCCAACAACAATAAATTGGCAGAAACTTGAGACGTGTAAAATGCTCATATTTTCAAAATAAATTGTGCGATTTATTGTACAATAAATTGTGCAATTTATTGTTAAGTGTAATACGGGCAAAGACTTTACAAATTGTTACAATTCATGTACACAAACTGTTTTGTACGAATGTATTTTGTGTACATGAATTGTAACAATTTGCAAGTCTTACTACCTTGAAGAAGGTGCAAGGATGCACCGAAACGTTGGTAGTAAGAATAAATGCTATTTGACTGAACTTTCGAGTAATTGTTAACACCTAATCCACATCACAGTGGAGAAATTTACCCACAATTTTCCGTCTTTTTTATATAGTTTGATAAACGATAACTTAAATATTTATTAATTACTCTGTGTGTTTTTCATTGATGGAATTTAAATGCATTTTGAAATTTTAAATTGACATCATAAATGTTATGTACATAAAATGATCAATAAAAATATTATTATTGCATATGCTTACGTCACTATGACGCGCTATTTCATGAGTCATTCATTATATAAAAAAATCTGATGTAGCCACCACATTACCTTCTGTCAGTTCTATGTATTTTGTACAAATTCCATACGGAAAATTTCTAGCAAAATATTCTATATTTTCAGTAAAATTATAAAATAAACATACTATGCCAATTGCACTTTCCATGGTCATAGCTGGCTGCTTTATGAAATTTAATTCATTCATAATTTTTTTAACTGAAGTATAAAATGTAATCAATTTTCTTTAATATTTATATTAAATGAGAAGAAAAGATATTTAACAGCGTTTTTTCAAGAAAAACTGGTAAAATCTTCAAATGAGGTTACTTCTGGTTGACCAATTTTAACCAAAATCTAATCAACTCTTCATACGGACGGTATAAGGGGAATATGAAAGAATTATAATTTTTGGAATTGTAGTAATGAAGTTATCGCAGGAGAAACTTTTGTCACACACACACACATACATACATTATCATAAAAATAGTAAAATTGTATTTTAGGGTCTCTTAAAACGTGCTTATTCATAAAAACTTACCATCAAATTTTTTGATCAAAGACGATATCTTCCTTACCTGAAGGTGACGGAAGGTAAAAAAGTCAGTGAAATGGGTCATTGTGTATGAACAAACAAAAAAGTGTTATTTTGTATAAAGATTAACATAAAAAATCAAAAATTAAATATCCTACTGTGGTATTTAAGGACTTTTCCTTTAAAGCACAATCGTACATTTTGATGATGATAAACAAAGGATAATCAAAAGTAATATCAAATATTCACAAATGATTTATTGCTTAAAATTAAAGAGTTTCATTGCTAAAATTATATAAACAAGGAGGAGAAAACGAAACAAATTCAACAGCATCTTTCATACTAATATAACTAGTTGTGCAAGTAGCAAATATTCCAATAGCTATAATAAACATAGCCATTGATATTTTAATATGAAACCAATCACACTTTTTGTTACCAAAATAACCGTCTGTTTCACTCAAAAACTTTTCCTCTTCACAAATAGCAATACATTGATCATTACACGTATTGGAGTTCAAAAAACTTCCTTGGCAATGGTACATAAAATGATTAGCAGTTTGCACAGAAATATTCGACAAATGTTGTTTCTTAAGAGACATCATTTTCACATAAAATAATGGAGGAAAAATAAACACTAAAGGACCAGTTAAAGTACCTCCGATTATGCTCATGACTAAATCAAATTTTGGGACTGATTCTGCCATAAAAACTGCCAAAGCAGTTAGACTAGATCGCATCAAACAACGTTTATAGTTGAAGTTTCTTGGGATGTTTAGGTAATCTTCAATATGTTGATAAAGAGCGCTATTACACACAGCACAAGTTAGACACAACTGCATGGTGACTAGTAAGACAGTGAAATAAAGTGTTAAAGACGGAGGTAATCCTTGTAAAATATTTGGGTAAGTATTTAGTCCATACTTAAGCGCTGCAAATATTGTTGTAAGCATAAACAGCATTGTAGTAACTAAAAAACAAAACAATTAATAATAGCCGGTTTCAAATGTTTTAAAATATTTTAAATACAAGTTTATGCAATATTTTTCATAGTAATAAAACTAATTTATTGTTATTTCTGAAAATAATTAAATAAAAAGAATGGCGCCAAAAATAATCAAAAAGTATCCCCCACTCCTGTGACGTATGAGTACATACAGGGTACGTTCGGTATTTAAATCTGTCGAGCACTCTGAGCAATCTGATCACGTGACAGATTCATCTACGATTTCCGATCTGTAGCTTGAATAACCGAACAGATAGAGCGTTTAGCTGCCATTTTGACACTTATTAATTTGCGCCAGAATAAAAACGGAAAATAATAAAGAACTGTTAACATGTGTACTGTGCGTGAGTTATGAACGTTTTTTATATGATACTGATTAAGAATGTGAAAATGATTATGGACAACTTAAAGCTGAAAATTATGTAGAAAAATGTTTCCTAAAATGACTAATTTATACATTTCAAACAGTTTTAATTGATACATGAAAACGACAACATACATTCATAGAATAGATACTGTTTGCATTGCCGGCGACAAACATTTTAAATTTGCGCTTAAATACGCATGCGCCAGACAACTGCTCAATATGCTCCATGGTTAGAGAACGAGCGAACAGATCGGGCTCTGTGCACTCCGTGAGCTAATAACCGAAAGTAAAGCTGAGCAAAAAGATCGCTCAGATGTAATTACCGAACCGCATCGAGCGCTCAGACCGCTCAGAGCGTAAAACCGAACGTAGCCACAGTACGTCATTCATAGCCAATGGACCTTTTACATTTTATTGCATTGTGACGTCATTTTTCAATGCGCCACATCCGTGATCTAGAGATGGGTACTACCATGTTGTCAAGTAAAATGATTAGAAGGACAAGAATTTATTTTCGATAAAAAAATATTTTAACATAAAAACTTCAAATTATTTTGTCGTTAAATATAAAGAAATTATTAATAATGAATAAAATATATACATTTAAAAAAACAATTTTATTCTTGGTTGTTCTTAATATCAAACTGGTAACTATGCAATTATCTGTCACTTTATGTGCTGTTTATTTCGCATATTGTAGAACAAATAACCACTTTTCTGATTCCCATTTACTCATCTTCTTGTTTTAAAATATATACATCACAAACGCTTTGTGTGAATTTATTTAATACCGAGACCGAGAGTTTATTTTATCATTAAACATAAGGTATGTTATTACCATAGTAACAGTATAAAATGATAGACAGCAATGTATTAAAGCGTTTATTTTATAAGTAAACATACGGATAATTAACATAGACTAAAATAAATATTAAATTATGAATTAAAGAAACGAGAAATTATTTATTTGTTTATACACTTAAGAACTACATTAAACTTGTGAGGAATTTTTATTTTAACTTATCAAATACTCAAAATTGGCACCAAACAATATCCTAAACGATTATAAAAAGAATTAATTGCATTCGTTTTTTGCTGGGGAGTAATATTTTATGAAGCTGCATGTTCATTCTCTTACCATTGTACACATTTTTTAAGAGTCTTCAAAGAAAAAAAAAATATTTGGTGCAAGCTATAATTATTATAGATTTCTCGAATTGGTGCTGGACAGGATCTGGCTGAGTCGATTATAAAATGTAGCAGCAGATACATGTAAAACTTATCTTAAGCTTATATTTGAATTATACCTGTTATAATCTGCAGTTTTATAAAAAACCATTTTGAAATGTGACAGTTTGACGAGTCTGACAGCAATTCTCTCATAAAATAAATGGCCGCGTTCAGCGCTACTCAACGCTGGCATCGCTGAGCACCGAAGTTTGCCGAACTCAATGAATGACAAATGCGAATGGTCCAGCAATTGCATTCGACAAACATCGGCACTCAGCCGGGGTGTCTAACGCGCCTAATGCTTCAATACATTGGTGTCATTTTGTAACAATGGTAATGAAACTACTCTATGTTTACTGATAAAATAAACTCTCTGTATAGTTAAGTTTTTACTTTCCGCCATTTGAAATTTTATTTGAAATGTATTTTTTTATGTAAAAGGTCCATAGGAAAACAATTTATCCATTACCTACACAATTTAAATTTTATATAAATAAAAGTAGGCGATAATTTGTCCCATGTTAAACTGTATATACTCTGACGTCACAATCTGTTTCAAATCACGTGTCTTTTTCAAAATATTACACAAATTTCAATATTTAATTGCAAAATATCTAATGGATATTTCGTGATATTTTAAATTTGAGGCTCTTTAAAGAACAATATTTTTTTAAAAATTTAGTACATAGAAGTCTATAAAAATTCTTGCAACAGCCTTATTGAATATTATGGAGTCTGGTTATTACTGGTATAACTGATAATAAAATTTCATTTATACTTAACTCTAAAAATCAAGTAAAAATAAAAACTACATAGGTATATATTTCGAGAATTAGAAAACTTTACGCGGAATTGAAGAGTGATTTTCCAAAACGTGGCAAATCATTGTTAGGCGAACTTGCGCCGTTTGATGTATTTAGTTTAAACTTGAAATGAATCTATTAGTGACTCATTGAGTAGAGTTGGAAAACCTGAACAAAATAACATAAAAAAATAAATTCTCTAAAAGTATGACTTAGTACGTTTTGGAAAATCACTCTAATTGTATTGAGGGTAAAGGTAATTCTTAATTTTATTATCAACAAAACATTTGCTCATAAAATCGTACTTAAAAATCCGAAAAAGACAACACAAGGTATTTTTGTTTTATCCTTCATATCCACTTGGATTGTTAGCAATACTGGATGGACATCAAATTGAAATGCTATTATTCCATAAGCTGTCATTACATTTCCAAATAATGATTCTTTTATTATCAATTCAGGAGGTATATTTTTTATTACTGAATTGTCGCCATAAATGCACGACCAAATCATGATTGCTATGGAAAATACGACAAGAACAGATATACAACACAGGATCCTAAAATTATAATGAAATAAATTATTGTTGATAACAAATACGAAAATATACTTCATGTCTTTGGGACTGCCAAGCCATAAAAGAGGACACAAAATGATACCTAATATTATCATCCAATAACAATGGGACACATAAAAGTTATCGCCACTCATTTTGTTTCCTAATATTTCTAGATTTTGTGCGGCTGTAAAAAAAATGTTCATACAAAATTGTATAGGATGTTTAAAAAAGGGTAAAAAATAAGGGTATACAGGTGTTTGGCGTAAGTCCGGCACCACGAATATTTCGTTTATTTTGAGAGATACAAAAAAATGTTAATAAGCAAAGTTCAACTAGACAAAGGGGCTCATAAGATGATCATAGCAGAAATTTTGTATCACTTCCGGTTTTAGCGGAAATGGGTACAACTTTAAAACTAGCATAGGGAATAGGTATTTTTATATATTTTTTCAGAATGCACATAAAATTTGCTTCACAATGATACCAACATATATCTATTAACTAATATATTGCTAATACTCCTATCTTTTACGTAGAAACCAGTTGAGGCAAAGAAAGAGAGATGGGAATATCATTGCTGCATAAGTCTGTCACTCTCTAATTCCGGTTTCTTAATTTTGCGCATGCACGTAATATTTGAATTCTATTGGCTTCGGTGACAGCGACGGTCAGTTGATCCAGCGAGCACATGGTTAGTTTCATTCTTGCATTTTCTGTGATTTTCTGTTTGTACTTTGAGTCGTTCATACCGTTCGTATTCAGTCTTAGGGAATAAAATCATTCACAGTGGCAGGAAAATTGGGTTTCTGGGCTTTTAACTAATATAACAAATATGTTTGAACTTTATGATGAACAAAAAATAGATTTAGAGTTTTTATTGACTTTTAAATTAAGTCGATTTTCTTGAAACATTCTTCAGCGCCATTAGGAGCCGGGGCGGATTTAATAACAATCCCAATGCGCTACAGTTTGAATCTGCGTATAAAAGACTACTGATTAAAACAGATATTAAATCAATGCAAAATGCCAATTGCTTAGTGGACGGCATAAATATATTACAGGTCTCTTCGAAAAGGGAAAATTTTAAAAATCCTGTTTGTGGGGAGGATTCTGTGAGAGTAAGTAGATTTGACCATGATTACGTAAATACGATGTGGGGTCTAAACACCTATGTTGAAAATGTAGTAGAGTACATAGCGGGATATGTTCTCAGTAAAATTAAAAAAATGAACATCTGCTCATTTTGTTGGGACTACTTATGCTCTGATAAAAGAGAAAGCTTATTAATAAACATAAAAAATCGGGGAGTCTCCTATACCCCTCAAAAGACATGATATTTATATGCAAACGCGCTGAAAGGATATTCAGAGAAAAGCAAGAACAAATGTTTAAAAATAAAAAATTAAAACAACAGATGGTTCTTACCATAGTTTTTCATATGTATTTAATACAACAGAATTTTTAAACCACATCAAAGAACAAACCATTTTAGACAACCACAAAACGCAAATTATAAAAAACTATAATTCATACTTTTATAAAAATTAGATTTTGTCACGAGACGAAGTTACTGTCACAGAAAGACGATTATATTCGAAATAAATTCACCAGAATTGTATTATTTAGAAATCAATAAATATTTTAAAAAATATTTCTTTTACTCTTTACCTTCACCAAAATAAATTAATCCTGACCAGATTTAATTCCTATTATTTTTACAGTACAACAAAGTTAATTATTTAATTCAAGTTCAGTACTAGAATATTTCATTGTTATTTATTATTACTAATATTTATGTTGAAGGATTTACACACAAAATAAATAGTAGGTATATTACTTAATTTCTCAGATTTATAATTATATACTCTTACTCTAATACTCCACTCTGCACTCCATGCTATGATTTTGGAACACACCCGGATCAACTGGCCGTCGCTGTCAGCGTTAGCCAATAGAATTCAAACATTACGCGCATGCGCAAATTCACGAAACCAGAATTAGAGAGTGACAGACTTATGCAGCAATGATATTCCTATCTCTCATTGTTTGCTTCAAGAAAAGCACAGGATCCGCAATATATTAGTTAATAGATATATGGATACCAAATTATCATAGTTTTACTTTCACCATTTCAAAATGGCGACCATTTATTCTTAAAATATGTATTAATAAAATACCATACAAAATAAAACATAGCAAGCTATGAAAACAATTTTATTATCTTATAACAAAAGAAAAGAATTTACCTACATTTGTGATAGTGCCATTTTTTAATTTACCGCTTTAGTGACTAACTAAACTTAATTTAGAGTGGTACTAAATCCATTTTTACTACGTCTTTTATTTAAATTTAAGCGGACACTAAAAGCATAAAATTCAAAAAATCAGCTCTCAAAAATTCAGAATTTTTTGTTTATGAAATCGCTGATGCGTTTGCCAACGCACTACCTGTATAGTGTTATTTTACGTTGTTCCGAAAACATCTCTTACTGATATAAATAAAAATAACGAACAACAAAACCAAAATGAGACGCAAATAAAAAATAAAAAGCAGAATGAAAATAAATATTTCTCGTTAACATACATAGATGGCATGGCTATGCAGTTGAGAAAACTATTTACGAATAATTTTAATATAAACATTGCTTTTAAACAAGAGAAAACTGTAGATAATCTTTTTTCAAGACTAAAAGCCGATATAGATAATACGTATAATTCTAATATAATATACAAAATTCCATGTGACGATTGCCCTGCCCAGCATACAGGTCAAACAAAACGTTATTTAAAAACAAGATTAGAGGAACATAAAAGAAATTGTAGGAATAACAACAACAATAATGGAAAGTGTGCTCTAGTAACACATGTAAAAAACACAGGCCACAGCTTTAATTTCGAAGATGTTAAAATCTTAGCCACAGAATGTAATTTACAAAAACGTTTAACACTTGAAATGTTGCAGATTAATAATGATAAAAACAATATTAATTTAAAAACAGATACAGATAAATTAAGTTCTATATATGCAAACATTTTAAAATACAACAAAAATAATAAATGAAATAAAAAATGATTAAACTTAAGACGAAACAATAAGAAGAATGAGTAAAATATTTTTTAATTTTTTTTAGCGGTAAAACAACATCCTTCAGGACTATACTTGTTAAAACCAAATTATATTTTTTCCATAAGGGTGCCGAAATTTTACATATATATTTATTTTATTGTTACAAGATTTTGACGACTATTAGAGTATTTTATTATACTTATTTATTTTTTTAACTGTTTTGACTTCCTACGTGTGTTGTTATGTTTTTTGTTATTTTTTGAATGTGTTCTTTTAATGTGTAAATACAAATATAAAAAAATCACGTAAGTTTTATATAAAAAGATTATGTTTTTAAAAAAGGTTTTTATAAGAAAATTGTATCAATTGTAGCTCCTGAAGAAGGCATAGGAGATGCCGAAACCGGTAGAGGCCTGAAATTTAAATAAATTTTTGAATGCAATCCAGCAATTTATTTCCATATACCCCTCCAGTCAAGAAGCTTCAACATCCAATAAATATTATATTTTAAGGTGTTCCCCACTTTATTTAAGCGAGATATACAGGGTATAACAGCTAAACGAGCTACCTCAAATAATTATTATATTAATTAAAGATACAATAAAATACTACAAGAATTTATGAAAAACATACATACATAAAATCACGGGGTTAGCACAAACCCGAAAATAATAACAACATCATACAACAAATCCTTACTTTTAACATATTGAAGTGACCGAAAAACAATTGAGCTTAAATTAAAACGAAACAAATATTTGATAATACATATCTTTATAAATAGTGTTCTATGTGATTTCCATCCTAAATAATTTAAATTGACAAATAGCAAGTTTTTGTTTTTCATAGCCTACTGAAAAATTACCATTAAAATTAAATTTATTTAAAGTTCAATTGATTTTTTCTCAATATTTTTGCTATACAAAGATATAAAATGAATACATGGTTGAATTCAGAAAAAAAATATTTTATCGAATGGGCATAAAAATAAATATCATCCCACTTAAAAAAAGCACAACACCTTCCGTCATTTTTATGTATTTTATATAAATTCCACACAGAAAGTTTCTTGTATTTTCAGTAAAATTATTTCACAGACATATTATGTAAATTGTACTTCACAGTGACACCTATCATATAATATTGAATTATTGAAACTGTTTCCATGGTGATGCAGCAAAGATTACAAGATTTATTAAAATTAATTTTGTTATAAATTCTTATCTCCAAATACATTTAATATGAAAAAAGTAATGCAATCAAATCGTATAAAGAATAAAATATTCTTTAATATTTATAATAATATAAAATGCAAAAAAATTAACTGTTTCTTTAAGAAAAACAGTTAAGAGTTTCAAATTAAGGTACTTCCGGTTGACCAATTGTAACCAAAATCTAATCAAGTTTTCATTTGGATGTAAGAATGAGGACTACAACAAAAATGTAAACGATCGTCACACACATACATACATACAGACATCATCGTAAAAATAGTAAATTCGTATTCTAAGGATCCCAAAACGTGCTTATTCATTAAAAACCACCATCAATTTTTTTGACCAAAGACAATGCCTTCCATACGTAAAGGTGACGGAAGGTAAAAATATAACTTTTGTTTCTTCTTTAATCGGATGTCCGCCTTGATTGTCTTACAGTATTTTATTGTATCTTTAATAATATAAAAATTATTTGAGGTAGCTCGTTTACCTGTTACACCCTGTATATATTTTTTAAATTCTCCTGAGAAGAATATCTCATTCCAGTATTTATAAATATTTACTTTTCTTTGTACACGTGTTATATTTAATCTTTAGTAACATATTATTATTTTTGATATTATTGTCTCTAATTAAAAATTAGTTTACTAATTTAGTTCAAGAATATAAAAATATTTCTGTTTTTGTGTTGTTATGAATTCAGTTTCTTAAATAAAATAAAAAAGTGTGTTCAATTATGGAACTGATTTTGTTATAAACGGTCAATAAAATGAACTTACCAACAATAATATTTGGTATGGATGCCCCAAATATAGTAACATCAAGTAAAATTGTAACAAATCTGGCAAAATATTTGCCAAAAGTCATTTCTGCTAGAGCAGCATAAGGATATCTATTTTTCGCTACTATAGATTTATCTAAATATTCAGCTAATATCCAACATTTTCCTAATAGAATAGCTGTACACATTTGAATAGAAAATACAAATATTACTAATGGTATTCCTAGCCACCCTGAAAATATTTTTCATTAAATTATTGCTATTAAAAATAAAAATATTTTTAACCTACCGCATTGTAAAATAGCTCTAGGTAAAGCAACAATAGGAAAAACACCGAAAACGTCAACAATGCAAATCACAGCAAAAAACACAGAAAGACCTTTTTGATTGTCACTATCATCGGAACTGTTAGAATGAGTTATTAAAAGAGGACTGTATTCATCAAAACTCATTGTTATCAAAAAATAAAAGATTAGAATGTCTGCTAATGTTTGCAGTAAGACTATGAATGGTTGCAAGAGACTATTTGATTAGTTCATTTTTGTGGCTTCCTTGCAGCCAAGTCAAGGGGATTAGATTACAACTGGTTCGTTGTTCCGTGAACATTTTTTATCAAGATGTTACACTTTTTATTCGTCAAGTATCATATTACTTAAAAAGTGTTTGCACTATAAATATAGATAATCTAAGCACAAATATGCGGAAGATGATTTAGAGAAAATTATATGTAAATAAACAATGATAAATAAATACAAGGAATTAATGTGAATCATTAAACTACGATTTTTCTAAATCGCCAGAATTTACAGTATTTTTTTTAAAGATGTTCGATCAAGGTCATCTACGTATTGACGGCAGACGGCGAAACAAATTAGTAAATAGGAAAATATAATTTTCTTTAACAAATTAAATTGGCCAGGAATTCAATTTTTTGAAAAAAGATAGAAGAGATAAGATCTGTCAAACATTGTTAAATTCGGAAAAACTAAAAAGAAAAGACTATAAAGCATAAGATTTTATTACGTAAGATTTTATTACATAACATTTCATCACTTCTGGTCGTATTGTATTGTCATATTTACTAATTTGTCATTATCATATTTATTATATCGTCACATATTGTCATATCACATATTGTAGAAAGTGTTATAAATAAACCATTATGCTATGAGATTCGTCTAAAAAGATTCAACAACATTCTTTAAGATTTTTTATGTAAACAAGTTAATCTACGAATAAAAATGTCAAACACAAACTGCATGGAATGTGAACGTCCAGACAACGCCGAAGACATGGTAGCTTGCGACAAGTGCCATAAGTGATTCCATTACTCCTGTGTTGGCGTAAATGAAGAGATAAAGAATGCACCATGGCAATGCAAGTACTGTACCTGTCAGAGAGAAAAATACAATAAAATCAGTTTCTAGTACTGAAAGTAAGAAGTTAGCACTTCGAGAGCTCGAACTGAAAGAAAATTGAAGAAGAATTTAAACTCGAAAAACTCTACTTAGAGAAGAAATATACGAGGGTCATTCAATAAGTAAAGAGACAAATGGCTATAGCTCAAAAACGGTTTATTTCAATCTTTCAAAATTAAAGCTATTTTTCAACATAATCACCCCCCACAGTTATGCACTTGTCCCATCTTTCTTGCAGCTTCCTAATTCCCTTGGCGAAGAATTCTTTCGATTTACCCCGAAGCCACTTTTGCACCGCTTCCTTAACTTCCTCATTGTTAGCAAATCTTTTTCCACGTAGGGCGTCTTTGAGTGGTCCAAACAGGTAAAAATCAGATGGGGCGAGGTCGGGACTGTAGGCAGGATGAGGTAAGACCTCCCAACCCAATTCTTGAAGCTTATCACGGGTCAGCTGGGCTGTATGAGGGCGGGCGTTATCGTGCTGAAGAATGACTCCTTTTGACAAGAGTCCACGGCGTTTGCTCCTGATAGCTGGTCTAACTTTGTGTTCTAGCATCTAAGAGTAGTATTGGCTATTGATAGTTCGCTGATCTTCAAGGAAATCGCAATAGACTGGATCCTGTGAGTCCCAAAAGACTGGACGTCCACATCGGGGTTCATCACCTACACTTGTTCGGCCACTTTTAAACCGATCAACCCACTTGTAAAAATTCGCACGGTTCATACAACTTTTACCGTACTGTATTAACATTCTAGAAAAAATTTCACTTGGTTTTACACCTTCTGCGACTAAAAATCTAATGACCGAGCGCTGCTCTTCTAAGGTGCAATCTTCTAGTGGACTTGCCATGGTGAACTGAAAATTTTGAGGTTATGTTGACATAAAATGATGAAACAGCTGATCAGAGCATATTCCAAGGTTGCCAACTAACACCCCTGAAAAGATTGTACACATTCATTGAATAGTTTTAAAATTATAGAATTTGTCTCTTTACTTATTGAATGACCCTCGTAAAATACTAAATGAAAAAATAAACGATGAAATAAGTGTGAAGTCAAAAAGCTGCCATCAGGATAGTATTAGAAAAGTACAAAATTGGATAGAAAAGAATCAGACTCTGGAACCAAAGAATACTAATAAAAATAAAGAAAACGTTACCACGTCAATTTCTAATATTCAAGAATACAATAATGAACCTGATAAGAGTCTCAACTACATCACACCAGTCATCCCAAGTATCATTTTCTCAATTTTCGAACCAATAAATAAACAATTATGCTATGAGATTCGTCTAAAAGGATTCAACAACAATATGAATTAAGATTTTAGCTCCGCGCATTCTATCAAATTTAGTAGGTAGTGTCAATTAGGTCAACTGATAAGTTTATTAGCAAATGTAAAACCAAATATGTGAAAAATAAGATACTGCAACAATGTTAATGTCAGTGACCATGACAGCGAAAGTATTATCAACAACAAACATCGTTTGAAAATGGACTGTCCTAACTTAATCGAAACAATATGAATTTTTGAAAGACAAGCGTGTTATATCCATCCTCTTGTAGTTATTGCAAATGGGAAAGATAAATGTATGCCAATTTGTTAATTCTTTCATGATCATAATCATAATCGTTACCTGAGCCGTTTAAGATTATTTCTAGGAATTATATGTCCGACATTTTATGGCTCAATTCTGTAAGCCGCTGTAGCGTATGTAGCACTATAACCTTGAAAAAATACAGCGGTGTACACAAAAAGCGATTCTATAAGATTTTTTATAGAGTGTAAATGCTACATCCCTGCTGTAACTTTACAGTGAAAGAAAGTTCGGTGTAGTGTTGTCAGGTGTTTTACATTTAGAGGTTACTAAATAATATTTGAGATGAACAATCCAAATATATTGTATTTTGTTTTTGCTTTATACGAAGAGGATTATAATAAGTACGTGCATTTGAAAAATTAAAATTATATAAAGTTTATTAAGTAAATTTCATTATTCTAGGCGTTAAATGCGTATCAAAAGAAGAAATTTACGAGATATGGATAATCCGTTTGGAATACCAAATGTGGAATTTATTAATACGTTTCGCTTGAGGAAACCTTTAGTTCATGAATTAATTGACACGTTAAGAATTCACGGGGGGCAGGCAAGACGTAGATCAAAAGTTTCTTTTTAATTGCGGGTATTTTATTATTGTTTGTTGCAGTACTTTCTAGAAATAAAATATTCAAAATAAGGTCAAGAACTATTCTATTCTATCCTCGAGAGCATTTAACGAAATTGATAATTACTCCCGTTTCTTCGCTATGCCATTCTCTTCTACGTTAGAATTTATTATTCCGCTTCTGAATATATAATCGTTTTCTAACATATTTACATACAATTCATACTGCATTTTTGTGGTACTAAATAATCTTTTGCGTTTCTTTTCTCTGCAAGACATACTGAACAATGAATTATAATACTGAATCAAAAAATTAATATATAAAATATTAACCTATTTAGTGTTTGTCATTTTGACAGTTATTTATAAATGGAATAAATAATAAATATGAAGATAGGTGCGCTGTAAGCGTACGTTACATCGATCAAGGTTATATATGACGGTACAGAATCTGTTATTTTACAGAAATGTAAACGCTGAACTTACACTGCGCTATAAGCTACACCGCTTACACTTTTACAGCGCTACATCCAAATTATACAGAATCGAGCCATTAACATAACTTTATGCTATATATCACATACAGGCTATTAAAAAAGGGCGAGAAATTTAGCTTAATGAATATAGGTGCAATCTTCAATAGTTTCCGAGATACATATATGGCAGTAAAAAATGAGTTTTTACGGGGTTTACCTCTGCTATCTCGAAAACTATATAAGTTACGACTTCGATTAATGAGACTTTTTGTTTCCCTTTTAGAGGTCATTTTAGATGTGCATTTGTTTTTTTTTTAAATCATATAATTGTACTAAGTTAAATGTTATGGCGACCTTGGCCAATATTTAATTTACAATTAACTTCATAACTAATACAAATTGAGAAAAATGTTTCAAATAAAATTTTATTGTTTTTTTATAGTCTATTTATTGACAGACAACATTTTGTTCGATCACTATCTTTATCAGTTTTTCTTCGATTTTCTCGGAAACAATTAAGATCAGACCTATTTTTTTATGCTTTTCTTACTCATTTTGGTCAGTACTCAGTGGTGTATCTATGTGAAATGGCGCCTATGGCAAGATTCGCGATTGAGCCCCTATAGAAATGTTTACATATAGGTATACGTCTAACCTTCTTAGATTAGCAGATATTATTTGAATATTATACATTTTAAGTAATAGTTTAAATTATAATTGTTTTAGAATAGATAAAAAGGTAAAGAAATGATATTATATCGTAAAAACTACATAGTAAGTGGCACCAAATGGCGCCTAGGGCACGTGCCCTGCCTGTCCCACCCTAGATACGCCTAGTACTGACCAAAATGAATAAGAAAAGCATGAAAAATATAGGTCTGATCCTAATTGTTTCCGAGAAAATCGAAGAAAAATTGATAAAGATAGTGATCGAACAAAATTTTATCTGTCAATAAATAGACTATAAAAAAACAATAAAATTTTATTTGAAACATTTTTCTCAATTTGTAATAGGTACGAAGGTAATTGAAAATTAAATATTGGCCAAGGTCACCCCCAACATTTTTTACCTTATTTTTTAACTCTATAAAAGTTTATTTCAAATTCTCTTTTCTAGAAAAAAGAGAAAATGCTCCCAACAGATACCTTCTCTCGTGTGACGTTTTCAAAAATATTAGATAGTACGATGAACAACTGATTAAAGGTGCTTTGCAAGCAGTTGTCTACGACTGTTACTTCTCTGTCAATCGTTTATGGATTATTTTGGAGAAAAATACTTCAAATAAAAATTGCGTTCATTACGCACTGTTATTGAAGTATTTTTCTCTAGTAGTTAGTACTAGGATATGTGTAATTAAATCATAATACTAAGAAAAATACCATATAAACATGATAACATTTTTATTTATGTTTTCGATACGAATTACATTTCAACAAATATATAATCTATTTAAATATGTAGGTAGGCAATGACAGGTTCCACGTTTGTCAATATCTTTTCCAGTATAAAATAAAAATTAGAACTTACTTATTGACGTAGGGCCTTATTTCATTTATTGCTGATTTAATAAATTATACCAATTTCGTCAAATACTGTTTTTATCCAATCCTGTTATTTAACACCTAATGAAAAAAGGAAATTAGGACGTGCTGGCAAGGTATACTGGAAGTTTCAATACAATATTAGAATTAGACCATTCATTTATAATAACATCACAATAATTCTAGTCTCTACGATACACAAAGTATTGTCAGTTTAAAGTAGTTAAAAGTATTTGATAAATTAAAGTTCAGTTCGACATAATACTGGCACTATAGTGCGTTTCAGTCAGGTAAGAAAATAGCAGAAGGTGCATGAGAGCCGACCGTTTTCACATTCATTAATAAATAATAGATTTTTTTTAAAAGACAATAGCCAATTACGTCAAATGATAATGGCGGGATTCACTATGAAATATCACTTATTTCTTTCGATTTTATTTGACAACTGATAGCTAACTTTTTTTCGCTTTTGTGTACTATAGGTCTTGCCAAATAGAAATGACCTGTCAATCATTTCTTGCGCATATACTGTGTACCACTATTTTTAGAGCGGAGTAGCCTCTCACTACCCATTTCATAATAATACATACTTTTTCCGTGCGCCGCTTACCCAAAAAGAATTCTAGAAACTGCCCACTAGTCATTCGCCTAAGTACTGTAAAGACATAAGTGCAAAACCGATGAAGACACAAGCGTTCAACTGACAATGGATGTAAACATTGTATTGTGCCAGTGGAGTAGAAATAATTACGAAACAATAGTATTTAGAATATTTAAATTAAGTTTAAAAACTAAAATATGTACAAAATACCGATAATATAAAGATTATTTTAGTGTCTTCAATAAAAAACCTATCTCTGAGTAGGCTATGAATAGAGAAACGTATGTCTGATCATTATTCAATTCAAAAGTCGTTATCAAAATTGATCTTGAAATGTAATTTTAAGGAGAAAGTATAATAAATAATGGTACAGTGTATTGCCCTTCGTCGTTTTATAATTTGTTTCCATTTCTAAAATAAGATCCAAGAAGAGAAGCTTTGATTTCTTTAGACAATATTTTTGACAATATCTCGTGTCAAATTGATATTTACAGGGTGGCCAAAACTTTAGAAGAATCAATTTCCATGACTTTTCCAGATTTTTCAGAGATTTTTTGCCATTTTTCCCTGACTTATATTTCTTAAATATAAAGATTTAAGTTTTGTGAATCGCAAAATATTAATTGAAATCGGTTTAATAGGAAAGATAAAATGAGTCGCCGCCTCATTATAATCAGAAGTAATAACAATACCATAAGAACGGTATAAGTGTTTAATTAAATGCGTTGTAGTTTAAGGGGCATTCAATGACTGACTGCAGATGCAGATACTCTAGCGACATCTCAAATTTCAAGTTTCAAAAGAAGCACAATCGCTTCGTTGAATAAGCTTTATTACGCGGGAAATTCAAATACCCATAAATAAAAATTTCTAAATAAATGAGTTAAAATCAGAATAATGCTTTTTTTACTAGAATTCGTTAATTTTGATCGATATTACAATTAATTTAAAAAAAAAATACACTTAATTTTGTAAATATTTTTTTTTCCAGACTAAAAATTTAATTCCCTGACTTTTCCATAACCAACAAAATTCCCTGACTTTTCTAGGTTTTTCCGGTTTTGGCCACCCTGTTTTAATTTAGTCTACTCCGAGTTTTTTTTTGAACACTGTATAATGGGCATTACTATGTAATCGTTAGAGGATGGGGTCGGTGGCCTTAATTAAATTTTCGGAAAACCCTTGCTCATGGGCATGTTGCTATCCTGGGTTCAAGTCCTGCAAGGGAATGGTTTTGTATGATATAGCTTCATACAGTAATTTTTTTAAAAGATATCCGATCAAGGTTATCTACGAATTGTATGAATTCAGATTTTTGCTCCGCCCATTTTGACAAATTCAGTAGTGTCGTTTGCTTAGTTTTTAAGAGGGTACATAAGATACTGCTGTTATTTTATTAGTATAAAAATATATGTTACAATAAAAGAATTCAAAATTCAAAAATACGTCACCTGGTGAGTTTATTAGCAAATGTAAAACCAAATATATGAAAAATAAGATACTGACACAATGTCAGAGTCAATGACACAAACAGAAAATAATGTTATTCGTACGGCTATGAATCAAGGTAATGTATCTGAATTAATTTATAAAGTTACGTTACAGCGAAAATATTATCAACAACGAGCATCGTTTTAAAATGGAATGACCTAACTTAGTCGAAACAATATGAATTTTTGAAAGACGAGCGTGTTTTATCCATCCTTAGCCGTGTTCCTTCGGGCTGTGATTCGCAACCTAAATCATCAGAGTGATCATGATTAAGAAGAAGTATGTTTTGTCGTTTCTTATTCGTTATCCCCACTTTGTTATTTTGTGATCACTAGACAACCTTCCCCTTTCCCTTCTGAATCATCCTTTTTAAATGATCATACGGATTTATTTCAAAACAAATTTAAAAATAGCTGAAGACAATAGTTTTTGAGAGTAGAATTTATCAAAGTTGCAACAAAGGAAATGTGATTTTCCTACAAAAGTATGTAATGACTCACCATACTTTTGAAAACAAAGAAAATATGTTACATAAAACATTTGTTTTAAATAAACATACTTCATGTTACTAAGAACTTTTTTTAAATTTCTATATGATAAATTTTTAATGTGTTGACTATAACACTTGACAATAGATTATTTATAAAATAAATTAGTCTGCATTGGTCTGTATATGACATTTGACGCTAGATGGTGTTTATATTATTCTAGTTGTTTTCTTGATATAATTTTTAAATCTTGATTCAAAAGGATCACGGTTAAACTAATCAGGATTCACAAAAATCACAATCACAGCCCGAAGGAACACAGCTCTTATCGCACACGCTTAAAGCTTTTGTAAAGGAGGGGGATAAATGTATGCCAATTTGTTAATTCGTTCATGATACCGATGACCTTGATCGGACATCTTTCAAAAATGTTACTGTATTTCATATATATTATTCGGACGCCACTGAGGCAAACCCGCTTAAGGTACAATGCATGTGATTGGCCCTTTATGTAAGAAGGGCGGAGAATACGTAAATGCGTTTTACGCGTAGGTCATTTCTATTTGGCAAGACCTATAGGTGTGCATTTTGTTCAGATTTTATATCTCTATCTAAACTAATGCTATTTTCTCACATGAAACACATTATATCAACCTAAAATCCCAACGTTCTTGAACTTTGTATGAGTTTCAGGCATATTCTATTTGGTACTTGATATTATTTTTGATTTTTTTGCCAAATAGTACAAGGTTCAGAACTGCTACATCTATTTTTTGTCAGTTAGTTCACTCACACCGTAACATACCAGTTTTACATTTATAATTTGTAATTCTTGCAAGTCAAGCATGACATATATACTACATCTACATTCTACAATTGACCAAACCGCTGAGTGGAACTTTGCGGCCAAACAGTGGCGGCTCGTGGGCCAGACAACAGGGTAGGCGATAAAATAAGGAATATAAAAATAAATTGAAGTTAAAAATGTATAAAACAAATACATACACATACGTTTTACATATTTAGTTTTGTATATTGAATTTATACACCGATCTTTTAACTCACAAATTTATTAAATTATTTCATCAATAAAATTATATTTTATTTTAGAAATTTGGTTAGGTGACACACCCCTAATTTATGAGACCGTAAGACGTATCCAAATTTTAGGAAGATTTTTCTACGTTAAAAACTGCGTCTTATAGCCCGAAAAACGGTAATTCTTTAGCAACAATGATCATTACTATTAATACAAAGATTTTATAATTTATAAGCTTCTGGAAATATTTCGCAATAATTATTTTCTTTTTAAAGATTATTTTATCAATTTTTAAGTTTTCGAACTGCCTGGAAAATTGCAGCCTGGAGCATTGGAGGCGATAAAAATTTCGTCTATACGTATGGTTCGAACAGCGATAAGCTACCAGTCCTATACGTAGGCGCGTAACTAGGAACTAAGGTTAGAGAAAAGCGCACTGGCGGGCGACTGTAAAGGTGAAGTTTCTCCAGAGATGTTTACGTGTTGTATAAGCTAGATGCCTAACTCCGTGCGCAGAAGTGAAGCCAGCAATTTCGTGTGGCGGCCATTTGTTAAAAAGGCATGTAAGATCTAAGTATTTCACGTCTATTCAGATTTGTGGCAATTTAAAAGTATGTACTGTACTGTAATATATAACTAATGTTTTGAAAGACAATTTACGATTATAAAGTGATCTACTTACGGCATATACTACACAATAGCCCGGAAACGAGAACAGGAACGAAGATTTTATCAATACATTATTTGTATTGTAAAGAACTGTTTTTTTTAGTTATTTACCATCGAATAGATTTAAAACTGGGGGAAAGGTGCAATTTTTTGGGTTTTTCAATCAAACCATATAACAATTAAATGGAAAATAAAGTTAAATATTTGTATGTAGAATGTTTGAGTAATATAATTTATGTAAATACATTATTTTATATCTTTTAGATTTTCTTTGAAAATTAAACATATATTAAAATCTTGGATTATAAATGTAAGGAGAAAAGCTTTTACTCCAACTAAAGCTAACAAACTTTGCAGCGATCATTTTAAAGAAAATGATTATTTAGGACGGGAACTTACATTCGAAAATTGAAACCAGATGCAGTCCCTACGATATTTTCCGCTTTTCCTAGCTATTTAAAACAAAAAGAAAATAGCAGAAGGGTTTTAAATATAAAATCATGTAATTATTGCGCTGAAAACTGTTTAACATTGGACCATAATTACTTTTACAAATATAAATTTTCAGTTTTAACTGATTTTAAAAATAATGGAGGATTAATTTCCCCATCAGAAAGCATTTTTAAAATAATTAAAGCTACTGAAACAAATTAATATTTTCACTAATAATTTAAAAACATTTTCAAATACAAATAATATTGAAAGAAAAATAATAAATTTTATAATTAATCTTTTTGCCAGTGAAAAAAATATTTTTTCTCATTTACATTGTGAAATTTCTTTGGATAATAATCACAAAATGTATCTAATTTGATATATTTGCAAGCAGTATATAAAAATTAGATTGCACAGTATTGCAAAGTGGTCCAATTAGAATCAAATTGTTAGCAAAAGGCAAATTAAATAAACTAATATTATTTTCTAATCAATAAATAGTGTTTAAGAACAAGTATTGCGTTTTATTTCATCAATTTAATAACAATTTATTTGTGATAACCTTCATATATTAATTATATTCTAAGTTTTATTTCATATTTACCATATCATACATTACTATTTTGCCTTTTTAACAAATGGTCGCCTCTTGACCTTGTGGCTTCACTTTTACGTAGTTTGAAACATACGAAGTTGGGTATCTAGGTTATACATAAACATCTCTGAGTTTCTCATCGCCTTTGCCAATGCTTTTTAAGAGTGTATCCAATATCATTACGTAAGGTACGATTCCAACGGATATTCATACAACTGCAATTTACTCATAGCGCATCTACAGGGACTGCTTAAAAATAATGGGTGTTGAGGTTACGGCAATACAAACAAAGAACTGCCAGCCATTCACAGTACCTGACTGATTGAAAAGGCAACAGAAGGGGGTTTGTTGTATCGAGATGTTCTATATCTCTTGCGTGTGACGTCAATAATATAAGTGTCTATTACGCGCTTTTGGTAGTTTGAAAAGTATATTTTCTCGTGTAACTAAATAAATAAAATAAATATTTATTATAAGTAAAAAGACATATTACAACATATTTTACATCTTTGTATAACAAAGTAGGCGTTTCCTACTTTACCTACCCTGGCGACCCGCCACTGTTGCCAAAGTCGTATTATTTTGTTCGTTAAAATAATTTCCGGCATGTTTATTACTGAGGAAATACTTACAGCCATTTTCATGCATTTAAAATATGAATTGTACAACATTATTTAACAAGCATATAATTTAAAATATGTCTGGAATAAATTTATGGACATGACTGCGAGTATAAACGAACAGTACATGAAAAATAGCTAAAATGGTTCTACAACGAACCCAAAATAAATTAATCCGTAGTTAACATTTCTCCCTAAATATATAAAACCAATTCATAATATTAAACAATCAAATCACACTATAGAGAAAAATGTAAAATACGGCAACAGAAACGAATATTTAAGTTTCGTGATAAATGCTATCCCTGATGTATTTATGTGCTTCCTAACCTCGTTGTATTCCTAGTAAGCGTTCAGCTACTCCTAGATAGTATACCGTTTGGGCTATGCCAAACAGCGGTGCTATTACTATCATACGACATGCTCCTCCTTTGAAGAATGCGAGAGGTCCTTCTTGTGCCAATGTTTTACTGGAAATTAATTATTTATGTTGTTAAACTCATAACTAATATTCAGTAGGGTTAATGCAAGCCGAATTATATTTGGAAGCTTAATGGTTTGGCTGAAGAATAAACATAAAATTAAAAAGCATAAAGGATTAAACTGCCAAATCAAATATGCCGAGAATGTTATATGTCCTTCTGACAATATGAGTTTGAATTCGACCCAAGACAGTAATAATTATTAGAAAGAAAGTGGGATGTTGTAATATTCAAGTGAGATTTGGAACTGACTTTTATTATTACCAGAAATCTAAAGACTGGGCTCAATATTACCGACCTCTTATAGAAGAGTGTTTTGCTAACGTGTAACGTCTTCTAATTTGTGTTAACATAATTTAAATATTTAATATAAAAATCTAGAGAATATAATATGTCCCTCTGTTTATATGGTGAAAATGATTAGGCAGACGACGCACATCAACAACATGAAAAAAACCTTATAAAATGAAATATAACTTGTATAATTTAATTTATTGGGTGTTATTTATCATTAAAAGAAAAAAAAATACTAGTACTAAGTAATGTATATATTAATGATATGGTGAAAATGATTAGGCAGAAGACTCACGTCATCAACCTGAAAAAAGCCTTATAAAACGAAATATAACTTGTACAAATTATTAGTTGCTATTTATTTTTTTAAAAAAGAAGAAAAAATATACTAGTATTAAAGAAACGTATATATTCATTAATTTACAATTATTTCTAAGTCAATCATTATTCGTTTTACAGAATATAAATTTATTTGACACAATATGGTCATTCTCAGTAGTGCCAACGTATGGCACGAAAATAAACTACAATTATTTAAAATAATGTTATATTCCGTAAAAAAAAAATGACTGACTTAGAAATAATTGTAAATATCATTAATATATATATATATATATATATATATATATATATATATATATATATATATATATATATATATATATACATTACTTAATATTAGTACTTTTTTTCTTCTTCTTTTAAAAATAAATATCCAAAAAATTCTGCAAGTTATATTTCATTTTATAAGGTTTATTTCAGCTTGATGACGTGAGTCTTCTGCCTAATCATTTCCACTATATTCCTTTTACGGAATATAAAATTATTTGAAATAGTTGTAGTTTATTTTCGTACCATACGTTGGCACTACTGAGAATGACTATATTGTATAAAATAATTTTATATTTCGTAAAAGGAATAAGGATCGACAGAAATAATTGTAAATTCATAAATATATACCTTTCTTTAATACTAGTATATTTTTTCTTCTTTTTTTAAAAAATAATAACAACTAATAATTTGTTCAAGTTATATTTCATTTTATAACGTTTTTTTCAGGTTGACGATATGCGTCTTCTGCCTAATCATTTTCACTATATCTCATGATTAAAAAATATAAGATTTTTGATTACAAAAAAAGCTTAATTACAATAAAGAAAATATATGAATATACATATATCACTCTGATTGTATTCCTTCAATAAAAAATATTGATTACAACGAAAAACGCTTAATAACAAACAATAAAGAAAATCTGATTACAATAATGAAAATTATTATTACTGTATTTGAAAGTTGTAAAAATATAATGCTAGGATTGGATTCAATGTAGTGTATATTTTAATTTCCAATTATTACGGCCTTCTGAACTTGCTGCGGTCCTGATGATTTTTTTAATGTTAAACACGTGTTTTTGTTTATTGAATGTTACTATTTATAGATAATTATATAAAAGTGAAAGTTTGACGTCTATACAAACCTACGTTTTACATATCGACGCCAAATTTTGTAGAGATGTTCTTTTAGTTTCCGGACGTGTCATAGTAGAGTTCAAGTTTACATAAGAAACACATTAGCATTGGTTTCGAGAGCGATTAAGAGCGGCGCTAGCGTTGCAAATGACCGGAATTTCGAAGTTTTCGTTAGCACTCGGGAGTGCGCCCATAAAATAAAAACGTGAATTTGACTCATTACATTACTGATCATTACCCCCAAATTTTGCTGTTTGTTGAATATCAAAACCTCTTACGCTTTGTTTTATTGTTTTACGGTTGCTCGATTCTGTGTTATTTAGTGTTCGCCAACCGTGCATTTATTTATCTTCTCGAATTTATTGATTATTGAGTGAGTCGATCAACATAAACTCTTTTACTTTATTTTGTCGTATGACGGCTGCTCATTGTTGTGTTGTTTAAAGTTAGCCAACCATAAATAGAATTTTTTTAATATATTTATTGTAAGAAAATTGAACATTACTCCAGTTTGCAATAAAATATGCACAATACAATAATATCCAAAGTTCCTCATCAAATAATTAGCAATAAAACTATTAACAAACCGGCCTTAAATTATTTATTTATTATTAACAGTGTTGTCAAATAATCAACCCGAGTTCTCCGTATGTGTCAATGTGTCCAACAAAGCAGCGATGGTTACAAAAAAGTGTAGATGTGTACCAAAAATTGAATATACATAAAATTTACAATTTAATAACATTAGCCTACATTATTGTTTGTTGCAAATATTTGCAACGGGTACAGCTAGTTTGTTATAAATTGTTCGGCCGATCGAATATATGAGAAAGATGTTTAGTGCATGAATACAAGATTACGGGTTTATTCCAATACAAATTTTGGGAAATGAACGAAAGTGTATATTATTATTATTTTTATTTTAAGAGCAATTTATGTGAAATATTTGCCGCCGTTCCATTTTATAATATAAACTTTGTCTCTTTAAATAAACGTAATAAATAAAATACATAAATATTAAATAAACCAGAATATAAAAATTATTAGGAATATTTAAAAATAAAGGATGATTTATCGGTCTGTTTTTTTTTAATAACTCGATTATTTTAAATATTATAGAAAAAAATTCCAAACGAAGTTTAGTTCATATTAAAATGTCTATAAATATGCAGTATAGGTTTTTTACAGGTGTTCCATTTGTACGCAATAGTATGTAACTTTATATTTTCAAATGGAACACTATATATTTATTTAAATTGGAAAAGTACGTGGAATTTGCTATCAGTATAAAAATATTCATATGTTTAAAAAATACAATTTTATTATATACAGAACGCTTTGCATTTCTGTTTTTATTCAATTTTGACGTTTTAAACTGTTATTATTAACTCCATGACAACAACTATAAGTAACTGTTTATCTGCTAATGAATTCATTTTTTTTTTAAATTACTGTCACATAATTTTAACTCATTCTGCAACAAATAATGCATTTAAAATAACATCGGGCACGGAAATTACACTTTCGCCAGTCTTTATCAGACAGATTAGCCATTTTCAATATTTTCACGACACAAATGACAGAAAATAAAGCTTGTTTATAAAGCAGCGCGCGTGGATTCGACGACGATGAGTCTAGGTCCTAGACTCTAGGAGTACGCGACCGCCCCTGCTAGTCGAACGTTTCTAAAATGGCTACTCCTTTTAGAGAGCGTTTAATTTTGTCGATGACGCAATATTCAAGAGCACTGACGAAGTAAACAAACACGTCTCGACCTGTTTAATTACTACCGGTCGCCTGTTCTTTTGTATTCTGTTATTATTGTATAGAATAGCGGAGAACATTCTATTAAAACGACGCCGGACTATATAAACACAGTGAAGGAAGCCAGCGGGGCATTCTGATATAGACACTCATCGTGAAATGAATAGTTGGTGATTAAATAAATAGTCTACGGAGTTGTGAACATAAATAAAAATAGTTATATAAATAAATATAGTGAAATAAATATTGTTTAAATAAATAATATTAGTGTTTAAATGTTTAATAATATTTAGTCTTAAATTAGTGTTTATAATTGCTTGATCATACTGTTAGTTATTTTTATTATCTTTATCTTAATTATTTATCATGTACTAAACTTTTATTTTAATTAATACTATTTCTCTGATTTTTACACTTCACTCAAATAAATACACGTTACAATAATATATAAATAAACGACTTGACGTCTATCAACGATGATTGTCATGCACAAGCTTCTAATTGATTAGTTTTTCTATTTTGTCAAAATTAAATAAAATATTGTATAAACCACGTGAGTTAAGAATATTTATTCACTCAAAGAGCTTAACCCATTCGCCCTACGGGCTCGTGGCTAAACTTTTTTTTTCATGAATAAACAATTTAACCTACTTGGTTAAGTATCTATTGCATTACCCCCTTCATATTTAAAGAAAATTAATTAAGAAATTAAATATTGTATCTATTTCGACGCGTTATTTCATTATTATACCTTTTATTTAATATTATCAGATGTCTAATTCAAAAAATAGTATTACAAAGCCTTCTATATGTAATAAAAATGTGATATTTAATCACTCGCCATTGTATTTTTTAATAATCTAACGCAATATGAACATGGGCGTACGCTGGAATTTCTTCAGGGGAGGGGGGGGCAAGAAAAAATTATGTTTAAAATGCTTTTGTTAAAGGTAAAGGTTTACTTAAAGAAAATGCCAAAGATAATCATTTTATTTAAAAAAGAACAAATAAAAATTAATAATATATTTAGTGAATTTAAACTTTCTAAAATATTAACCGTAGTGGATTTTCAGAAAATCTTTGTGTCACTTCTACCTCTATACGTATAAAAGTATATGTTCTTGGTTATTATAAAATGTACTGTATTTTTTTAAAGATGTCCGATCAACAAATTGGATGAATTAGGATTTTAGCTCCGCCTATTCCGATAAATACAGTACAGTACAGTCGTTCACTTAGTTTTTATGTGGGTCCATAAGATACTACTGTTATTTTATTATTATAACAATATATGTTAATGCAAAAGCATTCAAAATTCAAAACGGAAATGGACTAATACATGTGAAACCAAAAATGTTAAAAATATGATATTGACACTCTGTTAGTGTCAGTGACACTGATAGAAAATAAAGTTATTCGTACGGCTTTGAATCAAGGTAACATATCTGAATTAATAAATAAACTTGCGTTACAGCGAAAGTAATGTCAACAACGAGCATCGTTTTAAAATGGAATGCCCTCACTTAATCGAAACAATATTAATTTTTGAAAGACAAGCGTATTGTATCCATCCTTATCGCACACGCTTCGTGTTATGTAAATGAAAGAAATAAATGTATGCCAATTTATTAATTCGGTCATGATACAGATGACCTTGATCGGACATCTCTAAAAAAATGCTGTATGTTATTATACCTGTACAATACACATGTATTATACATTTTATACTGTATAAAACGTATTATTCCTTTTGAGCAGTTTAAAAATATTTAGTATTGATCATATTATATCATTTCATACACGTATATTATATTTTTATACAGTATTTTACGTATGTATGATACATGTGCAATATAAAATGTATAATACTTTTATTTTATATACATATATACAATAAATTTTCCATTTTACTTTTTATATGAAAACTTTAGGGGGGGGGGCAACTGCCCCACCCTGCCCCACCCTGCGTACGCCCATGAATATGAATGTTTTTATATATTGAATAGCAAATTATTTCATGTCCTTTTCAAATTTGAATAAATATATTTGAAAATATAAAGTTACATATCATTGCGTAAAAATAGAACACCTTGTAGAAAAACCTATACTGTAGATTTATAAACACTTTAATTTAAAATAAACTTGGTATGATAATTTTTCCATGATATTTAAAATAATCGAGTTATTAAAAAAAAACAGACCGATGAATCACCCTACGAGTATGAAGTAAAGTAATTAAAAATTAGAAAATATTTGCTACATTCATATACATCTCTATGACAGTGTGCATTACTATTGTTATTTTACTTTATGTAAAATCTGTCGCTTTTAGATTTTTTTCAATATAAACCAGATTATGTACATTGTTTAAAAACGATAAAATTTTGGTAGAAACACGTGTTTTAAGATAAATCTAAAAATGTTTGTTATTGATTACAGATTTAATCTTGATGTAGTCGTTTACGAAATTCATTTGCCGATAAAATTACGTTACAGATGAAAACATAGTTGTTTTTGCTTTAAAATTGCTCCATTTACTTTTGTAGTTAATATTACGAGCAATATACACGTATATTGAAAATTATAAATATCAAACATTAAAATATCTGACTATTTGGCACAGTCCAAATTGCTAAATCAATACATCGATTAATAACATGTTATGATTACTCACACAAACGTATCCGTGAGTCCTTTGTATTTAGCTGTCCCATCTGTCGTCGTAATGGCTTGTAATCTAGTTTTTACAACGTCAAAGGGATTGACTGAAAGGGCAGCCACAGAACCTGCTACACAACCCGACAGGAACGAACACCAAAACACAGCTTCCCCTGAAACAAATTAAAATTTAATTTGTATATAAGGAGCGATTGGATGAATTTTACCACTGCCGTCGTTCTTCCTTGGCCCCAAGTCATTTAAAGTTGCAAATAAGGGAAAGTAGATTACAGAAAAGGATACGTCTCGAAGCATTGTAGCTCCTATGCCTTTATAAAGACCTAGTATGCCATGTTTTCTAATTAAATCCATTGTTATTTGAGTTGCTGATGTCTTTGGTATTGTTTTACCAGCTGTAACAAAAATAATTATCTGTAAACGACTGCAAAACTGACATTTTCCGTTCATTGATGCATTAAAAATATCTTAATATTTACAGGCTGACACTGAAAAACGGGCCACTAAAAATAACTTTTTTATTTACATTTTTTTAATTTTCTTGATTTCTAGGCGTAGGGGATTTGACCGGAAGCGACACTAACTTTCATATTTTAAATGGGATGTTCTACATATTTTATATATTTGGAATGTAAAATTACGATTTCAACTGATAGATATCCTTGAAGTGGATTTTTATTGTAAAAATAGAGGATGTTTATTTTAAATAGGCCATCATTGATTTCGAGAGCTATAAGAGCTACAAAGATGGTTAAATATGTAAGCAATTTCTATTTCATAAAACAAATTTTAAAAAAGAAAATTCTGATAAATTCTCATAATACGGGACCTAACTTTTTTATTTGAAATGAGAACATACATTTTGTATTTGCTCATTCGATAAAGAATTTAATTTCTATACCTTTATATAACAATTTTTTTTGAGAAAAATGCATATAAACTTTTATACTTATTTGATTAAAATATGGCTATAATAAGAGTGCCATGAATGGAAAAAATGAATACGTTATTTTTCTTTACATAGAATTAGAGTGCCCTGGCAAAAAAAAGTGAATATTTTATTCTCATAACTGTCAAAACACACAAAATATTCATGAATTTCTTTCGTGGCATTCTAACTTCATATAAAAATAATTAACACGTATTCATTTTTTCCATTTTAATTTAATCAAATTAATATAAACTTTTACATGCATTTTTCATATAAAAATCGTCATGTAAGGGTATATAAATATTATATCACTGAATTCAGAATTAAATTCTTTAACGATGAGCAATTGAGAACCACTGGTCGAAAAAAATATTTTTCTTTTCTTTAAATTTGTCTTATGAAATAGAATTTGTTTGCCCATTAATCCGTCTTTGTAGCTCTTATAGTTCTCGAGATAGCAATGGTGGCCCATTTAAAATGAACATCCTATATAAAGAGTTTTCCAATAAGAGGTGTTATTTTGAATAGCCCGCTATTTCGGTAGATGTCGCTTTTGAAGCTGTCATTTTTTGACATTTGACAAGTAGAAACTACGCCATTAATAAAAATGGAACGATACACGCTTCAACAACGCATTGAAATTATTAAAATTCACTATAAAAATGGTGAAAATTTGGCAGAGACGGTTCGTAAAACTCGACAATTTTTGGGTCGTCGTGAAGCACCTTGTCGGACCGCAATACAGAAATTGGTGGAAAAATTCGAGCTGTTGGGACAAGTTAGTGATGTGAAGAATAAAACCCGTGCACGTCGCTCAAGAACAACCGAGAATATTGCTGCTGTAGCCGAAAGTGTTGAAGAAAACCCAGGTGAATGGATTGCGCTATCGAGAGATGATTAACGATTTTTTATGGCCGGAATTGGATGGTATTGATCTGGACAACGTTTACTTTCAACAAGACGGCGCTACGTGCCACACAAGCATCGAAACCATTGATCTTTTACGGGAAAAGTTTCCGGACCCGTGTTATCTCTCGAAGAGGTGATCACAATTGGCCACCGAGATCTTGTGATTTAACACCTTGCGACTTCTTTCTTTGGGGTCACGTGAAAGAGAAGGTCTACGCCAACTGCCCAGCGTCGACTCAAGACCTCAAAGATGGAATTCGTGAGGCTATCGAGGACATAGGACAGCCACTTTGCGATTTGGTTATGGAAAATTTCATGAAAAGGATATTTTCCTGTCTGCGTGGTCGTGGTGGTCATTTGCCTGATGTTATTTTCCACTATTAACGGCATACCTTCCTCTTTATAATGAAATAAACATCCGATCATTTATATTAAAAAATGGCATTTTTCTTTGAATATCAAAATAACACCTCTTATTGGAAAACCCTTTATTACATAAACTAAAAAAACGTAAGAGTAAATTATGAATAATTAACTTGCTAAGCCATGATATCAGGCAGGCTGTGAAAACATTGAGTAATATTTAAGTTTATTATTTTAATAGTGTTATTTTTATAAAATTCTATGTTTTGTAACAAAAAAATGATCAATTTCATAATTTTATTTTACGTTTTTGTATCTTGTTTCTTCAATAAAAATGCACTTCAAACATGTCGTTAAATTCGTAATTTTACGTATATTCCAAATATGTAATAGTATATTATTCAATGAGCATGTAATGTATGCTATTACTCACGAGAATGAAGTTTGCATCACGAGCCGAAAGGCGAGTGATGTAAATTATTCGAATGAGTAATAGCGATTACATGCGAATAGAATACTATACTTTATCCACAACTGTCAAATAATAACATACTGTACTATTATAAAATCAGAAATAACCTAACAAATTTTAGAAAATTGTTTCTTCACAAACACAAACATAGTTAGCGTTGAGTACTGGGTATTTGTTTTAACAAAAGTACGAAGTGATTTGACATTTAGCAGAAAATTTTAAACCGACTATTCAGTTACATTTTAAAATAAAACTACAAAAAACGAGAAACTTAGTATACTTTTGGCTTTTTATGTGGAAATAAATACTTAAGTAATTTGTTTGTACTTTTTGTAAGGTAAGATTTGAATTTAACAACGATTGAATAATATTATTCCATCGAACTGTCAATATTATTCAATTAGCAATAGTAACGAAGGTCATTAATTGATAAAAACGGTTGAATTATGGGTATATTATTTGACAGTCGTGGATAAAAATATATAGGTTATACCATTTGAAATATGAAAGTTAATATCACTTCCGATTAAACCGAAAGTGATACCATTATGCCAAATACCATGATTTGTGAGCCTCTAAGCCTAATTTACAAATGTGTGAGAATTAAAAAATAATTATAAATAAAAAAATATTATGAGTGGCCCATTTTTCAGTGTCACCCGTACATACAATATATTTTATTTTGTACCTGATGAAAAGTAGGCTTTGTGCGTTCATTTTTTGTTGATAAAGTAACAATTTAACATCAACAGTAAATAAAAGTAATTTTTTATCTACACTCTGACTTTTTATCTCCACTTTGAATTTTTATCTACACTTTATAAAAATAATAATAATGCATAATATAAAGCAAAGTTGTAATTTATAATTCTGATTAACCCGCGTAAAGTTAGTTATAGTAAGTTTAGGAACAAAGTTGCGGCTTGACATTTTACTTTCGAAAATATTAGGTACAAAATAAAATAATATATTATACACGACGATAAAGAGTCTTTATCGTCTTGTATAATAAATGACCATTATCTCATATCATTTTGAAGTTATTTATTGCTCATATTTGGATAAAATGTATTTATTTCCAGATACTTCTCAAGATACGAGTATTCGTGTTCAAATATGTATCCTAAATTGACGGTTTTTGAGTAATAACCCGAAAATGGTAACAAATATAGATTTGGCGATATCTGCAATCGATTCTACAAGAAAAATTACACAAATATACCAATTTTCAGAATTTTAATAATTGATTCAATTTTTATAAATAAAATAATGAAGTTCTCACAAAACGGCCAAAATCGAGAATTTTTTTTAAGAATTTTTAATAATTTTCATTCTTTTACCTATTTATAAAAAAGATGAACCAATTGATCAAATATTATGGAAACTGGTACATTGACATAATTTTTCCTGTAGAATTAAATGGTGATGTTGCTAAGTCTGTATCTCGGCCAATTTTTCAGTTACTGCCAAAAAATATATTCGAAACGGAAAAAGCTATCGACATTCGTTTTTATAAATCTCCACATTGAGTATTATTTACAAATATAACATTGGATTTTTAAAAATTTTGAATTCTATTGAAAATAGATTAATGAGTATAAGTTTTTGAAGCTATTAGTACTTAAAAATTAACAGATATACCATTGTTGTGACACCACCATTCGAATTTACAAACAAAATTACGTAAATATAGATTTTTAAAAATATTTAAACACGTAAATTAATTTTTAGAGGAAAATATTAAAATCATACGCCTTAAAAATGTACGTTTTTTATTTTATTACAAATAAATTATGTGTATATACTCGTATCATGGCATTCCAATTCGTGACCTTGTATATGAAGTATAAGCGGTAGGTGTTATCGCTACAACTTATGCCACTTTGATCTGATCGGCGTTTTCATTTTAATCAATTTAATGCAAATTTATCGTATTATGTATAAGATTCACTTTTCGGTTGTGCACTACTGGTTCAGTTTAAACCACAGGCATAAACTCTTGACATTCGTAAATTTAATAACATCCCCAACCCCCGAACCTTTGGATGGTTAGTCGTATCGGAATTAGTGCAGAACGGATTTGTTCACAATACTTAAAGGTGAGTGGTAAAACTCACAGTTATTCTAATTATTGTTCCGGTGTAGCGATTAGGTGTGTATCACAAAATGCTTAATTGATATTATTATACACCGTTTGTGGATTTAATATATATGGTACACGTGAGAAATACATTATTTGTATTATTTGTTTGTGGCCGCAACATGTATTATTTTCCTAACTATCCGAAGAGTTGTCCGGGACAACCCTGGGTCCTTTAAGCCGTGTGCTATATCTTTTATACAGGATGTGAGGATACGGGACAACTCGATTATTTTCTTTATTATTGGAAATAGAAATCATTCAAACAAAAGTTGTAGTATATGGAGGGGGGCATTCACTTATTGAGGGAAAAAAATTAACCAGTTGTTCTCAAATTATAACAGTTATATTTTTTTAAATGGGTGGTAATATTTTTTAGGCCCATTCGATAGAGTATTTTTTTCTGAATTTTATATCCTTACATAACAAAAATATTGAGAAAAATTCAATTGAAATTTAAATACATTTTATGTTTATTTTTCAGTAGGCTACGTATGAAAAACAAAAACTGCTATCTGTCAATTTGAATTTTTGTATAATTCTATATTTAATGGTTTTAACGATATTTATAAAGTTATTAATAAATATGTGTTTCGTTTTAAGTTCTTTTTCATACTCCGATGTGTAAAGTTTATACTTTACACACGGCAGACAATGTGTAAAATCAACGATGTTCGTATTTTATTTACACATTACAGAGCTACCACCATCAATACACGCTTGGCATTTAAATTGTCTTACCTAAATTTAGTTTTTTTTAAACATTCATGTTGGTAATACTGACAGAACTGCAGTATTCAACTTCAAATGTTATCTGTTAAATGTGAACTCGGTATTTGGTGTGTTCAAATTGTCGTTTGCTCGTCTGTCAAATTTCTAATTTGTTTCAGGAATTTTATTTAAGGTCATAATAGTATATTGTGTTATTAGGAGTAAAAGTGATACTTTGTGTGCCTCGCGTGCATTTATCCGACTCGCTTCGCTCGTCGTTTAAACTTCCACGCTCGCAACACAAAGACACTTTTACTCCGAATGACACATTATATTTTTTCTTCAAACGTAGATATTTAAAAAAAATATGTACTACTGACGTTACATTTTACGTAAATTACGTTTGCGATTTCAATTACCCTGTAGCTATGGATACTTATTTGTTCACTTTTTGTTATAAACATTGAAATGAAAATTTTCACGTTTTGACGTTTAAATAAAAACTGTGCAACTTTATATACTCCTTGTGTGCAATTATGTCGGAATTTGAAGTGTTATAATGTACGCCCCCTGAAATTGTTCAATTGCATGGAAATTTAACAGTGAGGCTCAAAGATATGTCCAGGAAACACTGCAAAACAGAATAAACTTTTCTTATCACTTTAATTCTAAGTATTCTTATGCTCATTACCGTCCCTATAATTGTATTCTGAAAGTCTACTATTCTTTAATAATATTATTTCCTCAAAAGTAAACTGTTTATATTTCAATTCACAGGTTATATATTTATATTTGACAGCTACTGATCGTATTTAGTAACTTTATTCTTAGGTTACCTAGCGTGTTATAGTGACATTTAGGGCGATATTACAGGTTTCTTTTATTAAAGTTACTTCTTATTCGTTGATCTGTATAGTTTCTATGGATATTTATTTATTTTATTTCTACCTTGTGAATCAAGTCACAAAAGATGCTACTTTTATGACGTTTGAAGAAGAAAAAATATTGTATGCAACTCAAATGTAAACAATCTTTATGACATTTGGCCAATTATTTTCGTGACTCGGCAAGGCTCGTCATGAAATACTTAGTCTCATGTCATAAAAATTGTGTTTACACTGTTTTTGAATTAATATTTTTTTTTTCATTCATAGTCTACTGAAAATAGCTATAAAAATAGAATTTATTTAAATTTGTATTGAATTTTCTCAATATTTTTGTTCTTTAAGGATATAAAATGATTACATGTTATGAATTCTGAAAAAAAATACTCTATCGAATGAGCCTAAAAAATATAAACCATCTCATTTAAAAAAAATCTGATGTGGCCAGCACAATACCTTCCGTCAATCCGGTGTATTATGTACAAATTCCATACATAAATTTTCTTGCAAAAGATTATGTGATTCCCTTTCTCGGCAACTGAATTCCATACTCCTGATAACAAACAAACAACATGAAATAAGAAAATTATGAAATTTTGAATGAAAAACTATAACACTTGTCAGTTATGGACATAATTAATTGCTGTCACTTTGACACAGGTCCCCATATCTGTTTGCCAAAGTCAGCAAAGTCATGTCACTGCACGCGCCCTATACATAATTTTTTTTGCAAAAGATCCTATATTTCCAGTAAAGGTATTTCATAAACAAACCATGCAAATTGCACTTGACACTGACATCTTGTTCTTCTTTAATTTTTCCCATTCGCTAGGGGGTCGCTATTTTTTATTTTCTTCTTCCACTCATTTTTGTTTTGCGTGTCGTCCTCCTTCAGTTCCTTTTCTCTCAAGTCTTCTGCAATACAGTCTTTTCATCTTATATTTGGTCTTCCTATGTTTCTTCCACCTTCTATTAATATATTCATCTCTCCTCATGACATGTTCAAACCAATGTAATCGTCTCTCTTATATCTAGAAACTTCTAACACTAGCGTTACTTCCCTTATTCTTTCATTCAATTACTTGCTTTTTATTGATACTGACATCTGTCAATTTGAATTACCTGAATATATTAACAGTTTCCATGGTTAAGTTAGCATAGCTGGCTGAATTATGAAATTTATATAAAATTTATTATCTTTATTCTTCTTTTACTCTATATCTCTGAATATAAAATATAAAATGCAATCAAATAGTATAGACAATAATATATTCTTTAAGTTATAATAACATTTAACTGAGTTTTTCAAGAAAAACTGTTTTGTTCCGGGTTCAGGTATTGTATTCGCGTTCGGTTCAACCTATGAATTTATGTTTTTTGAATAGCAATTTTTATACAGAAATAATTTAAAATGCAAGCCGGAATTTACGCAAGATAAACGAACACAATTTTAGCGAAAAATTAACACAAGCAGCAACATAAAAGCCGAATGTATCATTTATCGGCTCTATTACGATTACGCTCACGTTTCGAACTGAAAATGAACCTGAACCGGAGTTGAACCCCGAACCAAATTTTTTATGCCCGATTCGTTTCCGACTCGGGTTCAATTGAAAAATAAATCTGAGGTTCGGTTCTGGGTTTGGGTTCGCTAAAATGTTACGGTTTGGTTCCGGTTTTGGTTCGATTGAGGTTCGAGTTCGAGGCCCTGATTATAACTTTTATTTGAATGATTTTCTTTTACTTCCAATAATAAAGAAAATAATTAAGGTGTCCCGTACCCGATCCGTTACGTTGATTGATAATAACGTAATATGTTTATTTTCTACGAATACTTTATCGATTGGTAAATATTTACACTAAATAAATACATATATCCATGTCAAATACTTCTATAAACAAACAGGTAAAAAAATTCAAACAGATATCATTCCTTTTTTGATAAGACCATCTCACCTTTCTTCGCTTCAGCAGCAACTCTGCCCGCATCTTGCATCTGAATTTTCAATAATTCCATAGGCGTAGTCACAACAATTTGGAACAAACCAGCTAAACCTCCAGCAACCATCTGTCGTAAAATTGGTAACGAGCCATCTTGTAGTGTAAGATGATGTCTGAAGAAGTCGTTAGCTGTTAGCTTAATGGCCTTTTCGGGAGTGATTAAGAGTATGTTGACTGCTGAACCTCTATACATTCCGAAGTAACCTTCGGCTCGATAAGTCTTCTTGAAGCAGTCGAACCTGGGGGGAATTTTTATTAGTTAAAGTTAGCAAGGATTGAAAAGTTTCTGAGATCCCCATTAAACAAGCCACGAGATGATTATACTACTTCTATTTTCAGATTTTTTGTATAATTTCAGATTCTTAATTTTCATAAATTCTCCAACCATATTGATTTAGTTATATATTCCACGGAATGTGATTTAGATCCATATCTGGCAATACCTACTCATTTTAATTGTGTATTCTACTTTTTATCCATATCTTCTTAACTTCTAATTTGAATGTACTTACGTAGATGGCACTGATTGCAAGTTTTGCAACAGTTTTATTTTATACTCAATCCTTTAATACCCACAATAGGTGCGTTCAATGAAGCTAGCAAATCGAGCAAAGCGGAAGTAAAATGTACTGAACGGCTTGCTAACTTAGCATTTGCTCGTTTTGCTAAGTAAGCAAAGCAAGCGACTATTTTCTCGCTTGTTTTGCTGCATGTAAAAATATGGCGCGCAAATTCAAATATCATTTGTAATATTTTAATATATTTTCAATGAAAATTAATGAATTACGTAAAAATAACATAAAATATTTGTACTTGAATTCACCTGCGTGGAATATCCTACTAAAAATAAATTATGCATGTAATTACTACCATTGAGAGTTTATTTTCTATTTATTATTTATCTGACACTGCATTCAATATATCAGTGTTATCTTCTATGCAAAAATTCAATATTGGAAAGTTTTCAATTTTCGTAACCTCACTGACTGACCGTCATCTGACAGTTCGATCGTAGATCGTAGCAAAACAAGCAGATCGTTCAATGCACGCTCTAGCAGATAGCAAATGCTAAGTAAGCATTTGCTAGATTTGCTAGCTCCATTGAACGCACCTAATGTATCATGACTAGGGCTGATCGATTTTGAAAAATTGTGATCGGACTTTGTTTGATTACATCGATTGATTGATCTTGATCAAATTGATTTAGATAAATCGATCATATCAATGATTTCATTATTACCACTATTAAGGTAGTTGGATCTAAAGTCCCTACATTATTAAAGTAGCGCGATTTATTAGGCCTTTGTATTAGCATTAGCAATCTGGAGCCGAAAGGGTGGGTCTTGTCAGGATTTTCAACTATGTATTTAGAATACTACGTGGAAGAAAAAGAAAAGAAATTTGGTGTAACTTTATAATAAGAACGGATTTATCGATTGTGAGGTTAGTTTGTTTTCGTACATATTTATTTTTTGGTAGAGTCAAAAATATTGTATTTTGTAATTATAATACATATAATAACGATAAACTTGTTTTCATCGTAATGGCGCTTAAATATGGAGACAAAAAGGCGGCAAATCGCGGTACTTCAATTGGATCATGAGAGCTATGCCATCTATTGAATCCGTGCCGAACAATGTAAACAAACTCTAGAGTTGCCTGCCTGCTTTAAGTCAGGTGGCTATTTCGCTATTTACATATTATGTTTATTCTACTAGGTATCGTAAATCGTAACAGCTAATGGTGATAATCGTGAGGTTAACAAAGTAAAGAAAAATGCCGAAAGTAAGAAATCATCACGGATGTTTCTCAAAACGTAGGCGGCAATGCTACCAACAATGTGCGTGAAAATTTCAGAGATTGAAAATATCTGATGAATTTCCAAATTGAATATGTTATTTCTTTGAAACCAAATGGGGTTGCATATTTTACTTTAACTAGTTTAATTCCCCAGACCTTCATTTATACTTAGTTTTTAGTCAGAAATTTATGGGTTATCGCGATTCTAGAGGCAATTATGTCGATGATTTCTTGAGCTTCCTTATACTCGCCATGTTATATCTTCCAACTTTAGAGTTCAATAACTCCGATCGGAACTGAGCAAGTTGGCTAAAATTTTGGATTTACATTGAGCAATACTTAATCTAGCTGCACACCAAAGATTATTAAGATTTTATGGATTTTACTTAATGCTCCAACCACATTAAGCTCTAAGACCGAAAACACTTGCGCTCGGTGAACGAAAAACAAAATCAGCCTCATCGTGTTGTGGATTTATTTAAACTTACAAAGAGCAAAATGCATTTATTTTTTTACGCACAGTAACATAACCTAACATAACGCTCAAATTTAACGCCATGATTTGTTAGTTTTCTAAACATCCCTTAATATAACCTATCCTACGACTTTGAATACAAATTCTGAACTGCACACATCACTATATAATATATTTCCTAACATATAAATATATCCCTTGAGGTTATATTGCTTTTTACATTTCTCGCCTTGTACATTTGTGACTGTGTACAAATCTATACTATGAAGTTACAGTGAATTCGAACTTGGCGCGTTATCTCGTCTCGAAGTACACTTCGAAAATAAAATGTATTTTATTCCTTTTAATAAAAAAAAATATAAACGTAAACCTAAAACAGGGAATGTCTTCAACGGCCGAATATTTAAAACCAGAATATTCCAAGCCAGAATATAATGCACAGAATCATTCAAATCCCGAATATTCAAAAACAGAATCGCGTATCGCCAGAAAGTGCTTTGCCCGAATCATTCAAAAACCGAATATGTGGGCGTGGCCAAGCTGAGGTCACTTTCTTTAGGTTAGGTTTGGGTGGGATTGGTTAAGTTAGATACGCTTTCGTGTAATGCACGATTCTGTTTTTGAATATTCGGGATTTGAATGATTCTGTGTATGCAATACTTTTTTGGTTTTAAAGTGTAATTCGAGATGAAGTGAACGCGCCAAGTTTGAATTCTTTGAAGCGCAGCAACTTTCATGGTACAGATTTGTACACAGTGACAAATGTACAAGGCGAGAAATGTACGGCGATGGGAAATAAGCAATATGACATCTGGTGGTATATTGCGGAACTATAGTTGACGGGATAAATTATACACGTGACATTTTCTTGATTGTATAAACACAAGTTTTATCTATTATGTTTATAATATTTACGTTTATATATGTAATATCTCTTAATATTATACACTTAATGCATAAATACACTTAGTAAATACCAAATTATCCCGTTAACATTAGTACCACTTTGGCGCTGCGATCTTATTTCCCATCGCATATACCTTCAAGGGACATATTTGTACTGTAGAAAAATGTATATACACCAAGAAATGTACGGAGTGATGTGTATATATTTAGGAATTTGTATGCATTCCCTATCATACCGCACAAATATTATGTGATTTAGATTTTTGTTAGTTTTGAATTAATCCACAATGCATCGTGAATAGGGAAGTTTGATCTTGAAAAATTGTGATCGGACTTTGATCCTTAATTTTGATCGATCATATAGATTGATCGGCCTTGATCAAATTTATTCACATTAATCGTGGATCGATCTTCTCATTAACAGATCAGATCGATTAAATATTGTCTGTGATCATTTTGATCGATCAGATTGATGTTTTTTTGCAGCCCTAATCGTGACCGTGTGTTTAGCTCAGTAAGCGATTTTGGACTTGGAACCTAACATAAACATAGTATTAAGTATCAAAAAATAGGAAGAGTGGAAATTGGACTCCGTGATATTTTTGATTATAGTGGATTCTTACATTCTATAAAGCTGAAGCTGTTAATAAAGCTAGACATGTGAATCTATGGTTCATATTACGAGCACACTTTTATAATAAAAGCCCTTTTATGGAGCACGCTTGTACATTATATTCTTACGAGGAGTATGCTTCATAAAAGTGCGCTCGTAATACATGCCATAATTTGGTCCTTGCGTCCAAATTAACAATTTAAGTGCGGCGTCTTTTTTAATAGAAATACATCATTTTAAATTCAGAAATCTTGAGTCATTATTAGATCTGCCTGCATCTTTCGGACACATATGCAAAATAATATGTTCATACTTGTAATTGTTATCCTAAGATACCATACCAGAGGTTAGATTCGTCTATTTTCTACGCAAATATCTAGTATTTATAGCAAAGATTTTACCTTGGAATATAGATGTAGGAGATATATTAGCCCATTAAATCGAAAGTTTAAATGAGTTAGTTATACATTTCAATTAATCATATTCCAAAAATTATTATATAAAGGTAAAATCTGAAGATATGCCAAACAATAAATATAAATAAAAATGTGTCCAGTTTTAGAAATTAATGCGATAGCCAATGACTGGCTGAATGCTTGTTTAATGCAGAGTTCAGATTGGCCTAGTTTACACCGTAGACCTATATTCGGCCTATACCTCAAAATCGACCCAAATGTAGTTCTGTCGCCTGGTGTGTAAACAGCTGTTTAAAAAATAATTCGAAATTTGTACGGTAGATATCAGTAATATTGATTACAGTGATAGTGATTTACACATATAACACTCTTGTTTGACAGTAACTAGTGAAATTCTGTATAATAATATAAACAAGAGTGATAAGAAGATAAAAGGAAATAATTGACTTTTTTAACTTTTTGTCCTAATATAGATCACATGGCCTACCTCTGGCCATACGGTCTAGGGTGTAAACTAGACCAGTGTCTTTTTTTTTCCTTACATGGATTTGTACATCCGTTCGCCATTTGGACCCACAGGTTGATTCTGCAATCTGGTCTTGACCAAGTCGAGAGGAAAGACACATGACACGCCGATGATTCCAGCGATTCCTCCATTTATGATTTTAGGGACTAAACTGGTGCAAACAAATACTACTTTTATATTAAAACTCTACAAACAAAAGCATTATTTTTTTTGTTTTCGGACGTATTATGAAATAAATTGTAGTAATATATATAAATAAATAATTTATATCTAAATGTTAACTTTTATTCTAATTTTATTTTAGAGCAGTAAAATGATATTTTTTTATCACAAATTGCTATAATTGATTACTTGTTGTGTTGTTTTGCGTTGTTATTAGATACATTAATTTCTTTACGGCCTGTTAAACTGATTGTTATTAATTATTTTCAAACAAGAATAATTTTTCTGCTATAAAAGTAGGTAAAAGTTAGAAATTAATTGGGTACAAAATTATAGCACAAAATATCTAAATTTTATTTTAAGTAAAACTTTCACACACAACACCAATAATAATATATTTATCACTCACTATCTAAAAATAACAAAATATTTCATTAACAAGGTCCTAAAATAATTCAAAACAATATCGTGACCCTGGAAACCAATAAGCAAATTTCAAACATCAATTATTGCAACAAGTGCAGTTGCATCTACACGTGTTTTAGTTGTTTTAGTTTTAAAGTCGTCATAGTAACGGCAATTTAATTATTAAATCTGTTGATCCCAAAACTGTGTTGTATAATATTGGCTACAAGCCAACGGAATGAATGTATTGCTGAAAATTTCAGTTTACAAGGATGAACTAGTTATAGGAAAATCTATACGGGTTTTGTTAACCGTTCGTATGTTAGGGACTAAATACGTCACGAATGAAATGGGACTGTATACTGTATATGAAATATGATATAGGCTAGGCGCAGACGAACGCAGGGTAGGAAAATAGAACACTTGTGTTAACGTCAATGGCAAGAATAACAAAAACATATAAACATGCAATTTACGAAACAAGTTTTAAAAAATAAAATAATACAGATTGTGTTAAATAAAATGTAAATTTACTGAATACTGGTTTTCCAATTGGGCATTTATTATGGCTTAAATAAATAATATAAGCACTTCTTTAGAATATTACATACAAGATTTGCAACGAAATGCGGAACATAGGACTTTAAGATAGGATTTTAAAAATATGTGGAAATTGGTTCTCCTGTACATTTTAGTGCAAAAGTACAAAAATTAAAAGTTAATTAAAATTAATTTTTACTTTTAAAAAGTCTTCATTTAATAAAATAGAATATATTTGGCACCAGATATTTATGACATTTTCGTCAAAAATCTGATATGAATATTTAATGCTGAATTACAAGAATGTAGATACAATGATTACAATAATTAACATCAGTAACACTGAACTGATATGAGATATCGGTATATTAAAAATGATAAATTACCGTAAAATTTACATCAAATACTTAATCAAATACATTTTATAATGTTCAACCGCACAGTAATGCAATTTATGGATTACAACAATGTAGACACAATGATTACAACGATTAACATCAATAATACTGAACTGAACTGTCAGAATGAGATTTTTTTTATTTTCATAGCTATCTGATTTTTGACCAAAATGTCATTTTATTTTCTAAATATCTAATGCTATAGATATTCTATTGCACTGAATGATGACTTTTTTAAAGTGAAAATTAATTGTAAACAACTTTTCATTCTTATACTTTTGCTCTAAAATATACATTAGAGTCAATTTCCGCACATTTTTAAAATCCTATGTTAAACTCGTATGGAACACACTCTGTATAATACACCACTTTTGTTCGTAGTTATTCATCTTCAAAATTTTGTTTAACAAAATGAATTTATTTATAATGTTATTTCCTTCATTTGTGCTAGTAGGGAAAGATGGTATGTTCTACACCACCCTCTCAATATTACAAGAGAGCGCTTAGCAGCGTGGGTGGGTGGGATGATAGCTTAAGATAGAAGCAGAGACTGTATGATAATCATACAGATATGTTTGATAATCATACAAATCTGTTTAATAATCAAACAGTTTCAAGACTTGGTAACCAGCTCAAAACCAGATAAAAACAGATCTGTATGATTATCATACAGTCTCTGCTTCTATCTTAAGCTATCATCCCACCCACCCACGCTGCTAAGCGCTCGTAATATTGGGAGGGTAGAACATACCATCTTTCCCTAGTGTTACTCATTTATTCAAATTATTTACTTCAGTCAGAAAACACATTAAGCCACATTTTTCGAATTGTGCCAATGTCAACTACAACGTTGATAAAAAAATAATTTAATTAACCCGAAAATATTTGGTTACAGAATAATTTTGAGAACTTATAGAATATGAAAGACTGTTTTCGTACGACCACTACAGAAAATTGTTCTTTTCCCATACTTTACATAGCCCGAAAATTATTCGTTTCCCACAATGGGTTAAAATGTGAAAACTTATTTCTCACACATTTCCATGATTTACAAAGCCCGAAAGTTAATAATTTCCCACAGTCGTTTGTTCGTTGTTCGGACTGTGATTCGTAATCTAAATGAATAAAGTGATCATGATTAAGAACTGTGTTTTCTCGTTTCTTGTCGTTATCTCCACTTTCTTATTTTGTAATCACTACAAAATCTTCCTCTTTCCCTTCTGAATTATCAATTTTGAGTGATTACACGGATTCATTTTAAACCAAATTTAAAAATGGCTCATAATAATAGCTTTCCGACTGCAGAAATTTATCAATGTGGGGTTTTTCGCATCAAAGGAAATATGATTTTCCTATAAAACCATATTTTTGAAAACAAAGAAAATATGTTACATAAAAGATTTGTTTTAAGTAAACATACTTCATATTCCTTATCAAGAACATTTTTTGTTTACTTCAATATGATCCTTTTTTTATGCTGACTTTAACACTTGACAGTAGATTATTTATAAAATAAAATAAGTTAGTTTGCATGTTTGTATTGGTCTGTATATGACATTTGACGTTAGGTAGTGTTTATATTATTCAAGTTGTTTCCTTGATATAATTTTTAAATCATGATTCAAAAGAATCACGATTAAACTAATCAGGATTCACAAAATCACAATCACAGCGGAAGGAACACGGCTTAGATCGTGACGTCATGAGCGACAAGAGCGTTTTAGCGGGGAATTTGAAACAAAAATTTAAAAACTCAATTTTGAATAACTATTAAAAAATATATAATAATAATTTTTCATATATAATTAGGTTTATATATAATTTAAAATATTTTTTCAAAATTTATCAAATACCCTATTTATCCTAGAATGTGTAAACGGTCTTGCTCATTCATGAATATTACGCTACTCGAAATACACTAAAAAAAGAATATTGAAAATGTATATATGTATGTAAATAATATTCATGTAGCACAGGCGGGAAATGGCAATACAATTTTTATACGTTAATTAATACATTAATTTTGTTTACATAATTACACAATTATTAACGTAAAATATTTTCATATTCAAAATAAATTCCTCTTTCAAATGTGTATTGATTTAGAAATAAATATTATACGAAAATTAATGTCAAGGATATCTTTTTAGCCAATCATAAAAATCTAACATTACAATTTCTTATCAAAAATAATAGATACTAGTTCTAACTCTGATTGCAGACAATTTTATCAGATAACATGACCGTAAAATCAAAATATTCCAGAATGAATTATTGATAAATATAAAAAAAAATACTTACGGGAATGATTGAGCTGGTTTTTTATCGCCCATTGATTTTAATTATCTTGCAACCTATATGGAACAAATAATGAACATATAAATATTATTGGCAATTTTCAGCGGTGGGCTTATTTGTGTACATAGCAATTAATTTGTTTATATTTTCCATAATGTAATTACTTGTTAAATAGTACTTTCCTGCTGCTAGCCAATTGGGTAAATTAAAACATGAAAGCAAATATGAATTTTAAGTTCATGAATTTTGTATGAGTTTTCTAATTAAATAAACGGCGCTAATTTATGATAACTAATTAAATGAATGGAATTTACCAGATTAAAAACTGAATTTCAAGATCAATTTATTTTTAGTTTATCCAGAAGAAAAAAAAAGAGATATATAATAGTATTTTTATTTATCAATTAGAGTTTATTTAACTGCAATAAATATTATCATTTGATGACATTTTTTTAGGAAAAATATTCGAGATTAAATGTTTATTCCAGATTCCTTATATATTAATAAAAGTTCAATGATAAATTAATACATAAATTGCCTCATAAAAGTTAGATTTTTGAATTCTTATAAGTGCACAGCATTTGATTCTATGACCTTCACGTGCATGAAGATTACTTTTTTGCTTAATAACTAAATCGTTGGCGAAGCTGATTATAACTCGAATTATGCTCAATTGTTGAATGAAACAGTTAGTACATGCTACATATTTTAAATTGCGAATATCTAATTTTGTTATGTTTGTAATAATATAATAAAAACAACTAGGCACCTACAAAAATAGATACTATAGAAAAGGTCGAACAGGTGATCTTTTATAAATAAAATAAGTTAGGTATTTCCAGAAAATAAGTTTCAAAATGTTTACTTACAAAAATACTAATTGCAAGTTGATTACACCAAATTGCTCTTCAATTGTTTAATGTACAAATCTTGCCAATATATATTAAAAATAACTATTGTGTATTATGGTACATGCCAAAATTAATTCAGGTTAGTTCTCATTAAAATCGATTTCTTTCAGTTTTATGAAAGAGAAGCACCAATGATACAGGTTATAAGTACAAAAGTCAATACTTACGTTTTCTTGGGACGAATTAACAACTTCAAACACACACGGTATTGATAAATAACAATTTTTAAGTTACACTGACACTAAGAACTCACTACACAAATGGGCGATTTGAGCTGACTGCGTTACTGTGAACTGACACAACGAATTTAGATGACAATCTGACGTAGGATGGATGACGTATGCCGATATGACAGTCAACGCAGCTGGGAATGGTTAGAGTTTTGTTCAGCGCCGCAGTGTGGCAGCACTTGTAACAAGTGTTACGTAATACTTGTGATCTCGTTTCTGACCTCATGCAAGGATATTAGCAATTTATGACCTCTTTACTCTATTGATGCAATGATAAAATTTGTTTCCATGTGAGGAGATAATATTGCATCCATTGATTACGAGTTATTTTTATTTTTGATAAATTCAAGTTTAGAAATAGTAATTCCCTCAAGGTCATGAGTATTTTTGGCAACTCGTTTACATAGAAATATTTCATTAATGTATTACATGACGTAAACATAACAAAATGTACTTAAATGTTTCTTGTAAGCGATATATTTAATTGCAATACCAATTATTTACATATTTTCACTAATGATTTACTAACAAAATAAGTAGGTAAAAGTCTAGATACTAGATATAATACGTATACATGATAACTACTAATTTTATAAATTAATTATGAGATATGTTACAAAAGTGAAGTATTACTTTTATAACTAGGTAATTCGGTACTTCCAGATACTGTGTTTATTTTGTAAACTTTCTGCAACAGAAAACAATAAACAATTAAATTTTAGTGTTGTTGTTAACAAATAAAAAGTAATAATAAGCAAATTAAAATGTAATAAAACTATATGTAAATGAAATAATAATTAAGGTATCAACGGTCTGAGTCAACAGCGTAGGTATTTTCCAAGGACCTCTGGCCCGAGGTGTGTACGTTGACCGAAGGCATTATTGTCCGTTTAACTCCCGTGGTGCTTTCAACAATGACTTACTATATATTTTTTTTAATATTCTACGGATTACGAATCAGAAAGTTTTACAGATGCTTGTTTTTTGGCTGTATCCCAGTGTTAATATCATCAATTTCTTGATAACATTACCATAGCAACAACTCATAATGCCTTTGGGTATTATTTGTTATACAGGGTGTTAAGTAAGCGTATACAACGCTTAATCGATGGGAGAACTAACACTAACCCTATCAGGCTTTACATGTTTTCTATAGGAACTGGAGACCCTTAAAACTGACCATTTACGTCATAGATCAAAATTATGTAAAAAAATCAATGTTTTCCTGCAAAAAATATCACACCTGTCACAATTATTGATATATAAGATCATTGGCGTCACGACAGATAATACGTACCTATTTGAGACTTTTACAATAAAAAACTACATGTTTATCATTAAGGTAATTGGAATTTTGATATTCTATATACCGAATATAAATTGCACGCCAATGCAAAAAAATCTGGCCAGCACAATACCTCTCGCCCTTTCCATTGTAAGATATATAAATATCGTATGTCACATTTCTTGTACACACAAAAAATTCTAATCACTTCTATTCTTTATATTTAGATGTTTTTTATAAATATCAGTTCATTCTATGAACAAGTTTTCGCCTATTCTTCATATGTTCGAGGTTCTTCCAATTCATTGACAGGATTGGCGGTATTTCTGAAGAGTGTATGTAATATACCTATAATTTTAAATATTTAATTAATAATACAATAAGAAATATTAAATGTTTTTCCCTGTAAAAGCCTTCAGTACTATTTCTGAATTTTTGATACTGACATTAGTGACAATTATCAGTCAATCACAAAGATTTTAATTTGTGAACTGGTTACCATGGAGTTGTTTGGGCTACGAGATTTACGACAACAGATTATTTCATAGATTATATTTCTATATCTCTAAATCTATAGAAGATATAATAATTTTTTAAATGTATTGCATAGGCAATTTTATGTTCTTTAATATTTGTAATAACAAATTTTCAAAAAATAATATTTAGAAGATTTTTGTTAAAATACTACTACTTCTTGTTCAATTGTTACCAGAACCTATTCAGCTCTTCCCATTACTGTTAGATTGAGGAATCCGTAGAGGTCTTTAGTCTTATAGAATTTGAGAAATTATACCTCCAACATCCACACACACATCATCGCGGAAATTTATAAAAACCTCGATATGCGATTTTTAGCATGATCCCTATACCTCCCTTACCAAGGGTAGCGGATATGCGATTTTTAGCACGATCCCTATACCTCCCTTACCAAGGGTAGCGGGAGGTAAAAATCAATCAACTCAGAGTATATTTTTGTTCGTGCGCCTATGTATCTATTAACTGAGCTGACAATGATGAGGTTAAATATATTGAATTCTGATTATTGGTAGTTTAATTTGCTTCATACGAATTTAACTGTATTAATCTTTTGGGTTTTTAGCATTTTATTACTATTGTTGCCATTTGGTGTATAAATGTATTTTTCTATACACACACAGACATCATCGTAAAAATGTTAAAATCGGATTCTAGGGACCCTAAAACGTCCTAAAATCTGGATATGTGATTTTTAGCATGAATTCAATACCTCTCTTACCGAGAGGTAAAAAGCGTTTAACGTCAATTTTCACAAGCTTTTTTTTGCAGAGAATCCATTTATATTTTACCAGTTTTAGGATATTAAACCTTTGTTTACATGTACAAAAGTAGACTGGTAAGTAATAGGGCTATTCTGTAAGATTGTTATGACATAACGAATCGATAAAAGTTATATCGTCATGGTAATAACGAAAATCGTTTAAAAGGCTTATTCTGTAAACGATCGTTATGACATTTTTCATTGTTAAATCATTATAATAACGATAATCGTTAAAGTGGTATTCTGTAAACAATAATTTAAGTTTACATAACGAAAAAAAGATACCGCTATCGTTATTTCTTAACGATTGGAAAAATCATTCGTTATCTAAACGTTTTGTCAATAAGTCAGTATTTTTATTCATGTCAAAATAAAATTGCTATTATGTTGAATAGTGATCTCAAAAACCAGTCATATTACAATTTTCTGCAAAGTAATATTAAAATAATTTAATAAGTTTTTATTCGTAGCGCCTAGCGCAAGCTTCCCAATTTGTCTACAGATGGTAGTAGTTGCTCTAGCATAACCTACAAAAAGAAGAAGAATGGTCCGACAGCTGACAGGTTGACAGCAGACTCCAACCAGAACTAATCTAACCTAGAAGTGAGTTATATTGAATTATTTTAGATATTTCATTTAAAATTATAATTTGATTTTAGGAAATAAAGTTCTTAATTGATCCCAAGGTTATTATTTTTCAAAATGTGTTACATAATACGGATACGAAGATAACGATTTCGTTATGGTAACGATTAGATTTTACAAAATAGGCCTGTAAGTATTAACTGTATCTGTACGGTAATACTATTACCATACCCACATGTCAACAACAGTCTGCAAAATGAAAATAATATAAAATGAAAGTATAACGCTCTTCATCAGTGCTTTTTTTTGTAGAAAAAAAGGTGCCGGAACGCACATTTTGTTAGCATTATTATTGAAAAAAAAATAGAACAGCATATAACACATATAATGTGTAAGTATATCGTTGAAGCAATTTATATTTACATAATGTAAGAAAAATATCAAAATAAATAAAATACTAAATAATTTTCAAAAAACATTGATAAACCTGGATATTGATAGAAAATAGATGCCGAAAAGCCTTGCTCTTCATTAATACACACAGATTACGTTAGTGTATCGTTCTTAACACGGTTTACTTTATTTTAAAATAATAAACAAGAGAAATAAAGCACATAATTTGAATATTTGTCAAAATAATGGGCTACTTGCATGATATTAAGAATTTTTTTTTTTGGAATATATATATAAAATAAAAGACCCCCTATTTTTTCTTTTTTCAAAATTTTGTCACTTACGGCTAAAAATAAATATTTTCTTTTTATGACGTCACAATCACGGATGGCATACTTCCTAGTTCTGTAGTTTGGGAAGACAGAGACGGAGATAGTGGAACGTTGTCTGATCCTCGATCTTCCCTTCACCTCTCCCATTCATATTAACGAATCAAATGCTAGTGATTGTGTCGTCATCAAGATAGGAGGGATACATTTATGTTAAATTTATTGAATACTAACACAATGTATTTCAAAAATTTATAATGTAAATAATGTAGTTGAGTAAACTAAATTTGAAAAATATAATAGTTTTCAAAATCCTTTTGTATGCAAGTAGCCTATTGTTCTGTTTATCATAGCATTCTGAAAGTAGCATTCATAAAAGAATTTCAAAAATAGTTTTGTCTTTAACTAGGCATTAAAATACCAGATTTACAGCTGAGGCTGCCAAAGCTGTTACTACTGTGTTGAATACATTGTTTTTAACGATTTTAGAATTAATATTAATTTAGTGATTATTTTCAATACTTATTTTGAAAGTTATCGCCATTAAATTATATTGCTGTGCGTTTGTTCAACGGTTGCTATGCGTTTGTTCTGCAGTTACTATGTACAAAGCAAAAATAGGCAGTAAAAATAGTTTTACTGTCTATTGTTGCTGTTGCTAAGGCTATAATAGCAACTGCTCAACAAACGCATAGTAAACGTTCAACAAACACAGATTTACAGCTTCGGCAGACTCTGCTGTAAATTTGGTATTTTAGTGCCTAGTTAAACAAATAACAATTATTAATAAAGTCTTAATTTTCTGAAACCGATAAACTATTCCACAAACCACGGATGTTATGAAACATAAGCTTTAGATGTCTTAAAATCCTTGCTCATAACAATCCTAGGTATCTAGCTATTACAAAATTTTGAACTATAACGTAATTTGAGAGTAAAAGGGGCTCCAGGGGGTTATAGAAAACATGTAAAACAAAAATTATTGCCAGATTTATTATCCGTGGGGTTAGTTCTACCATCGGTTAAAGGTTATACGCAAACTTAAATAATACGCTGTATAATTACCCTGAAAACAGGGATAGGCTTATTATTATGATAATAATAATATGTAACCTGTTGGCCATTAAATTAAATAATTGTCGTGATGCATTTAGTTCGTTTGCTGTAGTTATTGTTATTTCACAATGAACATAATTTTTTTAAATATTGATAAATAATAATTTCGTTGCTACAAATAAATTTTTATAGATAAAATTGTATTTTATTATAATGGTGTACGCTGTAGGAAACTTTAAATTAATGATTTCAATGTTAAATTTTATTTTATTAACATTAATAGTTAAATAGATAATAGAATCTTATGAATTAGGATATCATTAGAAGCAGATTTTTTTTCATTACAAAAACTTTTAAATGATTTGTTATTAGTTTAGACAATATTATAATGTAAAATATATACAGGGTGTTGACGATCAGGTGCGAACATAAGGATTTAACATGGGATTTTAGTTTTATGCAATTTCCTGCTCTTCTATTCATTCAACGACAAAAACTGTACAGTGCAACGTTGTAGACAAATAAAAGTTGTGTATAAAACTTTTTTTTATTGTGTTTCTAGTTTTGCTACAATTTTAAAAAGAAATTTCAAAATTTCTGTTATTTCGTAGCAACAGCCATTACATAATATGTTTTCTTTTTTCTGGTTTTCAGAAATTATTAATAAACGTCAAACGTTAATCTGACTTATGGAATATAAATCCCGTTTCCTCGATAACTATTTCTACTACAATAATTCTTTATAATAATGACATGTTCCGTATTTACTTTACTTTTAAAAAAATATATTTTTGACAGTATATGAATAAAATAATAGTTTTCTATCAGGGACGGGATAACGTTAACCAATTTTTACGTTATTTCATAACGTTATAAAAAAAATCGTTATACATATAACGTTATAATAACGTTATTTGTGTTTCGTTATTATAACGTTATAATAACCGTATTTTTCTCAAGTTTACAATAAAAATTCATTAAAAATTAAAATTAAAAACAATGTATAAAAAAAGTTACACACATATTATACTAGAAATGAAATAAAGTGTATTTGATCAATGACATCTATTTATTATAAAACACGAAAAAAAAAAATTCAGGAAATTATTTTCAAACGGCAAAAATCTTGTAAAATTTGTAAACTTGGATAACGTTATAGTGAAACGTTATTTGTTATGTTACGGTTACATAAAGTTAATTTGTATTTATAACATTAAAAAAATTAATGCATGAAACGTTATTATAACGTTATCGGGTATCGTTATGTTTTCCATCCCTGTTTTCTACAATATCATAAGTAATGGCTATTGCTATTAATTAACATAACTTTTGAAATTTCTTTTTAAAATTAAGAAAAAACTAAAACCATAATAAATATGCAAGAACAAGTTTTTATACAACTTTTAATTCTGTATAACTTTGCAGTCTACAATATTTGCCGTAAAATGAACAGGAAAGCAGGAATTGCGTAAAACAAAAAAATACCATGTTAAATTCCTATTTCCCCACATGTCAACACCATGTATATACCAAATTATATTATAGAAAAAAAAGTTATATAGTAAAGATGAACATGGTACACAAATACACAAGCGCAGAACCAGACAGTAAACTTCTTTTAGTTAGGTGCGCATAATAAAGCCATGACGGAAATATAGTACAGAATGCGGCAGAACCAATTGAGCAGTTTTGAAGAGTTATAAAAAAGAAACCAGCGTATATATGAAAAAAATGTTTTTATTTTTGAAATCAGTAGGACCATTTTATACTCATTAATTTTTAAAAATAATGTCTTTAAGATGGCGGCCGTTAGCTGCAATACATTGCTGGAGCCGAGTTCTTGGTTCTGCCGCACAATTTTCAAAGCACAGCATTTCATATTTGGGTCTCAATCCGCGGCGGATTTAAGGAAAAGGGCCCAGAACGCAAAGTATTCCAGGGGCCCATAGGTCTATTTTTCTTTTATTATCTTGTTAAACTGATTTATATAATAGGTTAACGAAAAATTCAATCGAAATAAGAAAAAAATTTCATTGAACAGTGAAAGGAGTAAGATTGAACAATATTCGTGGTTAGAAATAATATTTTTTAAGTTCTTGATTTACAAATGTTCTCAGATATTTAAAAGTGCCTATTTGGTTTTTAACATTTACCGGATTACTGCCCTCATTAGGGATGTGCTCGTATTCAGACCAGACCGGGTCGGGCTTTGAGATTTGGCAAATTAAGCACATTCGGCATTCCTAATTTGAAATAAGACCATAATATTTTTCTAGTCAAATTTATAAAAAAAACTCCATGCAGATTGGTTACAATATTTTTTTAAAAATGTGACTACCAGTGTATGCTTTTCAACTAATTTTTGTCTTTATAAATAGTATTTAACACCTTGTTTACCGAAAAGGTCCGAAATTTTATTTTAACAAATTTTGTACTATCTTTTGCGTAATGATTTATTTTATCTAACTCTCTGTTTCTACTCATAAAAAAGATAAATCATTATGCTAGAAACAAAAATCAACCGTTTGGCTTTAATTGACAATTTTAACTTGAAATGGTTGTAAAGGCGATCCTTGAATTCTTGATGTAAAGTAACTGTTTTATTTTTTACTAGGATGGTATTAAATCAGAGACGGATCAGGCGTATATTGCGCTTTAAGCTAAAGCAAAATTTGCGCCCCCTGACCTTATTTGTCTTTTTCTAACATAAACATGAAATTAAACAAAATATACAATGTTTTCAAATAAATTTTTATTCCATTCCATGACTCAAAAAACAGAATACGAAATTTAAACAATCAAACAAAATTTGACTTTAGTCTGAAAACATTAGTTTTTTTGTTAAAACTAAATAAACTACGTACAAAAGTAGTTTCTTGACTGGAATGGATATTAGGAAAGTAAATTCTGGGATTCAGTCATCCAATTATTTATTATATCTACAACGTTTCGATCCTACCAGGATCATCTTTAGGATATCCAAGTGCTTCTGTGAGGGTGCACAGTAATTTTATCATTGACTTATAAGTTTTAAAATATAAATGCCTTTTACGGCAATAAATGTACATGTGTCACTGTCAAAAATTAATTTATTTCTTCCTGAGGATGATCCTGGTAGGTTCGAAACATTGAAGATATAATAAATAATTGGATGACTGAATACCAAAATTTACTTTCCTAATAAATAAATTATATTGTAATATAAAACAACACAGGTTAAAAAACGAAATTAAAATAAAATAATCAGTGAAAACTGAATTCAGTCAAAAATAAAATAAAAAGGTTTCCTTTTCAATAAATAAAGTAAATATAAAATAAACGCATAACTAAAAAAAAATTAAACAAACGGCGCTGTAACCATTACTGTTTTCTTTTCTCCCTGTATTCGTACCTGTTACCTCTATCCCAACTTTTTAGACTTGCGGAAATATTGTTTTAAAATGTGCAACCTTTTTGTTTTTGAGATTTTACTATTTCATGAAATATGATGAAATTTTGTGCCCCTCAAATTCTGGCGCCCAAAGCGCTAGCTTCTTTTGCTTATTGGTTAATCCGCCTCTGTATAAAATCATTATAAACCTGTTTAAAACCAACCATTTTCATTAAAATATTAAAGAAACTATGTGCTCACTAAATGACCGGCCCGAAAATGAAAATACCTGACTCGATGATCGCCTCGAAATAAGGCCGGGCCAAAGGATAGACACACGAGGATAGACATCTATAGAAATTAGTGTGAACTATTTACTAAAACTTTTGCTACTGACGCCAATTATTTCAACATATAATTTGTCACCATCAAACCGTTAAAATCCAGCAGAGCAATAATGTTCAAATTTAGTATTACTAACAAATTTTACATACGTTATGATTTGAGATAAATTTGGCGCGATTTCATCATTCAGTTCGAGTTTTTTTTTATTGTCAACAATAACGTAAAATAACTAAAATTTATATCATTTGACAAACAAAAAAAAAATATGTATTTTAATTATGTATGTTGGAGAGAAATATCATTTCACAGAAAAGAGAAAATGATGACAAAAAAATCACTATTTTGTGAATGCGACCCGCAATACGTTAAGGCGTTCTTAAAGATCGAATTCATCCTTCCATGCGGCTGCCGCATATTATATATCAAGAATGAGTACTTCACATTCGCGGTCTATCGATCTATTTATGGAGAAACTCTGTCTATATCAATATTATTTTACTTTTGATTGTCTAATGAAAATATATTTGGGGACCTGATGCCCTTTGAGACAAGGGCCTAGGACGCAAGTGTCTCCGTGCTTACCGTTAAATCTACCATTGGTCTGAATGCCGGTGCATGTGCGACATGGGTATTGTTCTACATAACCAAATATCGACAGGGTGTCGGCATAGACAACGAATTTGTTAAAAGAGAATAAATTTAAAACGTCCTTACTGTTTCATATGCTAAAATAATAGGATCCTGTGCTGGTGGTTGATTAGGAAATATCCTAGGTTTTATTTTATTCCGCACACATGGCGCTAGTAATGTAGGATCCACATCTCTGGGATCTAAAAGACCTCCTCCACAGCAAGTAAGGCAACTGACTAGTAGTCCTACAGCACAGGATATCGCTGTTCCTATTAAAGTATACCACATATACGACAAATGGTATATTCCAAGGACGTTGTCCTCCTCGATATTATAAATAACAACTTGTTTTCGCATGTAAGTAGATAAATGGGCGTCTCTGCAAATAAAATTTTATACGAAATTGTGAAAAGATATGTGTTAAAGGCTATGCTAATCTATAGACAGGATAGCAAGATTTCTTAAACATACATGTCCATTACGAACACCACTAGTTGAAATTATCTTTGCAGACCGAGACTAGAGATTGCCGCTTGAGTGTAACGAGGGCTGCAACTAGTTGAGGTCTTCAGAGAGTTTCAAACCCCTGGTATACAAATAACTAAAGATGTCCCAAAATTAACGCAAGATTTGAATTTGCCGCCATTTGTACAGTAAAGTGTTGGCAACCATAAAAAAAAAACAATTCGACAGCTGACAGTTTAGGGTTAGTAAAATGGAGCGTTGAGCGTTACACGATAGAACAACGTAGAGCTGTGCTTATCGATATTAAACATGTATCGATACGATATCGATACACAATTTAAAATATCGATAATATCGATAGAATTTATAAAATAGGAAATTGCAAATAAATTGTTATAGATTACATGTTAAAAGTGTGGTTTAATATAAAAGTATATCTTTGTACTTTAAGTACAAAAAAAAATTACATTTGTTTCTAAGGTTATAAAAATTAAATTAAATACCTGCTGACAATATGATTGCAACTTAGAACCTATGTAAATCGAATTTTAAACTTGTCAAGAAACTTTTGTATACAAAAGATTTCCGTAAGTGCGATCAATATTATCAAAACCAACATAATATTCTAAATAAAATCTATTAAATTTCAGGGTTGCCAAATCTCGATATTTAAAATTGTATCGATACACCTTTTCTTTTTTTGTATCGATATGATATCGATATATCGTATCGCTTAGCACAGCTCTAGAACAACGTGTCTTCATTATTGAACAATATTTCAAAAATAATGAAAGCTTGGCAGCCGCAGCTCGAAAATTTCATACAAAATATGGTCGGAATAGTGTTTTAACTTCGTCAACTGTGAAGAGATTAATTGAAAAATTCAGGGAGACTGGATCCGTTGGAGACGCCAAACACACTGGTCGTCCAAAAACAAGCCGTTCAAATGTCAATATCGAAGCAGTGCGTGAGTGTCGGTGACAATCCAGGAAACTCAATTCGGCGTCGTGGACAAGAATTGCAAATTTCAAGAAGCTCTCTACAGCGTATACTCACTAAAGATCTATGTCTCCATGCTTACAAAATTCAATTAACACAACAACTGAAGCCTAATGACCATGCACAGCGAAGAGAGTTCGTTGAATGGATTATTGAACATCAACAAATGGATGCTGATTTTTCGAGCAAAATCATCCTAAGCGATGAAACACATTTTCACCTTGATGGCTTTGTTAATCGCCAAAATTGCCGCTTTTGGGGTACTGAGAACCCACATGTGATTGTCGAAAAACAAGCTCTCTTAAGGTGGCACAGCCATCACAGCTCAACAAGAAAAGATATACATGATAATTTAGAGCTAATTAATTGATAATTAATTGCGCTAATTAAAAATTTATTGCTTTATTTTTTTAAAAAAAATCTATGGTTAAGCTGGCAAAAACCATATGCTAGCTCAGCCAAAAAAAATAGGGGCATATACAGTATTAATGAACATAGCCAAATTAATTGCTAATTGTAGAACATGTTTTTATTACAAAAATGATAACATACGCTGAACTAACAGCAATAAGATCATTTTTAGGTAACAACAGAGTGCGACTAGATACAAAATGGGTTGTTGCAATTAATTGCTCTACCTCAACGTAATGAAAAGGGTTTCTTTAATTGGTCTAACCTTTGTCCCTATTGATACGACGAATTTTAAATAAATTGCTGCATATAAACTGAACCAGAAGCAATAATACCTTTTTTCCTTTGAAAAAGGATGTTACAGTTAATTGCTCTAGCTCAACCTAAAAAAGGGTTGTACTACGTGTTTTACCATTTGCCCTTATTGATAGGAGGTATTTTTAATTAATTGCTGCAAATAAACAAGTAAAACCATTAAGACAACAGCTGAATGCGCTGATAGTTTAAAAAGGATGTTACAATTAATTGCTCTAGCTCAACCTAATAAAAAGGGTTGCAGTACGTGTTGTACCCTTTGCCCTAATTGATAGGACGTATTTTTAATTAATTGCTGCAAATAAACTGAACTAAAAGCATTAAGGCAACAGCTGAATGCGCTGAGACTATAAAAAGGATGTTAGAATTAATTGCCCTAGCTCAACCTAATAAAAACGGTTGCACTACGTGGTATACCCTTTGCAATTATTGATAAGAGGTATTTTTAATTAATTGCTATAAATAAACTGAACTAAAAGCATTAAGACAACATCTGAATGCGCTGAGAGTTTATAAAGGGATATTAGAATTAATTGCCCTATTTAAACCTAATAAAAAGGGTTGCACTACCTTTTGCCCTTATCGATAGTAGGTATTTTTTATAAATAGCTTCAAATTAACTGATCTAAAAGCATTAAGAAAACAGCTGAACAGCAGAAACGCTTAGACTATAAAAAGGGATGTTAGAATTAATTGTTCTAGCTCAACCTAATAAAAAGGATTGCACTTCGTCGTATTCCCTTTGATTTTATTGATAGGAGGTATTGTTAATTAATTGCTGCAATTAAACTGAACTAAAAGCATTAAGACAACAGCTGAATGCGTTGGGTGTATAAAAAGGGATGTTATAATTAATTTCTCTAGCGCAACCTAATAAAAAATGGCAACAAAAAGTGCAACCCTATTTATTAGGTTGAGCTAGAGCAATTAATTGTAACATCCCTTTTTATTCTCCCAGCGCATTCATCTGTTGTCTTAAAATGCTTTTAGTTCAGTTTAATTCCAGCAATTTATTAAAAATACCTGCTATCAATTAGGGCAAAGGGTATAGCACGTATTGCAACCCTTTTTATTAGGTTGAGCTGGAGCAATTAATTGTAACATTCTTTTTTAAAGGATAAAAATGTTATTATTGCTTCTGGTTCAGTTTATATGCAGCAATTTATTTAAAATTCCTTGTATCAATAGGGACAAAGGTCATACCAATTAAATAAACCCTTTTCATTACGTTAAGCTAGAGAAATTAATTGTAACAACCCATCTTGTATCTAGGCGCATTCTATTGTTACCTAAAAATGATCTTATTGCTGTTATTTCAGCGTATGTTATCATTTTTGTAATAAAAACATGTTTTACAATGAGCAATTAAATAGCAATTAATTTGGCTATGTTCATTATTACTGTATATGCCCCTATTTTTTTTTTGGCTGAGCCAGCATATGGTTTTTGCCTGCTCAGCCATAGATTTTTTTAAAAAAAATAAAGCAATAATTTTTTAATTAGCGCCATTAATTAGCAATTAATTAGCTCTAAATTATCCTGTATATCTTTTCTTGTTGAGCTGTGATGGCTGTGCCACCTTAAGAGAGCTCGAAAAACAAATGCATCCACAACGTGTCACTGTTTGGTGTGGATTTTGGGCTGGAGGTATAATTGGACCATACTTTTTTGAAAATGAGGCTGGTCAAGCAGTGTCTGTTACTGGTGCTCGATATCGCGACATGATAACACAGTTCTTTTTGCCGAAATTGGATGATATTGATTTGGCCAATATGTGGTTTCAACAAGACGGTGCCACATGCCATACAGCCCGTGAAACAATTCAATTACTGCATGAGACATTTCCTCGTTTCGGTGATCAGAATTGGCCCCCTAGATCGTGTGATTTAACACCATTAGATTTCTTTTTATGGGATTATTTGAAATCACAGGTCTATGTCAACAAGCTCACAACCACTCGTGCATTAAAGGAGGATATTCAACGCTGCATCAACGAAATTCAGCCACATTTATGCAAAATGGTCATGGAAAATTTCGACAAACGAGTGCGTATGTGCACGCAAAGCCGTGTAGGCCATTTGCCCGATGTGTTATTCCATAAATAACCCTATCCTATGTATTTTATGATTCAATAAAAAAATAACAATCAAAAGACTAAAAACTGTGTTTTCTATTTAATTCAAATCTTGCGTTAATTTTGGGACACCTTTTATTTTGTACTTACGAAAGGTTAGGTGTAACAGATCCATAATTATACTGGCAACCACTAACTGATACAGGCTTTTCTGAATATTTAATATGGCCGCTACTTATTGCAGATTGGGTACATAAAATCAACCAACCCATAAATGTCATACCGCTTAAACTGCCTACCAAGGCGCCCTACAATAAATGTTTAACAGTAAATAAAATTATATTTCTGTATATGTATTTGTGTTAAAAAAAGGGTAAATTTTTGTGTGGGTATGTACTGTCCATACGATGTAACTTGGCGAGTTGGGGCAATTCACATTATCACTGCGGTAATGGGGAAGTTATAAAATCCATAGGCGTACCGAAGAAGAATGTAGTTCAATAAAATTACGAATGTTACAAAAAAAAGAAATTATTTATACAAAAAAATATATTACAAATATTGAAATGAATTATTTATTATATAAATCATATTATAATTAATTATTTTTTAAATTAATTAAGCTAAGAAAAAAAAATTCTATTGCTATTGAAAAAAAATAATGCACCAACGCTTATGTATGAATATAACTTCTTGGGTTGAACAGTACCTGACACCGTGAGTTTGAGTGTATTGGGGTGAAATTTGCTTTTTGTAAGGCAATAAAACATTGTAAAATCACTATTTTACTTTTGAAGCTGTGCGGCATCGAAGTAAAAGTAAATATTTGACAAAACGCAACTTAGGAATAGTGAACTGAATTACATTATTTTGGCTCGCCAAGTTACATCGTATGGACCTAGTACTGACCAAAATAAGTAAAAAAAGCTTAAATCAACAGGTAGTGGTTGAACAAAATTTTGTCTATGTTGTAGACTATAAAAAAAAACAATAAAATTTTATATGAAACACTTTTCTCAATTTTTAATAGTTACGAAGTTATTTGAAAATTAAATATTAGCCAAGGATACCACAACATTTAACTTAGTACAATTTTTTGACTTAAAAAAAATTATCCTGTATATCTTTTCTTATTGAGCTGTGATGGCTGTGCCACCTTAAGAGAGCTCGAAAAACAAATGCATCCACAACGTGTCACTGTTTGGTGTGGATTTTGGGCTGGCGGCATAAAAAAAAATCTGTGTGACCAGCACAATACTTCTCGTCATTTCCATTTTAGGTAAGTATTGTCTTTAACATTTCTTGTATAACCTACACTTTACAACCAAAATTCTACTTACATCTATTCTTTGTATTTAGCTTTTTAATCTTAAATTCATTCTATGAAGAAGTTTTGTTCTACTATTCTAATTTTTCGAGATGTTTCCAATTCATTGTCGGGATTGACAGTATTTAATTATTAATACACGGACAAATATTCCATCAATACCGATATCTGTACAAAGCAGATTGGCACACCCAGCAATGGGTAATATGCCGTGATGAAATATTTATTTATTTTTATTTTATACAATAAGAAATAAATAATATATGTATGTACTTCCCAGAAGAAGTTTTCAGTAATGTGTTTGCATATTTGACGACACTTTTATCTGTCAATTACAAACCTTTTAATTTCTTAATTGGTTTCCACGGAGTTGTTTGGGCTGTGAGATTTATTAGAACAGATTACTTTATATATAATATTTTGTATTTATATCTCTATAGAAGATATAATAAAATATTTAAATGTATCAGATAAAGAATTTAATCTTCTTTAATATTTGTAAGAATAAAAATTTTCAAAAAATAATATGTATTTAGAAGATTTGTTTTTAAGAATCTTCTACTTCCGGTTGTACAATTGTTACCAAAATCTTTTCAGCTCTTCCGATTAATGCCCGATTGAGAAATACTTATTTAAACAGACACACAGACATCAATGTAAAAAATTTAAAATCGGATTGAAGGAACCTTAAAACGTGCTTATTCAATAAAATTTGGATATGCAATTTTTAGCATGAATCTAATACCTCTCTTAGCGGGAGGTAAAAACAAAAGCACATCTAAGATGACCTCTGAAAGGTGAACAAAAAGTCTCATTTAACCAAAGTTGTAACTATTATAGTTTTCAAGGTAGCAGAGGAAAACCCATTTAAATCTTATTTTTCACTGCCTTATAACTCGGAAACTATTGATAATTGGACCTATGTTGATTAAGCTTTTTTTACTCTTTTGCCTTTACATTTTTTTTACCCTTTTTTAACACCCTGTATAATTTATATCGTACCGTTGAATTAACCCAAGGGAGTAATAGACCCATTGTAAATAGAGCTAGGGATGGTCCTGCACTTATTGTTCCTATACTCATTGTTACCTAAACGGAAATATAATAAGAAGAGAACATTAAATACGGCAGTGTTTTTAGAAGTTATGTATCTAGCTATGAAATAAAAGACGAGCGTTTGTAATTTGTCACTACCATATACAGGGTGTTAATAAAAAAACTTTATACACTTTAGCAGGTGATAGTAGAGATGAAAACAAGAAAAAAATTCTAATACACTTAGGTCCAATACTCATTGGTTTTTAGAAAATTTATGTATGGAATTTGTACATAATACACAGGATTGACGGAAGGTATTGTGCTGGCCACATCAGATTTAACAACTAAGGACTCTAGGTGTTTACGATCAATTGTAAACAAAGTTGCAGCCGTCGTCGAAGAGACTCACGCACTTGATCGTAAACACCTAGAGTCCTTAGTTGTTAAATCTGATGTGGCCAGCACAATACCTTCCGTCAATCCTGTGTATTACGTACAAATTCCATACATAAATTTTCTAAAAACCAATGAGTATTGGACCTAAGTGTATTAGAATTTTTTTCTTGTTTTCATCTCTACTATCACCTGCTAAAGTGTGTAAAGTTTTTTTATTAACACCCTGTATATGTATGAAATTCCATTTTGAAAGTTTCTTGCAAAAGATTCTGTCATTCAGAATTATCTTAATATATAATATGTTTCCATGATTGTAGTATAGCTTGCTGATTTATGAAATTTAATTTCTTTATAATTTTTTAACTCTATATTCATTGGATATGATGTATTAAATGCAATCAAACCGTATAGAGAATAAAATATCCTTTGGTATTTATAATAACATTAAATGTCAAAAAATGATGATATTTAACTTAATTTTTTTTCAAGAAAAATCTTTTAATGAGGGTACTTCCAGTTCAGTACGTCTTCATATGGATGTAAGGTATAGGAATGCAAAAGAATTCTAATTTTTGAAATTGTAGTATTGAAGTTATCGAAGGAAAGTTCGGGAGTTTTAGTCCCCATTCTCTAGTGAAAATGCGCCGTTACATTTTATAGTAAAATTATGGTGTAAATAATTTAGATATTTTCGGGAATCGATTGAGGATGATTTAAGAACTTTAAATCTGCACTGGAAGACCTCTGAAAGCAAGAATGAAAGAACAGTGGCAACTAAATAAAATATTACTTTCAATTCAATTGTTTTTTCTTTCATGACTAGGTAGATAACGTTTAAATAATCAAAAAATCAATTACCTGCAAAACAGTGCCTAATTTTTCAACAACAAAAACTAAAGCTACAAATATAACTCCCAAAATAATTGTCGTAGACTTCATCATAATTTGTTTATGTCTTTCTGATGGTTCGGTTTTTAAAAAAGGTCTATAAAAATCTTCTAAAATAACAGCTACGAGAGAATTTAAACCAGTAGATAATGAACTAAAATATAATAATAACAATAATAAAAAAAAAACAAAAGAAAAATAAAAATATCTACCTCAAAGCTGCACTGAAAATTCCTGCTACGAAAAGTCCGGGAATTCCGGGAAGATTTCCGACTACGTCCATGACTAGAACCGGGAGTAGTTGGTCTTTTTGCTTTGCCAACTAGAAAAAAATATACAGGTGACACTGAAAAACGGACAACTAAAAATAACTTTTTTATTTATAAATATTTTTGAATTTTATTGATATATTTGTAAACTAGACTTAGGGTCTCACAAGTCATGGTATTGGCATGATGGTAGCGCTTACGGTTTAACCGGAAGTGATATTAACTTTTATATATCAAATAGGTCACCTATATATTTATATATATTTGGAATCTACGTAAAATTACGAAATCAACGATATGCTTGAAGTGTATTTTTATTGAAAATATAAATTACGAAACCACATCAGGCAGGCTGTGAAAATATTTGAGATAATATTGAGTAATATTTAAAATAATTGTTTAAATAGTAAATTATTTTTGTATGATTATATAATCTGCTACAAAGAAATGATCAATTCGTCATCTCAGCCTATACCTGATATATCTTACCAGGTTAATTATTCATAATTTCTCTTGCGTTTTTGTATTTTATTTCTTCAAAAAAATTCACTTCAAACATATCCTTAAATTCGCAATTTTATGTAAATTCCAAATATGTAAAAATATGTTGTGTGCTCCGTTTGAATATGAAAGTTAATATTACTTTCGGTTAAATCGGAAGAGCTACTATCATGCCAAATACCATGATTTTATTCGCTTATTCGATTCGATGCAAATTTTTTTATTTTAAATGGGAACCTATTTTTTTTCGCTTATTCCCATTATTATGCATTATTTTTTTCTAAATTCAACGATATCCATATGTAATACACTATTATTACAAATATTTGAGAAAAATGCAGATGAATATTAAGTTGATTCAATTTAAATCTCATTGTAATAAGAGTACTATGAAGAAAACAAAAGATATTAAGCTTTTCTTCGTATTTAAATTTTATTTTATCACTTAGAAGTATACGAAATATTTGTTTTGATATTAAACTACAATTAACGTGAAACCAAATATTTAATTGTTTTCTTCGAAGCACTCTTATTACAATCAGTTTTAAGTTAAATTAGCATAATTTTAATTTGCATTTTTCTCAAATATTTTGTAATATTAGGGTATTACATATAGATATCGTTGAATTCAGAAAAAATACTGAATCGAATAAAAAAATAGATTCCCATTTAAAATAAGAAAATTGTGTCCCGAATTTTTTTTTGCTCATTGTAATAGTCTAGTAAAATATAAATTATTTGCTAATTTAACCTACCTCGTAGCTCTGATAGTTCTCGAGATAGCAATAATGGACAAAATAAAATGAAAACCCTGTATATATGCGAGTATACAATAATTAATTTTACCTTAGTTGTAATAGGATCACAGTTATAATATGTAGCGTAAATTAACAAGCCACAATATGATGATGTACAACAGAGCATGATGATTCCGATTACAAATATCCATACAGCCCTGAAAATAATATAAAGTATATTAATGAAATTAAATAATAAAAGAGATGTAATATTTAATTAAAAAATTCAAGGTCATTATTTTGAACAAATTTTATTATTGGTACGTAATTTTTGTCATTTTTACCTTCCGTCACCTTTAGGTACTATTACGATGACGTAATACAGGGTGTAATAGCTAAACGGGCTATCTCAAATAATTTCTGTATTATTAAAGATACAATAAAATACTATAAGACAATCTTATAGAAGAACAAGGGGAACATCCGATTAGGAAAGAAAATATTTTTTTAAACCAGTTGTTCTCAAGTTAAAATTCAAAGTTATATTTTTCTAAATCGGATGATATATATTTTTAGACCCATTCGATAAAGTATTTTTTTCTGAATTCAACCATGTAATAGTTTTATGTCCTTACATAACAATAATATTGAGAAAAATTAAAATTAAAAAAAAATTGATTTTTATAGTTATTTTTCAGTAGGTTATGTACGAAAAACAATTGATCTTAAATGAAAATGAAACAAATATTTGTGAATAGCTTTGTAAAAACAGTGTTCCACTTGATTTCTATCTTAAATAATTCAAATTGATGTAAATTTCAATTGAATATATTGAATTGTATATAAAAAAACCGGCGAACTAATAACTTTAGAGAAAAATGTTTTACACAAAATATGATCAAAAATAAGGGGCTAATTTATCAGTAATAACAAACAAAAATTCAACAAGTGGTCTTCAAATGGTAGAACAAAATTATATTTTTTTGTTACCCTATACAATTTTTTAGCCCATTAGATATGGATTTTTTCTGATTTCAACAATATAAATATTGTATAGGGTTGTATAACAATTATTTCGAGAAAAATATAAAATAATATTACAATATTGCAATAGGTTATGCTATACACAGGTATTGATACGTGTGTTACCCAGGTTACACTAATAGTAAAGCAATTTTTTATTACATTACTTCTAATTTTGAATACGATTTTTCTCAAAATAATTGTTATTGAACCCTATACAATATTTATATCGTTGAAATTATAAAAAAATCTCTATATAATGAGCTAAAAATATATATAGGCTTTGAATATATAATACATATAAGAACGGCAACGCATATGGCCTAGCAAGATACTATATTTGTCTCTTTTTATTCACAAAATTATTATAGATAGCTAGTCAATCCTACCACAAAACTGTGAACTACGATAAATTGTGCTGACAGCATTGCCAAATAGTATTTGTTAGAGGTATTCAATAATCAATAATTCAAAAATATTGTTTCATAATAACCAGATAATATATTTTGAAACTTCAATGTACATGTATACTTTTACAGTAGCAAACTTAAAAACCTTTTTAAAATCTTATCTTGTTGTTCTAGCTACGTGGCAACACTGTGCAACATCCACCTATTATGTATTTTTTGAACTAACTCAGAAATAATTCGTATACGGAGGAATAGATGGCACCTTCTCTCGAAATATTTAATCTAAATACATTACGTTGCCGTTCTTGTATTGTATTATATATTCAAAGATATAGGGTACTATTTAAAAATATATAATTTTGTTCTCCCGTTAGAGAACCACTACTTGAATATTCGGTTTGTTATTACTGACAAATTAACCCCTTATTATTGATCATTTTTTTTCTCTAAAACCATTAGTTCACCCAAAAAAGCACTGATAGTTTGAAAGGAAACATCCTGTATGTATACAGGATGTTAATTAAAAACCAGGCCATACGCGTATAACATGGAAAACCAGTTTTTTTTTTCGCAAAAGTTCCTAAATTATTTTAGACGACAATACTTCAAATAAATGTTGTAGAGAATTAAAGGCTGCACCCAAATTAGTAATAAGATTTTATTTTTGACGTTTCATAACCGATAAAATCAATTGTAGCAATAACCAGTGAACTCAAACAATTGCATATCCAGAGTAACACCATTTTATAATCTGAAGCTTTTCTTCATGAGAAAACTGTTCCATATTTTCAAAGAAATATGTTATTGAACGAAAATCACAAAACACACATTTTTACTTCCTTGTACGTAAGTAAAGGAAGTATTGTAATCGCGAAAAATTTCGGTTTTTAGATTTCAGCGGAAATATCCATATTGATCATCCCTGAATCCATTTTGACTAATTTCGTCGTGACGTCTGTACGTACGTACGGACGTACGTATCTCGCATAACTCAAAAACGGTAAGTCGTAGAAAGTTGAAATTTTGTATTTAGGACTCCTATAACATCTAGTTGTGTACCTCCCTTTCTGGTTATTTCACAATTTCCAGAAGTGGTACTTTACATGAAGCCTATAATAGATTTTAATGAAAAATTGTTTTAAAATATAATCCAAAACTTTTCAAATTTGGTATGCAAGACTTTTATGTCAATCGAAATAACATAATAGATTTTGGTTAAAATAGGCTAACCGGAAGTGGTACATTACTTGAAGTTGTTAACAGGTTTTCTTGAATAAAATTATTTTATTTTGATTTTAGAAATAAATGCTTCAAATAAAAGTTTTAGAGAATTAATTTCTACGTCTAGCACATCAAGTATTATTAAATTAGCCCTTTGTATAAGCGAGATATGTAAATTTAAAAATTATATACTTTTTTGTTTTTGTAATAAAGCTTGCTATGGATTAGGACAAAAACATAAAAAAAATGTTCATGTCAAATTACGTTAAATACGTGCAATTTTATGATTCGTACAATAACAAATATTATATTTTAATTGTGAAATTAGTCATATTCATTGTTGTAATCAAATATTTCTTTGTTGTAATCAAAACTCTCTTTAAAAACTCCCTTTATGGTCGCTATGTATCTTACTGTTTTGAAGTTAAAATTGATATTTTGTAATTTATTTATTAAAAAAATATGTATAGTTTAATAATCGTACAAGGAAGTCGTGTGGTGTCCACATCAGATTTTTTTGACAGTTAAGATATACAATTGTTCGTAATTTTGTTTGAATTCCATGGCTATCGCTATAAATCAGCAATATTTAAGAAATTTTAAAATTGGTTTTCTCGGTTATGAAATGTCAAAAATAAAATCTTATTATTATTTTGGATGCAGAAGTTAATTCTCTACAACATTTATTTAAAGTATGTTTGTTTAAAATAATCTGGGAACTTTTGCGCACGGAAATTAATTATCACCCTGTAATATGGATGGTGTGTGTGTGACAATATTAGAATTCCAAAAATTACAATTTTTACGTATTCCTCCTTACATCCATTATGCATACTTGAATACATTTTGGTTATAATAGGTCAACTGAAAGTACCCTAATTTGGAAATTTTATTTAAATTGTAAGATTTGTTATTCAATTTTGAAACAACTTATATATTGAACTATGCCCTGTATTGATAAATTAAGTTCACGTATGGAATTATAATAAATAAAACGTTTATTAAAATATCCTGGAAACAATTAATTCTTTCTTTTCCCACTTACTTGTTAGCCTCTTTGATATTAGGCAGCGCCAGATACCTTTGTATCATGGGCTGATTAACCGCACTAGTTTGCAAATAATACAACGTCCCTCCGAACACTACCGACCAGAATGTGTGTCTAACAAATGGATTAGTGTTAAAATCCGGAGGTTCAATTCTTGTACTATCCAGTCCTCGTTGAAAGACATTCTCTATTCCTCCAATGTCAATGGTTCCTTTTATGGCAATGAGAAACATGGTTCCAACCATTATGACGGTTTGGATGACGTCTGTCCATACCACGGCTTTCAAACCACCCTAGAAAGAAAGGTATGGTTTTAGAATCAGTTTGGTTTAGAAAATATGGTATACTTACTACACTTGTGTAAAATATACAAATTAAACAAACTATTGGAGTAATTAAATGCACATTGATTCCGGTAACTGAAAATGATGAAAAACAAATAATTTTAATGATTAATTAAAATTTGAAAAAGGAAAAACGTTTTCGTGCAATACAAAAATAGTTTCATTTGAAAGAAACAAAAAATATGGTCTACAACTACATTTTAAAGATCCATATTAACACATTATTGAAAATTAATTTATTATTATATTTTAATGTTTTTGTTTATATTTACCTTGATTAAATGCTAAAGCTGGGACATATATCACCATTGGTAACCACGTGCTCTATAACAAATAAATTACCCACATTATTTGTGCGGTTTATTACATAATTTTAATTTTCATTTGTTTTTCAGTATAGTATTTCATTATATTTTTTATATAATTAATTATTGTTATACTTTTAATGATACACAAAGTCACACAATTTTATTTCATTGTTATAATTTAAAAATATAAATCCTTGACCTTGACATGGCTTATTTATAATGGGAAAACGGTTTTTTTCAAATTTTATTTATTCCGTAAAATTTTATGGGAAAGTTTATGCACTGAATTTTAGAACATAACATTGAATATTTGAAGTCTCAACAGGATCGCGAGGATAAAAATTTGTTGTGGCCAGCACAATACCTCTCGTCACTTTCACTTTAGAGAAGAAGTTTTGTTCTACTATTATAATTTTTTGAGATGTTTTCAATTCATTGTCGGGATTGACAGTAAGGATGTGTATAATATATTTATAATTTTAAATATTTAACCATTAATACAATAAGAAATAATATATGTATGTACTTCCCAGAAAAAAATCTTCAGTAATGTCTTTCGATTTTTATTTTATTTTCTCTAAATCTGTAGTAGTTATAATAAAACATTTAAATGTATCAGATAGAAAATTTAATCTCCTTTAATATTTGCAAGAACAAAAAAATTCAAATCCCCACACACACACACACACACACACACATATATATATATATATATATATATATATATATACACACAGACATCATCGTAAAAATATTAAAATCGGGTTGTAGAGACATTAAAACGTGCTTATTCACTAAAATCTGGATATGCGATTTTTAGTATGAATTCAATAATTTAAAAATAATAATTAAGAGATAATCGGAATCGGAAGGACATTCTATAAGTCCATGACACGAAAGAAAAACGGTTTGATAAATGTTAAATCCTATTAGAATTTCTGTAAAGCGGCACTACGATTAGAAATAATATACTATGACTTGTTATATGTAATACATGAACCGTTTTGTCGATCTGAATGAACTTCAGTATACTAGTGGCATGAACACTATTTCACAGTGACATTATTTCGAGATTACAGTTGGCCGACTGTTCCCCAATTCTTATGTAAACGTTTTTGATTGGTGGAACAGTATGTGGAATGCTCTCCTTTACGGCACCAGCTTTCTTTGGTGTCACGAACTGTATTATATTCAAAAAGGGTAAAAACATAAAGTATATATTTTTCCTTTCTCAAAAGTTACATTTGAATCTTTTGTTTAAAAGCCAGTAATTGTTAATTCACTACAAATTATATAAATATAAATAAAAAGCGACGAAAAGGGCCTAGTTATTCCTGGGGATATAAATAAATTGTGGTTGCACCATTAATACGAAATGATAAATGAGTACTTACAGTTCCTACAATACAAAGGATTGATCCAAATATTCTAACGGGCCAGCTAAATCTTCTTTCCAAATACTAAAAGAAAAAATATTATAATATAAGCAAAATGTTTTTGTACAGACATATCAATATAATAAAAAACGTAATATATATAAATGATAATTACTGAAATATATCAATTACTGGAACTCGCATACTCTACCTATCAGCAGACGCAGAACTGAAGGCCTATTGAATGACAATTACTGGCCTTGTTCGTGCATATTCGTGACGAACCGAACAATCGTATACACTCTTCCCACTACTCACATTTATATCCTGCGCCATGGCCACTAAATGGGGCGCACTAGACATTAGACGAAGTAATATTCGTCCTCATACAATGTCCCGATGTTTGCCGATTTTTCCAGCAGCTGGCATTCAATAGGTCTTCACTATCATGGTAGGTATGTGTATGCGAGTCAAAAATATATTTCCGTGATAATAATAATAATAATGTACCTCGAATGTGGATGTTAGTTTCAGTTCAACAAAAACCGGTAAATAAACATATTGGAAAATGACTCCCATTATGATAACTCCGAATATAATATACGTATATTGGATTCCATATACGTAAATTTCAGTTGGTATACCTAATAGTGATATGCCGCTTACAAAACTGAAAATAAATAAAAATGAGAAATGGAGTTTCCTTCATATACGAGTACAAGTGTTTGAAAAATAGGGGGAAATATTTGGGAACACTCTTATTGGAGACTGCAATTGACCTTATTACGGTCGTAATTTTCACAACTACGTTGTTAGCAATATTGTTGTTAAAATTATTTTGTGTGAAGTAGTATTTACCTTGGTTGTACTTGCCCGCGCTACGAAGTTGATTAATTTATCACGGCATAGATGTTTATACCTGCGCTCACAACTGGGTTACAAGACTCCGGATACAACAATACTTACAATAATTTTATTATCGTATTATTGTGCAATTTCATATTTTAAAATTTCACAGTACCTTCTGCACCATTTGAATTTAAAATTATTAAATTCTGTTTTATTTAATTTTTCTTTTATTTCTCGAACCTCAGTCGTTTCAGTCAACGACAATTGTAAAGAACATTTTATCTCGTTTCTACCGTACTTTTTGTAATTTTCCGTTTAAAAAATACGTGGCGCCCATTTTTTATTTTTAAAACTATTCTTGTGGTTTCGACCCCGCCCGTCTCTTCTGTATAAAATCTGGCAGCCGCACATCTGTTAACTAAAGCTGGAGCGCGTGACTCCTACGCTTTCATGGCGCAAACCTGCATGGTCTTTTTATCAGATTTTCTGACTTTAGGCCAAGTTTATTTATTAAAGAAAAAATAAAATTGCTTGCAGAGCGAAAACGCTGATACATTATAATACCGCATGCTCGATACTGGATGAAATATTAGTACAATATTTTGATAAGGTGTTACTCTTCTCTAGGGCCGGCTGGTGATTTTACGGGACCCCAAAATATTTGTAAATAAAGATTCTATTATCAAATTTTCTTAGATATTTGAATGCACGGGGGCCATGTGAGCACAGGGCCTCGGACAGAATTTCGAAAAATCGACATCTGAGCCGAGTTTTCCAATAAATTAATCATTATCCACTCATAAGTATAGGAAATAATATCTGCATGAATTAATCAATGTATTGGTCATATTAGAAAGAAAGTAGATTCTTTATACGAGGGTCATTTCATAAATAATGCACAGGGTGGGAACATTGCGAATTGGATGATGCAACAACCGTGCTATTTACGTCAGTTGTATTAGAAACCTTGGGGAAGAAGTGGGTGTTTTGTTTCCAACTACAGAGTAATCTGTTTTTCCGAAACGTCAGCTAGAAATGGAGCCTGCACGTGTCTTGGGTATTGTGACTGTTGAAGATTGGACATTGGAACATTACTGAAACAAAGATTCGACGTGAAGGTGAAGCATTCTTGTATTGAATAGTCGCTTTTGATGAAACGTGGGTTAGAGATTTTGAGCCGGAGTTGAAATCACAGTCCAATGAGTGGAGAGTGGAGAGGTCCAAATTTCCCACGGCCAAATAAATCTAGATCTTTGCTCATGATTATAAAGGAATAATCATGACAAATAGACTGTCATGTAGAACAAGTGTCACGGTAGTTTATTATCGGGCTTTTATGCAAAAATTGCGCAGAAAATTGCACAAAACCCGACCTCAGTTGCTCGAAGCTGGGCCACTCATTCTCCATGACAATGCTCGCCCCCACATCGGGAATGTCGTAACTGAAAAACTGCGTGAATACGGTTGGGAGTGTTACCTCATGTTCATTATAGTCTGGACATGAGTCCACCAGACTTCGATCGTTTCCCATAGCTGAAATAGCCTAAACGTGGACATCGTTTTCCGTCTCTGCCGTTACCAAAACCATTCAACAGATGAACAGAGCTGATGTCTTGTATGGAATAATAAAGCTTCCCAGGCGTTGGAACTCAGTCATTGAAAAGCAGGGAGACCTTCGTATCTTGGAATAAATCAGAATTGAAAGATAAAGTATAGATAAATTAAAAATTATTTCATAGCATCGGGCCCTGCGGGGCCTATGTCAAAGCGGGCCGTAGGCCGTGGTCTTGTAGGCCTAGGCAATAATAAAATCTTGCTAACTAAACTGATGTCACAACCTAAAACTACACTGGCTTGCAAAAAAATCGCGTACACCTTAAAAATCAAGTAACCGAGTTTTTACTTTTTTTCAGCTACGTAAGTACGATTTTTTAAACAACTGTCAATGGAACTGCCACTTTTTTCACTATCACGTCACTATTTTATCTATTGTAGAGTAAGTTCTTCATTGTGTTTTATATTACTATTTAGTTACAATATACATACGAGTACATTCCAAAAAGCCCTAGAGGTGTAAGTAATTTTCATATGCATTAGAGTGGAATGTCCTGAAAAATCAACTCCTGCATCCTTACCATCTCCTCCGGTTACAAGTCTGTTTCTGAATGTTCCAAACCTCTTGCCCTCTATTTTTTGAACACCTGTATATTATGAAATTTTACCTTGCTATAAGAGATAATCCAACAGGAAACACTTTCATGCTTCTTCCGCCTAAGAGATAATCATCCTCAGTCTTTGCGACATCAACGAAACCAAAGTAAATGCCGACGACGAGACAAATGACCAGCGTGAGAATGAAAACCAAATAGTCGGCCCATTCGAAGCGTTGCATGGCCATGTTTACATTCTCTACGTTCCACAGGCCCATCCTGGAACCGTTGACGATGGCATTCACACCCAGGGAGTCGGAACTTCAAGGAAACATTCAAGAAAATAAGAAAAGAGTAAAAACAAATTCTGTGGTTTCTTAATGAGAGAAAAACAATGTTATTGTTTCCTACTTTTAAGAATAAGAGCTTTAATAAAAAAAAAAAAACATTCAGCAACGTTAATATGGTGAAAATGATTAGGCAGAAAACTCACGTCTTCAACCTGAAAAAAACCTTATAAAAAGAAATATAACTTGTAATAAATATTAGTTGTTATTTATTTTTAAAAAAAGAAGAAAACATATGACTAATATTAAAGAAACGTATATATTAATGAATTTATAATTATTTCTAAGTCAATCCTTATTCCTTTTACGGAATATAAAATTATTTGACACAACATAGTCATTTTCAGTAGTGCTAACGTATGGTACGAAAATAAACTACAATTATTTCAAATAATTTTATATTCCGTAAAAGAAATAACGATTGACTTAAAAATAATTGTAAATATTATTAATATTTACATTACTTAATATTAGTACTTTTTTACCATCCGTCACCTTTAGGTAGAGAAGGTATTATCTTTGGTCAAAAAAATTCAATGATAATTTTTTAGTGAATAAGTATGTTTTAGGGTCCCTATAATACGATTTTACCATTTTTACGATGATGTCTGTATGTATGTATGTACGTGTATGTGTGTGTGTGTGTGTGTGTGTGTATGTGTGTGTGTATGTGCGTGTGTCTGTGTGTGTGTGACGAAAGTTTCGGATCGCATAACTTCAATACCACGATTCCAAAAATTATATTTTTTTCGTATTCCTCAAGTTTACATCCAGAAGAACAACTGATTAGATTTTGGCTATAATTGGTGAACCGGAAGTAGCCTCATTTGAAGATTTAACAGTTAAATTTGATTTATTGACATTTAACGTTATTATAACTTAAAGAATATATTATTCTCTATACGATTTGATTGCATTTTATTCTTCATATTAAATAGATATAGAGTTAAAGAATTTTAAAGAAATTAAATTTTATAAATCAGCGAGCTATGCAAAACATGGAAACTACTAATATATTCATATAATTCAAATTGACAGATGTCATTATCAATAAAAAGTAAATTAATGTGGCAGAGATAAGGATGTTGAAGTAGATGTTGGGGAAGACACGGAAAGATAGGTGAGGAAATAACTCTAGTGTTACAATTTTCTAGAAAGATACAAGAGACATGATTACATTGGTTTGAAAATGTCATGAGGAGAAATGAAGAGTATATTGGATGAAGAATGAATAGCTTAGTAAAGAAGGTTGAAGAAACAGAGGAAGATCAAAAATAAGATGGAAGGACTGTATTGCGGAAGACTTGAGAGAAAAGGAACTGAATAAGAACGACACGTAAAACAGAAATGAGTGGAACAAGAAAATAAAAAAATAGCGACCCCTAACGAATGGGAAAGGTAAAGAAGAAGAAGATGTTAGTGTCAAGTGCAATTTGCATTTATGAAATAATTTTACTGGAAATTTAGAATCTTTTGCAAGAAAATATATGTATGGAATTTATACATAATACACAGGATTGACGGAAGGTATTGTGCTGGCCACAACAGATTTTTTTTCTTCTTTTAAAAATAAATAACATCCAAATTTTTTTACAAGTTATATTTCAATATATAAGGTTTTTTTTCAGGTTGATGACGTGAGTCTTCTGCTTCATCATTTTAACTATAATACCAAGAGTATATTATTGTGAAACTTGATGTTGATAACAAATGTCACTAATTGTTTGGGAGAACCTTAAAGAGTATAATTTATAAATAGGAAAAGTTATTACCAGTATAATAATTATCAAAAAAAAATTCTTTTATTGACAATTCCACTCATAATCTGTACTTCAATTAAATCACAGTGTTTTGGTGAATTGAACCAATCACATTCGTATTACACGGACAATTTTCACTATATTCCGTTCGCTGAAACGAGAGAATATGGAACTAATTCTTGAACAGAAACAAGTCATTCTATTGGTTCGGCTTGATCAATAGAATGACTTGTCTCTGTTCAAGAATTAGTTCCATATTCTCTCGTTTCGGCGAACGGAGTATAGTGAAAATTGCCGCTGTATTTTCACTAGGCGTTGCTTGATTTGATATATACTACTGATTATAGAACAAAAAGATTTTTTTTGAAATTCGCAAAAATAAGGGTAGTTCATTCCTAGCGAACATTTTTAGTGCCACTGGTTTCATAGTACATTTAATTACCTACATAATAAATAATTAATAAATGATTATTTGTAGGAATTGTTTATACTTTTATTTCATTAATATCATAATTGTAAATATTAAATGTACTACGAAACCAGTGGCACTAAAAATGTTCGCTAGGAATTAACTACCCTTATTTTTGCGAATTTCAAAAAAAAAAAATCTGTTGTGGCCAGCACAATACCTCCCGCCACTTCCTTTTTTTTTGGTTACATAAGTATAGGGCGCGAACGGTAATGTTACATTTTTGGGCTTGACAAGCAAATGTGTGGGCCCGTTTCAGAATGATAATTAGTAATTATGTACATAGATGTCAAATGTTAGAATTTTTCATTAAAAATTTCAAGATTTTCTAAATTTACGTAGTTAATTTATCACCAGGAGTTTAAAGTTTACTTGTATGCCTTAGATATTTAACATTTAATTCTGCTCCACATGGAATTGGAAAATCACTAAATTTAGAATGAGAAATTATGATATTTGACATCTATATACATAATTACTAGCTATCATTCTGACATGGGCCCCCATATCTGCTTGTCAAGGCCAACAAAATCATATGACTGCTCGCTCCCTATTGTATTTAACATTTCTTGTATACCTACACTCTACACCAAAAATTCTACTTACGCATATATCTATTCCATATATATTTAGATTGTTTAATTTTAAATTCATTTTTGATGAAGAAATTTTGTCCTCTTCTAATTTTTCGAAATGTTTCCAATTCTATTAATACATTAAGAAATAATATAATGTATGTACTTCCCAGAAAAAGTCTTCAGTAATGTATTCGGATATCTGACACTGACATTATCTGTCAGTTACAAACAAATTAAATTTTCAACTATTTTCCATGGCCATTCTTTCGGCTGTAAAATTTATTATAACAGATTATTTTACATACTATATTTCTTCTATCTCTAAATCTATAGAATATATTGTAAAATATTTAAATGTATCAGAAAGAGAATTTATTTTTCTTTAATATTATCAAGAAAAAATTTCAAAAAATATTATTTAAAAGATTTTTTTTCAAGAATCTTCTACTTCCGGTTGTCCAATTGTTACCAAAACCTTTTCAGATCTTCCCATGAATGTCCGATTGGGAAATACGTAGTTAAAAAAATTTAAAGTCTTATAGTTTTTGAGTAACCGTCCTTCCAACATCCCACACACACACACACATACACACACACATCCACACACACAGACATCATCGTAAAAATGATAAAATCGGATTGTAGGGACCTTAAAACGTGCTTATTCAATAAAATCTGGATACGCGATTTTTAGCATGAATGCAATACCTCTCTTAGCGAGAGGTAAAAATCTTTTTGTTCTATAATCAGTATATCAAATTATATATGTCATTAGTTTCGTGCAGAGGTATAGAAATACCTGTATATGAATTTTTTTTATGTTAGACTGATTTCTAAAGCAACGTTTTTTGAACGATTAGAAAACAAAAAGTCCTAGAACTTTAAAATATTTTAAAGTTCTAGGACTTTAAATTTTATCTTCATACTGAATCCTTTATTTATGTGGCATTAAATTGTTCTTCACCTCAGCAGCTCCATCCAAAGTATCTCGAGGAATGTATTTTTCATTCTTTATAGCGAATAAGAATGTTAACGAAACCACAAAAGTTCAATTTCAATCTGTCAAAATTTTGCTTGGATTTTCGAATAATTGAGTCTTAGCCTACTTACAAAACTCATGCTGCTACGAATTGATGCATACTTCTTTTAATAATTTAATAATTAGAAACCAGTATGACATAAAATTATGTATGTACCGCAGACGAAAAGTGTCTTTAAGGTACTCGCAAGTAATTAGAGCATCGGCTACCCGCCTCAGTCGTAAACAACTTGCTTTATACCTTAAATATTCACTTTTCGTCCTAGATACATAAAATACTATTAAGTGAAACAATTTTGTATATATTTTTTTATAAGTATACAAAATACGTTCGAAAATATAATTATCCAAAAATAAATATTGGTGTACTAAAATTAAACAAAGAATAAAGAATACTAATATCTCATATTTTTCAATTAGTAAAATTTATAGAGAATTAAAGAAAAAAGAAATGTATTAATTACAAATTGTAAGCACAAAGGAAAATTTTAAAAGCAAATAAATAACAAATATTATCAAATTGTTTGAATGGTAAAATACCTTTGTGATTTATATTCCAAATCTATATCAACTTGCAGTTGATTATTTTTAATTCCTTTTTTAAGTGTGAGAATAACAAAAGTGTTTTTATTGTTTAGAATCTATGGAATATGTTGTGTAAATTAACAAAAAAAAAAATGTTTTCTCGGAATTATTTAATTGTTAATAAAATTATGTTAATATTTATGTATTTTTCAGTATAATATATTCTCGGTAGGTGCTTAATTATATTTCTGATATACTACTGTATGAACTGTCATTTTACTCGTACGGTATAATCGTTACAAAAATAAATCAAGGTTAAAAGAAAAAAATGTAACATTAATATTCAAAATTTACTTTAAGTTATTATATTACATTGTATATACGTATATTTTTATTTGCATGCTTAAACAATTTTTTATTGAAATGAAACTGAATACAGCAAAAAAATTATATGCATATGCATTATTTAAAAATTATTACATACGGGAATATTGTTTTGAAATATAAGAAGTTTTAATGCAGTATATAGGTAATTAATTTAACAACACACATTATTTATTTATTGGTTGTCCTTTACCATATGAAGTGTAAAGGATCAACACAAAGGATAGTGATTTCATTGTTAATTTTGAAATGAATAGCAATTTTTTAAAAAATTACATCTCTAGTGACCGAGTAAACTTAATTTAATGACGTGATAAAAATAGATTTTTTATGCAACTGTTAGTTGTTTTACGTATCCTTTGGCAACCGTAAAGTATCACTTTTATTTTGACATCTGTCAAAGACTACGGTCGCATTTACTTTACGGCCGCTTTTACTTTACGGTCGCATTTCCTTTTCGAACTGAATTGTCAAACGTTTGACTAAATAGCAAATATATTTAGTGTTGTATTATATGCAGCTTCATAAATTTTAAGAGGGGGTATTAGAAAAATCGTTGTCGCTATCCCTATTGCTCATTTCGTTGTTCAACAAATTAATTATTGTAGTTAATTTATTTTCATTTTTAGGTAGTTATATTTTGACAGTAAGCAAATTGTTTTGTGAGTTGTCAAGATGATAACATGGCACTCTACCTACAAGTGACATGAATCAATCAGATATGTAATACTAGTATATATTTCAAATAAAAATTTATAACTTTGTAATAGTCACCTAAAACTTCAGATTGAGCCAAAAAAGATCACTTTTACAACTTTAATACACAAATAACTATAGTAGGCTTAATTTTAAGAAATGAGTGTCGATTTGTCATTTACCTATTTTTGACATATTTGGTGCTTGATTTGATCGTTTACTGGATGTTCATTTTTTTTAAAAATAATCGCATATTAAATAAATTTTTACCGCATCTTTAAATTAAGTTGAACCGGCACCAAAACTGTAAATTTTGGATCCCAAATATTCAGAATTTTTTCCCTACAAAAACTATTTAACTGTTTTCTGAAAATTAATTAGGAGAGATAATATTTGAATATTTCAAAATTAATCATGAAAATCGGTTCCGATACACCATCCTGCATACCTATTTAATTTGCAAGTAAGAGCAAAAAATAATTTGTTACATAGTTATTACAAACACAATGTGTATAATACGTAAGGGGATTTTTTATAGAAGTATTTAATAAAATTTAATTTATTTTACAATATTATTTATTTAACTAGAATAAAAAATATTATTGTTATATTATTATGTATTGTTTCAAAATAATTAACAAAACAAATCATTAAAAAAGTCACAACTTACATTGACGAGGCCATCTCTCTTGCCTCAACCAAATCAAAACACTACCCACTACACTAAATAATCCTCGAAATTCTATCAGTGAAACAATTCACCTGACGTGTGTGCGCATAATACTAGAAAAACAACTCAGATTGCTGTATATATTATTGTTGAAGTAAAAAAAATACTGTGGCGCAAAAAAAATCATTTCATATTAATAAACACAGGTAAATATTGTCTGGTAGATAAAGATGCGATATTTACAAGGTTTGTATCATCAAAATTAATTTTTATTTAACTTTTTTATTGTAGTAAGTCTGTAAATAAGGAAAATAAAAATATATTTGTTATTGTTTGGTTGCTTTTTTGACATAAAAACGCATCATAATAATAAGTTATTCTCATATTCACAATTTGTACCATGACAAATAATTTTCAATTCACTTTTTTACTGATTTTTTTTACAATTTGTAGTAGGTACTAAATTTGATTTATTTAATATATTTTGTACTTTTAAAATATAATTTATTAACGATGTTTTTAAATACTCTAATTTGTATGACAAGTCGAAATTTTGAGAAAAATTACTTCTTTTATTGTCGAGTTTAATTCCTCTGAAATTTGTATGGAGTACATTAATTTTTTCTAAATAGCTGTTTCATCTTGGAAATGATGCAACCAAATTATGAAAAACCGGATTTAAAACTTCACAAAAGAAATAATATTTCGAGTCGCAAAATCAACAAGATTAAAAACTGTAAAAAGTGAATCGAGGACAAAGTCGCTATCGTAACTATAAAAATTAATTAAGTTATGTTAGGCAGATTTAGGTACACAGTATACGTATTGTGGATTTTGTCATTAATAATGCAACCTTATCTTTAATCCTCTATGTCCAATCGTGACTGGCACAGCCGAACACAGGACTTTAACATGTAAAATCAGACTTTCCTAATTTTCTGCTTCCCTAATTATTTTGTATAAAAAAGCTTCAAATAAAAGTTATAGACTACAAAATTCTGCATCTGAATCCGTAAGCAATATTAATTTTGTATGCCTTGTAACGGTAGAAATTAGGTATGTAAATGTCGAAAATCACATCAAAAATATCAATAGCCATTGAGACAAAATAAATAACAAATGTCTAACGGTTTATCTGTCATGTTAGGGTA